>CM042218.1:25960164-26280010 GCA_023566465.1 Cottus gobio
GCAGAGCCTGGATGGCAGCCTCTGGATGTGAAAGCGATTTCACATTATTTCATAGTGAAGTCATGGTGAAGCCGCAGCCAAAAGAGCTCGAGGAAAACACTGAATGGAGTCGCAGGGAGCGGAGATTTCCTCGGCTGCAGGAATGCAGCAGTTACACCGATCTAAAAGCAAGTCGCCTCCCCAATCTGGACCATGTCAGAAAAGAAATTGTGGAAAAGAGTTGTGTATCTTTAAGGGGAGATACTAAGGGTGAATAGAGCAAAATAAACCAAAATTAACTGATAGATACCACAATAAAACTTACCAAGTTGGTTGCTTACATTAAGCAATAACCCTTTTGCATTACAAGTTTCTAAAAAAGGTTTGTTGAATAATGCAAATTAGGCATTGTCTTATCAAATATGTGCTTAATTGCAATCTGAACATTGGATAAAACTAGGTTAAAAATGATTGTTTCATTTTGAGTCAACTTTTTTTATATCGGGAATTGATATGTTATTGTATCACAAAATATAGTCGGAAATATCGTCAACAACAATAAAAATGTAAAACAAATCTATGTATTTAGGAATACAATGTGGTATAAACCTGGCTATGAATGATAAATTAACAAACCCATCTGTACAAAATACAGATATGAATTAAATTGGAAAGTCAGGTGTATGTAAGTGCTACTGAAGTTGATCTGAGAATACAACAACTAATAAAATGACTTAATTGTAAAATTACATACACGTTGAAGACAATACAAGACAATAAACTTGCCCAGTTAAGATTAAAATGAAGATAATTACTTTTTGTATTACAAGTCTTCTGAAATCCTATGTTTAGATATGCAAATGAGGCATTATCTAACCTCTGGTGCGTTGAAAAACACTGTTGTTGTTGTTTTGCCTGTCGTATCAGCACTACTCACGAAGAAAACACAGCTGTGGTGGGCAGAAGAAGAAGGGCTGTATTACAGGCGGACGTGACCGATAAGGTCAAATAACGTGAAGGCTTTTCACGCTGTAACGTACATTTTAATGTCACGGCAGTGCTCACGGACGACAGAGGCGACTAAAGCTGGACGGAACTCCCGGTGCTATTTATCTATCTCCGTCTCCCGGGTGAAAACCACGCACTTTCTTTTTTTTCAAACACGCTCAAGTTGAAGAATAGTAACTTAAGCTGCACGAGCGACACTGTCAGCCTCCACTATGTTTCCAAAATGGACAGACTGCGTCACAATGTAGCATAACATACATTCAAATAGCTACAGCGCGAGAGTAACCTTAATACCTTTTGGGCTACATGGCCATGCACTTCGAGGGCTCCCAGCTCCAGCTCCAAACACCAGAAGATTCCATGTTTCCAGGTGGGAAAAACGACCAGGAGAAGTCGACAACGAGGACACTACACGTTCACGGTGTGTTTAAATGCGTCTTAGCGGTTTAAATCCGTATCGAGAATAAAGTAGCGTACGTTGAGCTTTGGAAAAAAAAAGAAAAAGTGGTTTCAGAATTTGAAAGTCCATGCAACAGATATCCTGTGCAACGAAACCTCCTCCAAGGAAGCGACACATACATTAGACAAAAGTATCGTGTTAGTTGTTTGGTGTGCTGCGGTTCTCTTGCCCCTCAGGTATTGATGATACGCTTTGGGGAGTTGCTGAGCTTTCATCCGGCCGCCCTGCTCTCGGCTGCAGGCGGAGGGGCGGAGTCAAAACGTACACATTTTTTTGTCGAGACGGCTGTTTTGCCCTGAGCTCCGTCCTCCCGGGGCACCACTTCCTCCAGCACTGGAGTCCGCCGCCTCCCGCGCTGCTCGTGCGTGTGGATGTGGCGTGGCCTGGTGGGACCGGAGGAAAACCACAGGGACTCTGAGACTGGGGACCCTTTCTGAGCATTGCACTTTCCAAATTATGGATTTAGAGCCAACCGGATTACGAGATATTTTGAAGACACCAATCAGTTGTAACATTGTAAATATTACTACTATTATCAATAATAACAACAATAATAATAGCAATATAATTATTAAAGGTACTATACTTAAATGTATTATGACTATATCATAATAATAATAATAATAATACATTTGTATAGTGCTGAAAAGGCTGAACGTTTTTTTTGTGGCTGAAGGCAGAAGCCATCGTTGTCTTCCGAACATAGAATAATGGGAGAAAATTATGTGACCTCAGACCTCGGTGCCGGCCTGTGTGTCTGAGAGTGTATAGCAATAAAAAGTTGACTAAAAAGGACTCAAATCTCATCCTGAATTAAACACAGTTGGTCCAAATGCTATACTCCCCTTCTTTGCCCAATTCAAGGGACAATTAAAGACAAACACGAGGGTCATTGACTTGAATATTTCATGCTGTGTATCTGTCAGCATGTCAAGACAGATTTAAATAAAGGGATCATAAACTTATCCAAATAAAGAGGATGGACACATCCTGTTTGTTTTATAGACGAGTACTGTTCCCTCAGGAGTTCAGTTTGTTACATTTTAATATTAGACTGACAGATTTACATCTTACATTTGCATAAAATATATTTTAAGTGGGCACTTTGTCCATGAACATAACCCAATATTTGTATAACCCAATGTTTGCTTATTGTACTTATTTACAGATTTACACATAACATCATCACATTTTAGGTATTGAATTAAATACAGAGACAGACACCCATTTTGTAATATATATATATGGGCACCAACAATAAACTACTGTAATGTTAAATGTTGAACTGTTTAGTGGTGTTGTGAAGTTATTTTGATCAACAAGATATTTCTATGGCACGTGGTTTTTCTCATCTAGAAACACAGATTTTTTTGCATTAAATATATGATAAGATAGAACTTTAATACTGTTGAGCCACTTTCATTAAAATTTTGCAACCAAAACAACAACAATAGAATACAATATAAACTTATATGAATAACAGAATAACAATTATTAAGTGTAAAATAAATAATACTAACTGCGTTGGAAAATAGAATACTATAGCAACAAGAGTAAGGTAAATCAATAAAGTAAAAACAAATCAACTAGAATTAAAAAAAAAAGTAAAATGCAATAACAAAGATTACATTTTGCCTAATGGGAACAAAAATAGAAAACCAATATTGAGCATGATATTGATCGTGGGAGAAGGTGATATTAAACATATGGATGCACAATAACAGTACAATAGTGTGTATTTGCTGACGACATCAGCTGATGAACCCAAGAGGTTACTCGTGTCCTGCTTGGGGCGCTCGGCTTGCCTCGGCCTCTACCTGCTGGATAACTTCGGTACCACATTCGCCACACGGCGCCATATTAGATAGACGTTTACTGCTGCTGACGAAGTCAAGGAAGGCAAACAGCACTCCAGATGACAAGGGCGCCCAGGCCGCGGCAGTCCATTCGCGAACACACTCCAGCTCGCTGCTATATGGTTGACAACGATTGATTGAGTCCAACATCTCGGGCAGCGTAGTTCGAGGGCGCGTTGTTTTTCGACGTTGCTCCGCTAAGTTCCCCGGGCCCAGACATGACTTCCTTGGTCCAACGGAGCTCGGGCCTCGTGCAGAGGCGGACCGAAGCCTCGCGCAGCGCCGCCGACAAAGACCGTCCGCCCGGCGAGGAGGATCAAGAGCCCCGGCGGGGAGACGAGCTGGACGACGACGACACCGGGGACTCGAAAGAAACGCGCCTCACCTTGATGGAGGAGGTCCTGCTGCTGGGACTGAAGGACCGAGAGGTAATCATGTTCTTCTCCGCCGCGCGCTGCGAGAATGTAGGTACATGTCAGCCTGAGACGATGGGGGACGTCACCCCAAGCTAACGCTAGCCGTGTTTTCCCCGACCGACCAGGCTTTAGGGCACGTTAGCATCATTGGTGTGCTACAACGCTAGCGTTAGCTAACAACAATAACGGGCCTCGGGGTTGCAGGGGACCTTGCTGGTTAATGTATTTTTGGTGCAACGCGGTTGCGTCGAGAAACAACACGGAACCTTTTATTGCAGCGAGCGGGCCGTGAAGTGGATGCTGTCGTGTGGCAGCAGCTGTTTTACTTTACGGATGTTCTCCCATTGGCACGCTAACGCTAGCGAGTTAGCTTACCACGGCACACCGAAACACGGTGGACGGTGAGCAGCGGGCTTTAAACGGATGGGTTAATGATCTGTCGGTGCACCTTTTACGGGAATGTCGCCCAGGGGGACTATTATCCTGCTACAGGGTCGGTCTGTTATGTGACCTGAGCACCGGAGTTACCTACACACACGCACAGATAGAGAGACCGTTACAGTATCAACTAGCACATCCTATTATGGAGGCGGGAATCATCACTGGTGCTTCAGGTATTTAATGCCGTTGTCATTTGAATAGAGATTATTGTGTTTAACCAAGGTGAGGCAAGTGACACATACGTGTCTGGAAGTTTCAACAGGTGGCTAATTGATTTCCTTTTCCAGAAACAACACAACCACAAGTTGCACCATGGAGATTAATAAACACTGAAAACTAAGCTGCTGTTTGAGCTGCCAGTTGAGGAACAATAATATTTTCTTCTTCCTTGATCAATGTCAGTATTGCAACTCTAGCTGCACAATGCATGTCCAAGTATATTGAACCAGTATTTCTGCATTCTACACAGAGCCACTTACTTCAATCACAAATTGATCCATACCAGTGCGAGTTAAAGTTAGACTGCCTTGTATTCAAAGTTGAATTCACAAAACACAGCTGGAATGTGTGTGAAGACAAAACTGTGGTACCCTCAGGTTTTGTTTTGCTGCGTCAACACCAGACACAATCGATTGGTTAAGAAAGCTGCTTTCCCGTCTGCGGGTGCAGGGCTGACTGCATCAGACGTTACTTTACTGATGTCTTTTTGTTTGATTTTTTGAAAATTCACTAACTCAAGCCAGACAAAGACTCACTGGTACTGAGGCAATGCTTCCAGATTTGAGTACAAAGCACTGTTAATGATGTCATACTAGCAATGACAACCTATTAGCAATGTGTAAGTAGTATCAACGAGTTTAAGCCCTTTGCTAATGGCCATGACTTGCTGTCTAACCTGTAGTGGTGTGTTTTCATTTTATGTTTGGTCATAACAAATACAAAGGTGATGTCAAAATATTATGCCAGCTGTTTTTTATTTTCTAGGCATTCAACCTTTTTGTTTTAGGACATTTTTCTTTTGAGATTCAAAATCTCTTTTTCAAGGGAGTCTTGTAAAACGGCAGCATAAAAAAGTTCACATAATTGGCAAAAACAAACCGCAAGAAATGTCAGATATTGTGCCATACTTCTTACGCCAAAAAGTGCTTCATCTGAGGCTCTAGTCATACATCTATTATTTTTAAAAAAAAGAATCACTCCAGCGGGTTCTGGAGCCTCTTGCAGTTGTTTCACTGAACTTTACTGTAGCACTGTTCTGTTTAGTTTGTTTACTCACTGGGTTTATCAGCGTGACCAAGAGGAATTCCCCCTGTCTGGGTCCAATGAGCCCTCTTGTTGGTGTATTCTGGACTGCTGTAGTTGCGTGGTAATCTGCTAACAAACCAGGATTCTGACACGTGTTTCCATGATGTAGGGCTACACCTCGTTCTGGAACGACTGCATTTCGTCGGGGTTGCGAGGGTGCATGCTGATTGAGCTGGCCCTGCGAGGACGTCTTCAGCTGGAGGCCTGTGGCATGAGGAGGAAAGGTCTGCTGGCGAGGAAGGTAGGACACGTGTCTCTGCTTATGCTTTTAATCCATAAACAGTTATTATACATTTTTCTTTTCTATGTTTTTCAAAGTACATAGTATACAGCTTCTAAACACCTGATAGTTTTTGCTAGCTAGCGGTTACCATGTGAGATGTAGTTCTAATTAATTAGTTCCAACTCATTCTTTATTGTGAAACATTAAATGAATCACTTGAACCCCCAGTTTGCCCAGGGCCCATATTGTTGGCTCAAAGGGCCTTTCCCCAATGGAGTGCTGCAGGGATATCTTTGTAGGCCAACCAGGACGCTAGCATCCAACTGCTTGCCTTGACAAAACGCCAGTGGGATTTTTCCGTTGGCTTATTGCAGAAAATAAGCTCTGTGTCATAGAAACACTGATGATTATTACAGATTTTGTTCAGCAAGATAATCTTTACCAATGAACACCACTTTCATGACTTTTGAAGCATAAATGCAGTTGGCAGAAGTAAAAAAGATAACGTAAGGCTATAAACCACCTGCACGTGACGGTACACAAGACTAGTGGCGGACCGCTCTGCGTGATGCCGTTTTGTAGTCTCAATCAGCCAGTGGTTAGCAATTGCCTTTTTTAAGACGCTTCAAAATTCACCAGAGGGTTTTTTACTGGGGTATTTGGTTGTAGAATAAAACATTACAATATTTAAAGTTTATGTTCACCACAGACCTTATTTCAATGATATAACCAAAAACCCATAACACAAAACTACTACTACTACTAATTACTTTAAGATGAGGGAACAGGAAGTGCAAACATGCTGACTCATTTCCTGGTTTTAGGAATCATTCCTGGAGACAAATACTTTATTGGATTATGTAAATGTTGAATATGATACATGGTTGTAGCTTGTGCAAAGTGAAGATATTCTGCTTTTCTTTGTCATTGTGAATTCTGAATATTCTTTGGGTTTTTGTGCTGTTGGTTTGTCAAAACAACCCATATAAAGATTTAATTCTGGGCTCTTAGGAAACCATCTTCACATGACTGAACATTTCATCGGACAAATCAATCAATTGTGTGTTACTTCAGCGAAACATTCTCTGGTGAGGGCACCCCGTAACCGCCTGTTCTCTCTCTGATTCGCAGGTGATTTGTAAGTCAGATGCTCCAACGGGCGATGTGCTCCTGGATGAAGCCCTGAAACACATTAAAGACACCCAGCCACCGGAGACGGTGCAGAGCTGGATCGAACTGCTCAGCGGTGAGTCCGGCTGCTTCATTGGCTCGCGGCGGTTGTGCACCCGCAAAGAGACGACGACGGACTTTGTGGTGATTCTTAACTTCAGACACCAATCAAACCCTTTTTGTGAGAATATAATACTTGAGTCTTAAGTGGTACTAATTATATATATATTTTTGAAGTAAATTAAGTAAAAGGATGATAACGTAAGACTATAAACCAACATTACTCCCAAGTAAAAAGGCTTTACATGAGCGGGCGGGACCAAGTTCACTCTCAATGGGACTGCTGTTAGAGTTTGGGGAGCTGAACAATATAACTTCTGATTTTAAATATATATATATATATATATATATATATATATATATATATATAAAGCTGAAGAAAGCTCTGTGCCATCCAACAGTTAATGTCACTGAGACGATCTAAGACAGCAGCTGGGCTCTCTGGGTCACCGGGTCTCAGCGGAAGGTATATCTGTGTGTCGTCTGCATAGCAAGGAAAAGATACGCTGTGTTGTAGGAGGATTTGGCCGAATGGAAGCATGTAGATAAAAGGATCACCTGTCTTCTGTTTTCTCGGCCTCGTCTATAGGAGAAACGTGGAACCCCCTGAAGCTTCATTACCAGCTGCGGAACGTCCGCGAGCGGCTGGCCAAAAACCTGGTGGAGAAAGGCGTCCTCACCACGGAGAAGCAGAACTTCCTGCTTTTTGACATGACCACACACCCGCTGACCAACAACAACATCAAGCAGCGGCTCATCAAGCGGGTCCAGGAGGGCGTGCTGGACAAGTGGGTGAACGACGCGCAGCGAATGGACAAGCGGCTGCTCGCGCTCATCTTCCTGGCTCACTCCTCTGACGTGCTGGAGAACGCCTTCGCCCCGCTGCTGGACGACCAGTACGACCTGGCCATGAAGAGAGTGCGGCAGCTGCTGGAGCTGGAGCCCGAGGGCGAGAGCGTCAAGGCCAACGCCAACGAGCTGCTGTGGGCTGTGGTGGCGGCTTTCACCAAATGAGGCCGCCGCAAAGAGCAGTCGCGGCATTCTAAGTGGCATTGTACTCTGGGGTGGGAATCGGAGCACGGGCCCCCGACGTGGTGTCGGGACTGAATTACAGTTAACCCCTGCCTGGACTTTCGGAACGGGCCGCCCTCTTTTCTTACCCCTTTCCCTTCGTCTTTTTATTTTTCCTTCCTGATGAATGTCTCCTACCCCCGTCCCCTGCCTCTCTCATGTGTGTTCACCTTTTGCTAAAAAATAACAACTCTCATGGAACTTCCAATGAAGTGGTCGGGAATCATGCAGGCGATTCATATCCTCTTTTATTTTCTGTTGGGTATATCTTCGGAACTGTTTCTCAAAGGTACGGTACACACGGCACAGGGTGCTCAAGGCGACACGCCTGAAGGGTAAAAGCCGTGATGTACGCGTCACATGTACAGAGGTCAGCTGACACTCCTGTCAAGTCTCCATGGATACCGTGTCTATCGAATGGGATCGGAGCGTGGGGATGTGATGGGTCTGGTGTCGCTGCGTTCTTTGACTTTTCAAATCAAAGCACTGGGAGAAAAGCAATGTGGTCAAGAAAGTCTGAGTAGAATAATGCCTTTCAAACCATCTCTTTTATCTCTCTCTCTCTCTCTCTCTCTCCCTCTCTCCCTCTCTCCCTACATCTACACCTGCTTATCCTGTGCAGGGACGCAGAGGGGCTGGAGACTGTCCCAGCTCACACTGGCTCTGGAGGTTACATTCTGAACATGATGCCAGTATATCACGGGGTAGACAGAGAGGCAAACAGAGTTTCCAGGTCACGTGACCTGCATGTTTCTAGACTGCCTCCAGGATTGGAAGTGGACCCTGCTCGGTGTGAGGCGCCCGCACCGCCCACAGCGCCGCCCCTACATTCCATCCCCTGCAGCTGAAAAAATTGTGTGGAAGATCGCTGGTTTGTCGCTGGGTAGATAAGACTGCACATGCATGGACCATGGGGGGGATATGGACTGGTGACTTATGGAGATCTATGAGTTGGTTAGACTGTAGCGCCATCAAATAAAAAAGGAAAGCCAAAATATCCGCTTCATTAGACAGACCCGTTAAGGGCATTTGGCAGTAAAAAACAAACAAATCCTGCAAACTTCAAATGGATGGGGTGGATAGAAAAACAATGGAAGGAAATATAAAAAACACTAGATATTAAAACACATTTTTGTAATAAATATGTGAGATCCATATCCTTATGCCATTTTTTTTTTCACACTGAAACATGATTATTACTGGAGGTCTTCTCATCTAGAGAAGAGAATATAAACCAGTCTACATTCAGGATTCCCGTGTGTTCTATTAGAATGGTAACTGTTTGCCGATACTGACCAGGGGTGATTAATAAATTAAATGTAAATATTTTAGTGGCAGAAAAGCAGACCCAATTGATTCAGACTCCCTTGTCAACTTATGCATATTGGTGAATTTCAATATAATCACAAACCAAGTAATCCACGAGTTTTAATGCAGATCTTGATGACCTTCTCTTCTGCTTCTGGGGGAGGTTTGTCTGCTGACTGGACAAAACACCTTCAAGTTATTTGCTTTATGAATTTAATTTTCCACAAGGCGTTGAGTCCCTCTAAAACCGGTCTGGGTCACACGTTTACTGCCAGCACAGCTCCCTCAAACACGAGTCAAATGGTTGAATAGCGAGCACTCAGTTTCTGTTGAGTAAATCACGCAGAGTTGTTGCGAGCAGTATTTTGGTTCTCTTAAAGGTATGGTCGGGTAATTTGAAGTGAGCTACCATCGATGGAGAACCAGCACGGGGAGCAAAGCGATGCGCTGCTGTGGACGTATTTTAGACGCCAAAAAGAAAAAGAAATCAGTGTAGTTGGAATATGTTCACTGCTTTACATCAGACAGCCTGGTTCCAGCAGTGTGAGCTGCTGAGGAACACACACACACACACACACTCTAAAGGTTTCAGATTGATTGATGGGCGGATCTCATGATATGATTGGATGGGATGGTCAGTTCTAGCTCATTTAAGAGCACATATTTATGTAATGAAAAAGTGACTAGAATGAAATATACAAACATATTTTTTTGTAAATTATTTTGCATATAATAGGTCTACGCTATGTTCGAGGATGTGACCTAAAATTGTTTTAAAAGGCTTTTGATCTCAAAACGGTATCAACAAGTTTCAGTTCAGTTCCGCATCAAACATTCTAAATAAAGCAACCACTTAAACTGATAGTGATTTTATTGAATTAAATGTTTTTGTTGCCGCCCACGTCCGCGGCAGTACATCGCCAGGCGAGCAGGCTGTTCATGTCCTGAATGCACGGAGCAGGAATCAGACGCCGGTCTTCTCATGGAAACAAGTCCATCTCCTGAACTGTCAGCGACACTTTGAAAACGGCGTTAAACTTCAAAACGATCCGATGGGTTATCCAACCAAAGTCTAATCCGAAGAATCAAAAAGATGTGCTCACATTCCAGATATCGATGTATATACTTTGTGTGTTTGTATCAGGCACACATTCTGTGGACATTTTTGTCTGCTTCCCCCAAAAATATTTTTATGGTTTCGGCTGGTTGGACATTCATTCAACGCCTTTTCACGATGAACCATACCTTGCTCTTTATTTCATATTGCCTATTATCTTATGACTTATTTTCATCTGTTCAAAAATGTTCTTTTTGCTACTCCGCCTCCTGGACCTCGGGGAGGACGTTGCTTTATTGTGGATGTCAGATGACCCTCTGACGTAGCAAAGCAGCTGCGAGCGGTTGTGGAGAGAAGAGGTGATCGAGACGTTTATGCATCAGAAGATATTATCTTAGAATTTGGAGAGAATATATGTTATCTAAAATAAAGGGACCTCTAGTCTGTGTACTTTCTTTGACCCTAGAAAATAAAAACCAAGAGCTTGGAAGTGCCTAATAATACAACTGATTTTAAGTTTTATTTGAAGCTTGTGAACACAATGTCTTTGAGGACTCGTTGATTTTTTACGAGGTCATAATCCATAATCTGAAGTGTTTTCCCGAGTTTCACTGGGGACATATGTACAAGTTGGATGTATTAATTTCACTGTGGAATACAAATCAACACTTTTTTTAAAAACTCATTGAAGCCCGGAGGCCAAATTTGAAATCATGAAACAAATTCTGTAGAAATTGACCATCTGAAGGTGGATATCCACCAGATTTTAAAACGTTCATGACTTAAATAAACTGACCGCATATTGAGAATCTCAATGGTTACATGAAAAGAGGGCCTGTGGGTGTCTGGCCTGGCATTTTAAATGAACACGAAACATTAAGGTTTGAAGATGGCATGCTAACAGACTGAATATCACATTTATTCAAACATTTCATTGTTATTGAAGCTGTTTAAAAAAAAAGATAATTAAATAGATAATTTGTCAATTACCTCATCTCAAGAGGCAAAAGCCTGGATGACGTTCAAATCAAGGAGTAAAAGTATAATTTACATTTCAAGCCCCCACAGCCTCACATCACCTTTACCAGGTGACGTCAGTGAGTTACTGAGGGTTCAACCAATATTTGACCATTTCAGCCTTTTCTTATATTGTGCCTTACATATTTACATCTTACATTTTCATCTTGATCTTTTCACTGAGCCTTTTTGAACATATACTAATATTTGTTGATTTTTGCCTATTTTTGTTTAACTTGACTTATTAATACATCTTATAATATTTAAAGCTTATAATATACCCTGTATATGCGTTTATAATTTGAATTGAAGTTAAGATCAGTTACAGAAATACTTTTTTGTAATACTGTATATGTGAGAACACCAATTAACTACTGTAATGTTAAACTGTTTAGGGGTGTTGTGTACCTTATATGTACCTTAGATTTCTCTGCATGTGGCCCACAATCCAAAAGGTTTGGCCCAGCCTTGAATCTATCATGAACCAAAAAAGCACTGCAATTTGCAGCCTTGTCACAACTTAAAAACCCAACCTGGTTTTTGCCGAAATAGGCAGGAACTAGGTCGGTTTGG
This sequence comes from Cottus gobio, assembly GCA_023566465.1. Classification (NCBI taxonomy): domain Eukaryota; kingdom Metazoa; phylum Chordata; class Actinopteri; order Perciformes; family Cottidae; genus Cottus; species Cottus gobio. The sequence continues at coordinate 25,972,109 of CM042218.1, forward strand.
TAACACTGAGGACAACTCCCAGACCGGACAATGCCATGGTAGCGATCAGAAGATAGCTCCGCCCTATAGCATACCCTGCTTTATTTATGGTCTGTTTGACTCTAAATGACCATAATTTACTAAATGAACATCATGCTGTATTGAAGAAGACTTGAAACTAGAGATTGAGACATAAACTCATGTTTACAATGTTTACTGAGGGAATACATTAAGAGAGAAGTAGAGTCATTTCTATAGACTTCTATACAACCAGACTTCGATACAACCAGATTTACTTTTGCAACTAGAGGAGTCGCTTCCCAATGGCCATTAGAGTGTATGCAAGTTTTAGACACTACCGCACAGATAGACAACCTATTTAGCTCGCCCCCAAATTGGACTGCTTACACATCAGGGGACTAATTAAGACAAATAAGAATGTTGAAATATATATTTATTAAATATTTAGTGAGTTCAAACAATATATTTTCAAACATGAATGAAACTAAACAAATTGGAAAACACTAATCCATGATAACACAACCGGAGTAATGATAGAAGTTATGGTTGACTGATAAAAGTTAGTGTCATATATATATATATATATATATATATATATATATTAAACATTAAAATTACATGAACTATCCCTCCTGGTTTCAGCAGAACATTTTTGAGACAAACCCGAAAGCGACTCATTCAATTCCCTTGACTTTCAGTTCATCTTGAACTCGGCTGAGATAATTGGAATCTGGGTATCCATAGCTGCGAACACGAAAACAGCAGAAATTCAGTGACTTCACATGGACAGTTTCTTAGTCATGATGAACATCAATACAATTAGACTCCTCCTTACTGAGTTGGTCCCCCATGTGTTGACGTTTTGTGGTGAATATCGTTCCATGTGACCATGTTGTTCCTGCCGCTGGTGGTGGACCGCCCAACGGTGAAGATGAGTTTCTGATCGAAGGCCCGCCTCAGCAGTGCCAGGATCCTCCTGCCATCTGAGGAGTCTGGGAGATAGGCTGTACGGGAGGCACCTTCATACGGCTGACCAGGGTTGGGATGCTCCCCCTGCGGGCAGAGAGGAGAGGTTTCTCTGCTTAATGCTGGGAAATGTTGCTATGGGCTCTCCAGCGACTGGGTGGTCCACAGCTCTTAGGAAACAGAAGCTTTTTTAATGACCAATTATTTTATTGAGCTTGAAAAGACGGACATATAATAACGGAAAAATGGCAGACTACTTTATTATTAAACAAAATAATGCCACCTGCCAAGCCAATTTTTGTTCTGAGAAGAATTGACAGCAAGACTCCGGACAAGAGGTCCTTGATCATACAGTCAGAAATGAGCACAAAAATATGAGGCTGTTGGGTCAAGCAGTATGTGTGATTAGCAGAGACGGATGCAGAGATACACACACACACACGCAGAATATATAATCTCCTGGCAAAGATAACTAACTGGGTGGACTCCAAAGCTAAAATTTTTGAATATTTTGAAAAAACAATTAGGATTAAAATGTACTCAAATTTCACTTGATTTTGCTTTTTCTGGGGCTATCGACCACATCTCACAGTCTTCATCGATGAATGGAGTTGACTCAGTTGTCATCACGGAAACCAAGTCACTCCTAGGAAGTACCAGCTGAGGTTTGAATGGGCTGAGTGTTTGGTGGCAAGTACTGACTGTTTGTGACTTGAAGATGAGATACTCTGACAGTCCAACGATGCAAAACTCTCACTGGGATGCTTCTAGTTGACCCCCAGGGGACCCCCGATGGTCCCCTGTTATCATGTGACTAAAGTTCTATTTTTCAACGATGCCAACTGAGACAACTCCCTTTGCTGACTCCCACTGCAAGATGCAGTCAAAAGCTCCTAAAAAAGTTGGTAAATACCTTGAGTTAAGTTACATTTGGTCAAATACCGTTTGGGAAATGTTCAATTGTTCAGTGTTGTACCTGTAGTCTTACCTTTTGGATGCCACTTGGAATGTAATAACGAATTGTAATCGTTCCGTATTTCTCATATCCCGGCAAAGATGAAGCGTTTATGTTGACCTTCATTTCGCCTCCATCGGGTTGCGTCCCTTTCAAAGCGCCATACAGCTCCCCGCATGTCGGGCACACAGGCTTGTAGTCAAAAGCTCTTTTCAGACAGCTCCTGCAGAACGAGTGCTTGCACCGCAGAGTCTCTTTCTCTGTGCTTTCTATTGGCTCCATGCAGATTGGACACGGGTCCTCTTCGGGGCCCTTGCCGTGCAAAGATGACGGATCCAAGGTCTTGCTGCTTGGAGTACTTTGTGAAAGGAACTCTTTAAATTTAGCAACGTGCACAAAGGGCCCCGTCACTGTTAATTCGCCTCCTTTGCTGCCGGGTTCAAAAAGGAGGTCCGGGAATCTCCCCCGGAGGTCTTTGTGGTTGTGCTGTGGGCTCGCCGGGACGGACACGACCTTCAGGTCGGACGCGGTTCTCTGGTAGAATGTGACGAATCGCTGCCTGACAAAGTCAGCGTGTACAGGGAGCGAGGAGGAGCCGCGTGATCGGAAAATCACCCGCTTCGTGCTCCTGGAGTCGAGGTGCACTGTTCCGGTCTCAGGCTGCGTTTTAATGGCAAAACTGCTCCCTTGAATTTTATCAAGTTCTTCTGCACGCTTTTGCTGAATGTAGGCCATGACAACCCCGGATACATCCACAGGTTTGATGTGAGGCGAATCGCGTTCACCTTGCAGACGGGTTTGTCTACGTGTGCCTGGATCGGCACGATCCCTCACCTCTGACAGTTTGGTCAAGAGGTTCTCCAGCTCCTCAAAGGTTCCTCTCACCTTGTAGCTGGATGTTTTTTTCTCCGAATGGTATGATTGAAGAATCTTCTCTAATCTTCCAGGGTTTTTGAAATACGCTTCATAAATGATGACAGTGATGTCTGTGATGAACTGTAACGAGATGTGACGGCAAAGTTAGCTATTAGCCAGGAACGAGTCTTGAAACCTGGAAATGAGTTAGCGTTTTTGCACTTCTGGTTCCCTTGTTTCAAAGTACATGTGTTTTTGGTTAATGCCTGATACCAGCGAATTTGCTTTTTTTGTTTTACTAGTGTAATTCAAGTCTTGGAGAGTAATTGGTGTTTTCAGGTGGGGATTACCATCACACAAAGTCCAAATTTTACCATCAAAACATTAAAAGAAATCCAATCATAAAAACCTGAAAATTAGGCCTACTCTGGTAGCAGAGAGTTTACTCTTATCATTATAGTTAATAATATCAACAGGACATTTTATTCATGGAGCGCATACACAAATATGTTATATTATTATTATTATAATATTATTTTTAAACACATGACGGGCCACATATAAATAGATAAGGGAAACAATGAATTACTGGCGTTCTTGTTAAAAACGCACGAGCTTTTATTTTGAAAGCCCGACGCCAATATCCGGAAACCCTTATTGTTTACTTCCCAGCCATACAGATCATCGAGCATTTTCTCCCCGTAGAAAAACAAAACGTGTCGTTGTGGCTCGCTTCATAGACTGGGTCAAATAGAGAGGTCAATTCTCAGCAATATCGTGCGTCTTTTTCAGGGGAAAAAACCTACAACAACATCAATGACTAACTATCAGGAGTGAAACCTAACACCAAAATTTATCCGAGTAACGTGAGCTATGAAACCGGTTTCTGCGCTCGTATCTCGTCGTCCTCTAGTCCGCTTCAGTCTACTGGTCTTAGTGAAAATGTGCGGGACCTACCTCCATGCTGCTGTTTGCTCTGGCACAGTGGAACAGCCCCTTGTTGCCGCCACACTGCCCCTCTGCGCCTGCGTTGTTTGCTTTCACTTTCAGGTCCAGCCTGTTTGTGGTGTTGGAGCGAACCCTGCCGGTGAGCGAGTGTATGACACGCCAACATAAAAGCTACCAATAGAGAAGCTTGTAGGATATCATCACAAAGCCACACAGACACACACACGTGCGTTCTTCACAGTGGATACATGAGTATATGTATTTACCCACGCACTTCCATGTTATGGTACTTCATACAGGCATACATACTTGTATACTACATTTCAGAGGGAGATGTGCTCCTCACTGCGCCATGTTAATTCGACAATTACCATTCTTTTTTTTAAATCCATGCATATGGATTGTAATAAGATTATAGTTTTCTTTTGCATTTTCTAGAACACAATGACTTATATATCTTGCAAAAGCAAACATACTCAAAACTATCCCAACTAAAAAAAAATGTTGCATCCCAACTTTACACACAAACACCAAATAAATAGTTACTTCTATATGCCATATGCACACTGTTGTAAAAAAATATTTTATTTAGAGGCTCTGGAATTTACAATCTCAGCTTGCTGTAAATATAGACTACAAACACACAAGCAGTGTGTTTATTCATAAAAAAGATTGGAACAAACTTGATTAAATAGGATAATACATCAATAAATGAGATGCAATAGAATACAAAGAATGCATAACACAAGATGTAAAGAAGTAGTTTACAGAAATACATGCAATGCCATTTATGTTTTACCCAAATTGTGTACCCATACATTCTAAATGTACAATAGTGGAGTTATTAATAATTACGTGGAGACGCTGCCTATGAGTGTTTTTATGTCGTGTTCTTGTCGCGTTGAGTCAGTGATCTGTAGCCTCATCAGAATACAAAACCTATTAATAAAGAGAGATTCATTTTTTTTACATGCATTCTGCAATTATTTTCTATAACATGTTCATATTTGTGTATCATCACAGCTTGATTTATACAACATTTTATTACTTAAAACATGGAGAAAATGCATTATTTCATGGTTGTTATTAGATTTATGGAGTGATCCAAAGAGATATCCAAAATGTCCTTTCTTAATAACCTTTGACTCTTATATGTCAGCATAAATGTTGAACCCGTGGCCTTTTCCAATGTTTAGATTTATGTTGTGGAAACATATGTAAATCAGCATATTAAAACAAACATTTTCAGAAAACTTGAAATCCCTCCAAACAATCTTAACTTAAGTAATGGGATGGGGAGGTTTCATGGCAATATTTATAACCTATTCAAATTATAAACGCAGGGCTGTCACTTGTAATAACGTTTTTACAGTATTATTGTTTTTACTTCAGCCGCAGATAAAAAAAAAAAACTTCTTGTATAAAGTAAATATATTTCCTTTTATCCCCAGTTACAGGTGATACAACTATTGGACATGTATAGATTTAAGTAGCTAACATAAATCATAATTCACTATCACAATGTGGTTGCAGAAATATTGACGTATAGATGTAGAAGCCCATGAGCCCAGTCGCGGTAATGTAATTTATTACCGAGGAGCGCTTGAAGGCAGCGTTCTCTTTGTTTGCAGTACCGGTGTTTGTCCGGCAGGTGACAGCACAGCTCCACGCACGGACTTCACGCAGTCCTGTACAGACCAGCCGTCATGTGACCGTCCGGTGCCGACACACCAACAGTGTGTGTGTGTGTTACTATTATTCACCACACGGCATCCTTTCGTTCATTCCCGACCCTCGGCCGGCGGAACATAGAGGGGAGATGGCTGGGTCTCGTCACTCCTGAAAGGGAAGGCTGTCCTCTCCGCCGCCGGAGACTGTTTTCCATCAGCCGGTAGGCTCCCGGGCATGCCGGCCCCAGCACAGTATGTACGGACAGAGGACCGAGGCCGACTTTTTGACAGGCGGTTGGTTCAAGAATTGACATGTTTGAAATGTTGTAATGTGACTCTCTTTGTTTACATATTTGTGCAGTATGGATTATTTATTTTTTATTTACAGTATTGGCCGGATTGTGTTTGAACGCATCTGTATAGTGCGTGGATCCTCGCTATTCTATAACATAAATAAGCCTAGGCCCATATAAGGCCATATCTATATTTAAAGCCATGTTTTTATATACTTCGTATCTATTTAAATATATGTGTTTTGTTAGTTTAATTTTGGTTAATTGTTACGGTTAAGGGATTTAATCGGTGCAACAAAAATGAGCGTGGCAATTATGTATCTGTAAAAATCTGAATTAAAAAGGCTTTGCAATTGAAAGCAAAAAATAATATCAACAACAAATCATGTAATAGGATTAAAATAAATGAGTATTGTTAAATTATAATTATATATATATATATAATTGTATAATTATTATTTTTGAAATAGGTGAAATAGATTTCTATATTTGGACGAGGCGCTTCAGATAATAACGGAACAAGAAAAAAGTAGGCTGTGACCCGAATTTATTGCGCTCCTCGTGCATCAACCTATTTCCAACCTCAGACCTTTTATCAGATAATATCCAGCGAGAGAGAGAGAGAGAGAGAGAGAGAGAGAGAGAGAGAGAGAGAGAGAGAGAGAGAGAGAGAGAGAGAGATTTAGAAAAGCATTGGAAGTATCACCGGGGTCGGGGTTTAGACATCTGTCAAATTCAGCCAATATAGTTCACATTAGTAATATTGGGGGAAAAGAAGAGAAAAGAAAATTAAGTCCAGTTTCTAATCTGATCACAAATCAGATGGAAGCAAACAAAAACAAAGCGTCATGGATAGCACCGGGAGATCAGCGCGTGACGCGGTGTTCATTTCAGGAGCTCGTTAGGGGGGGCATTTAATGAACATGGAGTTAGAACGCGGGCCTCCACGCGAGCCGCGCGCAGCCCCGTGCTTGTGACACCGTGTCAGAGCCGCCTGTCACACGTCATCGTCCTCTGATCTCAAGGTCAAGCCTCGTGCATGGAAACCCCGTGCATGTGTCCAGGCCTGTTGAAGATGATCATGGGATGTTCATGGACCCCCCCAACAAATGTTCTAACTGCCTGAGAGAAATAAAGTTCTTAACAATAATAATGATGGAGTATTATTGTGGAAGATTTGGATGGGCTCTGCAGTTGTGATGTGTTATTTTATGTACAAATTGATAATAGTTACATTTCATTCGCCAGTGTTTGATGTACCTTTTAAATGTATTCATCTATTCATAACCCAAAAGCATTGGACTATTTAATATAAAAATGAGTTAATCTTTTTACCTGATGATTTGACAGACTTTCTCCTAATGTTGACAAAGAGATAATGCACTGATATATATATATATATATATATATGTATATATTGTGGTAATCATATGTATCACTAAACAGAAGGAAGCCTATTGTTTATCAGGCTCTTTTGCTCGTGCTCCCTCAGCTCTGTGAGCTCCAAATGAAGCGTCCCGTATTGATTCATTATTCACAACTTCCATCTTCCTCCTCATATCTGCGGCTCCTGCTAATTCAACCCATCTCGCTACATCTGCCGTACATCATTTCATTTCTATAAATCAACAATCGCATGCTGGTATTTCTCTGCGTAGCTTTATTGTTTTGGTTCGTCTTGCGATTTTACCTTGTTGTGTACTATTATTTTTTGACGCTGCTAATTATTGATCAAGGCTCAGAGGTGTGTCCACACTTTTCTTTTTACTGGGACACACACACTTAATATATGTACACACATATGTTATTATTTTGTAATATAGGAAGTTGCTGTGGCATAAGTCCCACGACACATCATTGTCGGCTAGCGCACCTTGTCACAGAGCTCCACTGCTGTCCACCGATATTATAATCCAGTTATTTCCAAAAGCATTTTAATAACCCATGATGAATGAGATGTTCCCCCTTCCCTCAGTATGGAGGTTTATTAATTGATTTTATTCAATTATATAACACAAAGACCATATCAATTCTACATTATTTAGGTTTGTAGATTATAATTCCCAACCAGCTGATATCTCGTGTATATTCCTGAGGAATAAAATAAAAAAGAATATGTCTGCCGTTCACATTTCCTCTGTGTAGGAAACATCTCACTTATTAACTGTTATTAGAGAATACAATACTCTACTAGCAATAATGAAACAATAGTTACATTCTTTATGTATTTTTCACTGTGGAATACAAATCAACACTTTTTTTAAAAACTCATTGAAGCCCAGAGGCCAAATTTGAAATCATGAAACACATTCTGTAGAAATTGACCATCTGAAGGTGGATATCCACCAGATTTTAAAACGTTCATGACTTAAATAAACTGACCACATATTGAGAATCTCAATGGTTACATGAAAAGAGGGCCTGTGGGTGTCTGGCCTGGCATTTTAAATGAACACGAAACATTAAGGTTTGAAGATGGCATGCTAACAGACTGAATATCACATTTATTCAAACATTTCATTGTTATTGAAGCTGTTTAAAAAAAAAGATAATTAAATAGATAATTTGTCAATTACCTCATCTCAAGAGGCAAAAGCCTGGATGACGTTCAAATCAAGGAGTAAAAGTATAATTTACATTTCAAGCCCCCACTGTCACGGGAGTACAGGATGTAGGACCCAAATGCAGACCAAAACGACAGGAAGTTGGATATAAAGGAAATTTATTGTAGGAGTAGTGTGTGGGTTGAGCTGAGTGTGGGTCCCGTGGCCCAACACTGGAGGCTGGCAGAGAGGCAGGATGGCTGACCGGTGTGGAGCCCGTGGTCCGACACTGAAGGCTGGCAGAGAGGCAGGATGGCAGACCGGTGTGGAGCCTGTTGTCCGACACTGACGGCTGGCTGAGAGGCAGGATGGCAGACCGGTGTGGAGCCCGTGGTCCGACACTGAAGGCTGGTTGAGAGGCAGGATGGCAGACCGGTGTGGAGCCCGTGGTCCGACACTGAAGGCTGGCTGAGAGGCAGGATGGCAGACCGGTGAGCCCGTGGTCCGACACTGGAGGCTGGGAAGGGGAGCAGAAGACGGGGAGCAGAAGACGAGCAAAAGACGAACAAGACAAACAGCAGAGGACAAACAACAGGGACAAACAACAGACCGACCCTGAGGCCTGCAGACGCAGGGCAGATATAGTCCCCTGATCAAGATTGGCCGCAGCTGCGTGCCAATCAGGGATGTGGCCGTGGGAGGTGTGTGGAGGCGGGACAGAAAACAAACGACGAACACCTGGTAACACAACAAACAGACACATGACAGACACAAGAGGGGAGGAGATTTGGGAAAAACAGGTTACACACACCGGGTCAGACAGGGATCCTGACAGTACCCCCCCCTTAAGGGGCGGATTCCAGACGACACAAAAAGAAAAACAGAAGAAACCAGGAGCACACCAGGAAGTGGGCTTGGCGGAAGACCAGGGTGGGTGGAGGGGAGCCGGCGGAGGGATCAGGGTCATAGGGACAGAAACAGTCAGGGGGCCGGGCCGGAGGACGGCCACCAGGCGGGGGCTCCGGAAAGTCAGGCAGAGGCTCCAGAGAGCGGGGCGGAGGCTCCAGAGAGCGGGGCGGAGGCTCCAGAGAGCGGGGCGGAGGCTCCAGAGAGCGGGGCGGAGGCTCCGGGGGTTCCGGAGACTTCTGTGGCTCCGTAGAGCGGGGCTTCGGAGACGAGGGCTCGGGACGGGGCCCGGCGGGACTGGGCTCGGGACGGGGCCCGGCGGGACTGGGCTCGGGACGGGGCCCGGCGGGGAAGCTGAGAGGAAACAGGCCTGGAAGCGGCACGGTGGCAGGATCCGGGACCGGGGCTGACAGCGGCGCAGTCCGGGGAATCGGGACCGGGGCTGACAGCGGCGCAGTCCGGGAAATCGGGACCGGGGCTGACAGCGGCGCAGTCCGGGGAATCGGGACCGGGGCTGACAGCGGCGCAGTCCGGGGAATCGGGACCGGGGCTGACAGCGGCGCAGTCCGGGGAATCGGGACCGGGGCTGACAGCGGCGCAGTCCGGGGAATCGGGACCGGGGCTGACAGCGGCGCAGTCCGGGGAATCGGGACCGGGGCTGACAGCGGCGCAGTCCGGGGAATCGGGACCGGGGCTGACAGCGGCGCAGTCCGGGGAATCGGGACCGGGGCTGACAGCGGCGCAGTCCGGGGAATCGGGACCGGGGCTGACAGCGGCGCAGTCCGGGGAATTGGGACCGGGGAGCTGGGGTCGGCTGGGATGCCGACCGGACTCGGGGACGGTGCCCCCCCCTCCGCGGATGCCTCCGGGCATCCACGGAACTGCCAGGCAAGGGTGGTTACTGGGTCCATGGGGGTTCGGTCTGTTCTGTCACGGGAGTACAGGATGTAGGACCCAAATGCAGACCAAAACGACAGGAAGTTGGATATAAAGGAAATTTATTGTAGGAGTAGTGTGTGGGTTGAGCTGAGTGTGGGTCCCGTGGCCCAACACTGGAGGCTGGCAGAGAGGCAGGATGGCTGACCGGTGTGGAGCCCGTGGTCCGACACTGAAGGCTGGCAGAGAGGCAGGATGGCAGACCGGTGTGGAGCCTGTTGTCCGACACTGACGGCTGGCTGAGAGGCAGGATGGCAGACCGGTGTGGAGCCCGTGGTCCGACACTGAAGGCTGGTTGAGAGGCAGGATGGCAGACCGGTGTGGAGCCCGTGGTCCGACACTGAAGGCTGGCTGAGAGGCAGGATGGCAGACCGGTGTGGAGCACGTTGTCCGACACTGACGGCTGGCTGAGAGGCAGGATGGCAGACCGGTGAGCCCGTGGTCCGACACTGGAGGCTGGGAAGGGGAGCAGAAGACGGGGAGCAGAAGACGAGCAAAAGACGAACAAGACAAACAGCAGAGGACAAACAACAGGGACAAACAACAGACCGACCCTGAGGCCTGCAGACGCAGGGCAGATATAGTCCCCTGATCAAGATTGGCCGCAGCTGCGTGCCAATCAGGGATGTGGCCGTGGGAGGTGTGTGGAGGCGGGACAGAAAACAAACGACGAACACCTGGTAACACAACAAACAGACACATGACAGACACAAGAGGGGAGGAGATTTGGGAAAAACAGGTTACACACACCGGGTCAGACAGGGATCCTGACACCCACAGCCTCACATCACCTTTACCAGGTGACGTCAGTGAGTTACTGAGGGTTCAACCAATATTTGACCATTTCAGCCTTTTCTTATATTGTGCCTTACATATTTACATCTTACATTTTCATCTTGATCTTTTCACTGAGCCTTTTTGAACATATACTAATATTTGTTGATTTTTGCCTATTTTTGTTTAACTTGACTTATTAATACATCTTATAATATTTAAAGCTTATAATATACCCTGTATATGCGTTTATAATTTGAATTGAAGTTAAGATCAGTTACAGAAATACTTTTTTGTAATACTGTATATGTGAGAACACCAATTAACTACTGTAATGTTAAACTGTTTAGGGGTGTTGTGTACCTTATATGTACCTTAGATTTCTCTGCATGTGGCCCACAATCCAAAAGGTTTGGCCCAGCCTTGAATCTATCATGAACCGAAAAAGCACTGCAATTTGCAGCCTTGTCACAACTTAAAAACCCAACCTGGTATGGTAGCGATCAGAAGATAGCTCCGCCCTAAATCATACCCTGCTTTATTTATGGTCTGTTTGACTCTAAATGACCATAATTTACTAAATGAACATCATGCTGTATTGAAGAATACTTGAAACTAGAGATTGAGACATAAACTCATGTTTACAATGTTTACTGAGGGAATACATTAAGAGAGAAGTAGAGTCATTTCTATAGACTTCTATACAACCAGACTTCGATACAACCAGATTTACTTTTGCAACTAGAGGAGTCGCTTCCCAATGGCCATTAGAGTGTATGCAAGTTTTAGACACTACCGCACAGATAGACAACCTATTTAGCTCGCCCCCAAATTGGACTGCTTACACATCAGGACTAATTAAGACAAATAAGAATGTTGAAATATATATTTATTAAATATTTAGTGAGTTCAAACAATATATTTTCAAACATGAATGAAACTAAACAAATTGGAAAACACTAATCCATGATAACACAACCGGAGTAATGATAGAAGTTATGGTTGACTGATAAAAGTTAGTGTCATATATATATTTATATTGTGAGGGACCAGAGAGGAAGACCGAGCACAGGGGGAGGATCCCCAGGCTCCGGTTGGGGGAAGTACTAAATGGCCGGTACTTCCCAGTACAGGTGCTGCAGCCAATCGGAACGTGGCAGTGGACACACCTGCCGGCAATCTCTAATTAAGAGGGTATTTCTGCAGCCGGGAGGAAGAGAGAGGGAGGAGGGCGACGGGGAGCGTTTCCCAGAGAGAAGAGAGCTGCCGCCGAAGAGAGGTAAACGGAGAATTCATATCTCTTCTGTGCTATCCTTCCAGGAAGAGGCGTGCGAGTAGCAGACGGAGTGAAGCCGACGGACCCCGGACGGGAAGATCTTTTGATTTCTTTTTTCCCACTTCCCTGCTCCCTTGCGTTTGAACAATAAAGCCTCTTTTTGTTAATTAAATCCCAGTGTGTCCGTACCTATTTTACGTCTGAACTATACCTATCTCCCCCTGGGCGCCACAATATATATATATATATTAAACATTAAAATTACATGAACTATCCCTCCTGGTTTCAGCAGAACATTTTTGAGACAAACCCGAAAGCGACTCATTCAATTCCCTTGACTTTCAGTTCATCTTGAACTCGGCTGAGATAATTGGAATCTGGGTATCCATAGCTGCGAACACGAAAACAGCAGAAATTCAGTGACTTCACATGGACAGTTTCTTAGTCATGATGAACATCAATACAATTAGACTCCTCCTTACTGAGTTGGTCCCCCATGTGTTGACGTTTTGTGGTGAATATCGTTCCATGTGACCATGTTGTTCCTGCCGCTGGTGGTGGACCGCCCAACGGTGAAGATGAGTTTCTGATCGAAGGCCCGCCTCAGCAGTGCCAGGATCCTCCTGCCATCTGAGGAGTCTGGGAGATAGGCTGTACGGGAGGCACCTTCATACGGCTGACCAGGGTTGGGATGCTCCCCCTGCAGGCAGAGAGGAGAGGTTTCTTTGCTTAATGCTGGGAAATGTTGCTATGGGCTCTCCATTGACTGGGTGGTCCACAGCTCTTAGGTAACAGAAGCTTTTTTTAATGACCAATTATTTTATTGAGCTTGAAAAGACGGACATATAATAACGGAAAAATGGCAGACTACTTTATTATTAAACAAAATAATGCCACCTGCCAAGCCGATTTTTGTTCTGAGAAGAATTGACAGCAAGACTCCGGACAAGAGGTCCTTGATCATACAGTCAGAAATGAGCACAAAAATATGAGGCTGTTGGGTCAAGCAGTATGTGTGATTAGCAGAGACGGATGCAGAGATACACACACACACACGCAGAATATATAATCTCCTGGCAAAGATAACTAACTGGGTGGACTCCAAAGCTAAAATTTTTGAATATTTTGAAAAAACAATTAGGATTAAAATGTACTCAAATTTCACTTGATTTTGCTTTTTCTGGGGCTATCGACCACATCTCACAGTCTTCATCGATGAATGGAGTTGACTCAGTTGTCATCACGGAAACCAAGTCACTCCTAGGAAGTACCAGCTGAGGTTTGAATGGGCTGAGTGTTTGGTGGCAAGTACTGACTGTTTGTGACTTGAAGATGAGATACTCTGACAGTCCAACGATGCAAAACTCTCACTGGGATGCTTCTAGTTGACCCCCAGGGGACCCCCGATGGTCCCCTGTTATCATGTGACTAAAGTTCTATTTTTCAACGATGCCAACTGAGACAACTCCCTTTGCTGACTCCCACTGCAAGATGCAGTCAAAAGCTCCTAAAAAAGTTGGTAAATACCTTGAGTTAAGTTACATTTGGTCAAATACCGTTTGGGAAATGTTCAATTGTTCAGTGTTGTACCTGTAGTCTTACCTTTTGGATGCCACTTGGAATGTAATAACGAATTGTAATCGTTCCGTATTTCTCATATCCCGGCAAAGATGAAGCGTTTATGTTGACCTTCATTTCGCCTCCATCGGGTTGCGTCCCTTTCAAAGCGCCATACAGCTCCCCGCATGTCGGGCACACAGGCTTGTAGTCAAAAGCTCTTTTCAGACAGCTCCTGCAAAACGAGTGCTTGCACCGCAGAGTCTCTTTCTCTGTGCTTTCTATTGGCTCCATGCAGATTGGACACGGGTCCTCTTCGGGGCCCTTGCCGTGCAAAGATGACGGATCCAAGGTCTTGCTGCTTGGAGTACTTTGTGAAAGGAACTCTTTAAATTTAGCAACGTGCACAAAGGGCCCCGTCACTGTTAATTCGCCTCCTTTGCTGCCGGGTTCAAAAAGGAGGTCCGGGAATCTCCCCCGGAGGTCTTTGTGGTTGTGCTGTGGGCTCGCCGGGACGGACACGACCTTCAGGTCGGACGCGGTTCTCTGGTAGAATGTGACGAATCGCTGCCTGACAAAGTCAGCGTGTACAGGGAGCGAGGAGGAGCCGCGTGATCGGAAAATCACCCGCTTCGTGCTCCTGGAGTCGAGGTGCACTGTTCCGGTCTCAGGCTGCGTTTTAATGGCAAAACTGCTCCCTTGAATTTTATCAAGTTCTTCTGCACGCTTTTGCTGAATGTAGGCCATGACAACCCCGGATACATCCACAGGTTTGATGTGAGGCGAATCGCGTTCACCTTGCAGACGGGTTTGTCTACGTGTGCCTGGATCGGCACGATCCCTCACCTCTGACAGTTTGGTCAAGAGGTTCTCCAGCTCCTCAAAGGTTCCTCTCACCTTGTAGCTGGATGTTTTTTTCTCCGAATGGTATGATTGAAGAATCTTCTCTAATCTTCCAGGGTTTTTGAAATACGCTTCATAAATGATGACAGTGATGTCTGTGATGAACTGTAACGAGATGTGACGGCAAAGTTAGCTATTAGCCAGGAACGAGTCTTGAAACCTGGAAATGAGTTAGCGTTTTTGCACTTCTGGTTCCCTTGTTTCAAAGTACATGTGTTTTTGGTTAATGCCTGATACCAGCGAATTTGCTTTTTTTGTTTTACTAGTGTAATTCAAGTCTTGGAGAGTAATTGGTGTTTTCAGGTGGGGATTACCATCACACAAAGTCCAAATTTTACCATCAAAACATTAAAAGAAATCCAATCATAAAAACCTGAAAATTAGGCCTACTCTGGTAGCAGAGAGTTTACTCTTATCATTATAGTTAATAATATCAACAGGACATTTTATTCATGGAGCGCATACACAAATATGTTATATTATTATTATAATATTATTTTTAAACACATGACGGCCCACATATAAATAGATAAGGGAAACAATGAATTACTGGCGTTCTTGTTAAAAACGCACGAGCTTTTATTTTGAAAGCCCGACGCCAATATCCGGAAACCCTTATTGTTTACTTCCCAGCCATACAGATCATCGAGCATTTTGTCCCCGTAGAAAAACAAAACGTGTCGTTGTGGCTCGCTTCATAGACTGGGTCAAATAGAGAGGTCAATTCTCAGCAATATCGTGCGTCTTTTTCAGGGGAAAAAACCTACAACAACATCAATGACTAACTATCAGGGGTGAAACCTAACACCAAAATTTATCCGAGTAACGTGAGCTATGAAACCGGTTTCTGCGCTCGTATCTCGTCGTCCTCTAGTCCGCTTCAGTCTACTGGTCTTAGTGAAAATGTGCGGGACCTACCTCCATGCTGCTGTTTGCTCTGGCACAGTGGAACAGCCCCTTGTTGCCGCCACACTGCCCCTCTGCGCCTGCGTTGTTTGCTTTCACTTTCAGGTCCAGCCTGTTTGTGGTGTTGGAGCGAACCCTGCCGGTGAGCGAGTGTATGACACGCCAACATAAAAGCTACCAATAGAGAAGCTTGTAGGATATCATCACAAAGCCACACAGACACACACACGTGCGTTCTTCACAGTGGATACATGAGTATATGTATTTACCCACGCACTTCCATGTTATGGTACTTCATACAGGCATACATACTTGTATACTACATTTCAGAGGGAGATGTGCTCCTCACTGCGCCATGTTAATTCGACAATTACCATTCTTTTTTTTAAATCCATGCATATGGATTGTAATAAGATTATAGTTTTCTTTTGCATTTTCTAGAACACAATGACTTATATATCTTGCAAAAGCAAACATACTCAAAACTATCCCAACTAAAAAAAAATGTTGCATCCCAACTTTACACACAAACACCAAATAAATAGTTACTTCTATATGCCATATGCACACTGTTGTAAAAAAATATTTTATTTAGAGGCTCTGGAATTTACAATCTCAGCTTGCTGTAAATATAGACTACAAACACACAAGCAGTGTGTTTATTCATAAAAAAGATTGGAACAAACTTGATTAAATAGGATAATACATCAATAAATGAGATGCAATAGAATACAAAGAATGCATAACACAAGATGTAAAGAAGTAGTTTACAGAAATACATGCAATGCCATTTATGTTTTACCCAAATTGTGTACCCATACATTCTAAATGTACAATAGTGGAGTTATTAATAATTACGTGGAGACGCTGCCTATGAGTGTTTTTATGTTGTGTTCTTGTCGCGTTGAGTCAGTGATCTGTAGCCTCATCAGAATACAAAACCTATTAATAAAGAGAGATTCATTTTTTTACATGCATTCTGCAATTATTTTCTATAACATGTTCATATTTGTGTATCATCACAGCTTGATTTATACAACATTTTATTACTTAAAACATGGAGAAAATGCATTATTTCATGGTTGTTATTAGATTTATGGAGTGATCCAAAGAGATATCCAAAATGTCCTTTCTTAATAACCTTTGACTCTTATATGTCAGCATAAATGTTGAACCCGTGGCCTTTTCCAATGTTTAGATTTATGTTGTGGAAACATATGTAAATCAGCATATTAAAACAAACATTTTCAGAAAACTTGAAATCCCTCCAAACAATCTTAACTTAAGTAATGGGATGGGGAGGTTTCATGGCAATATTTATAACCTATTCAAATTATAAACGCAGGGCTGTCACTTGTAATAATGTTTTTACAGTATTATTGTTTTTACTTCAGCCGCAGATAAAAAAAAAAAACTTCTTGTATAAAGTAAATATATTTCCTTTTATCCCCAGTTACAGGTGATACAACTATTGGACATGTATAGATTTAAGTAGCTAACATAAATCATAATTCACTATCACAATGTGGTTGCAGAAATATTGACGTATAGATGTAGAAGCCCATGAGCCCAGTCGCGGTAATGTAATTTATTACCGAGGAGCGCTTGAAGGCAGCGTTCTCTTTGTTTGCAGTACCGGTGTTTGTCCGGCAGGTGACAGCACAGCTCCACGCACGGACTTCACGCAGTCCTGTACAGACCAGCCGTCATGTGACCGTCCGGTGCCGACACACCAACAGTGTGTGTGTGTGTGTGTGTGTTACTATTATTCACCACACGGCATCCTTTCGTTCATTCCCGACCCTCGGCCGGCGGAACATAGAGGGGAGATGGCTGGGTCTCGTCACTCTTGAAAGGGCAGGCTGTCCTCTCCGCCGCCGGAGACTGTTTTCCATCAGCCGGTAGGCTCCCGGGCATGCCGGCCCCAGCACAGTATGTACGGACAGAGGACCGAGGCCGACTTTTTGACAGGCGGTTGGTTCAAGAATTGACGCGTTTGAAATGTTGTAATGTGACTCTCTTTGTTTACATATTTGTGCAGTATGGATTATTTATTTTTTATTTACAGTATTGGCCGGATTGTGTTTGAACGCATCTGTATAGTGCGTGGATCCTCGCTATTCTATAACATAAATAAGCCTAGGCACATATAAGGCCATATCTATATTTAAAGCCATGTTTTTATATACTTCGTATCTATTTAAATATATGTGTTTTGTTAGTTTAATTTTGGTTAATTGTTACGGTTAAGGGATTTAATCGGTGCAACAAAAATGAGCGTGGCAATTATGTATCTGTAAAAATCTGAATTAAAAAGGCTTTGCAATTGAAAGCAAAAAATAATATCAACAACAAATCATGTAATAGGATTAAAATAAATGAGTATTGTTAAATTATAATTATATATATATATATAATTGTATAATTATTATTTTTGAAATAGGTGAAATAGATTTCTATATTTGGACGAGGCGCTTCAGATAATAACGGAACAAGAAAAAAGTAGGCTGTGACCCGAATTTATTGCGCTCCTCGTGCATCAACCTATTTCCAACCTCAGACCTTTTATCAGATAATATCCAGCGAGAGAGAGAGAGAGAGAGAGAGAGAGAGAGAGAGAGAGAGAGAGAGAGAGAGAGATTTAGAAAAGCATTGGAAGTATCACCGGGGTCGGGGTTTAGACATCTGTCAAATTCAGCCAATATAGTTCACATTAGTAATATTGGGGGAAAAGAAGAGAAAAGAAAATTAAGTCCAGTTTCTAATCTGATCACAAATCAGATGGAAGCAAAAACAAAGCGTCATGGATAGCACATCAGCGCGTGACGCGGTGTTCATTTCAGGAGCTCGTTAGGGGGGGCATTTAATGAACATGGAGTTAGAACGCGGGCCTCCACGCGAGCCGCGCGCAGCCCCGTGCTTGTGACACCGTGTCAGAGCCGCCTGTCACACGTCATCGTCCTCTGATCTCAAGGTCAAGCCTCGTGCATGGAAACCCCGTGCATGTGTCCAGGCCTGTTGAAGATGATCATGGGATGTTCATGGACCCCCCCAACAAATGTTCTAACTGCCTGAGAGAAATAAAGTTCTTAACAATATTAATGATGGAGTATTATTGTGGAAGATTTGGATGGGCTCTGCAGTTGTGATGTGTTATTTTATGTACAAATTGATAATAGTTACATTTCATTCGCCAGTGTTTGATGTACCTTTTAAATGTATTCATCTATTCATAACCCAAAAGCATTGGACTATTTAATATAAAAATGAGTTAATCTTTTTACCTGATGATTTGACAGACTTTCTCCTAATGTTGACAAAGAGATAATGCACTGATATATATATATATATGTATATATTGTGGTAATCATATGTATCACTAAACAGAAGGAAGCCTATTGTTTATCAGGCTCTTTTGCTCGTGCTCCCTCAGCTCTGTGAGCTCCAAATGAAGCGTCCCGTATTGATTCATTATTCACAACTTCCATCTTCCTCCTCATATCTGCGGCTCCTGCTAATTCAACCCATCTCGCTACATCTGCCGTACATCATTTCATTTCTATAAATCAACAATCGCATGCTGGTATTTCTCTGCGTAGCTTTATTGTTTTGGTTCGTCTTGCGATTTTACCTTGTTGTGTACTATTATTTTTTGACGCTGCTAATTATTGATCAAGGCTCAGAGGTGTGTCCACACTTTTCTTTTTACTGGGACACACACACTTAATATATGTACACACATATGTTATTATTTTGTAATATAGGAAGTTGCTGTGGCATAAGTCCCACGACACATCATTGTCGGCTAGCGCACCTTGTCACAGAGCTCCACTGCTGTCCACCGATATTATAATCCAGTTATTTCCAAAAGCATTTTAATAACCCATGATGAATGAGATGTTCCCCCTTCCCTCAGTATGGAGGTTTATTAATTGATTTTATTCAATTATATAACGCAAAGACCATATCAATTCTACATTATTTAGGTTTGTAGATTATAATTCCCAACCGATCACAGCTGATATCTCGTGTATATTCCTGAGGAATAAAACAAAAAAGAATATGTCTGCCGTTCACATTTCCTCTGTGTAGGAAACATCTCACTTATTAACTGTTATTAGAGAATACAATACTCTACTAGCAATAATGAAACAATAGTTACATTCTTTATGTATTTTTGTCAATAGACAGGGTGACTAACTGGCTGCTGTTTGTTGCCGCAGCCATTATTGTGAAGTGCGGCTGTGCTCTTTCACTCACAGCTGCTCTTTAACTCGTATTCACGCAGCACTAATTGATGTTGTATGGCTATTTGTTTGCAGTGGGGGCCACATGAGTGCTCGCACACGCTTTTCAAACTCAGTGTCCTCCCACCGGCCGCACGGCAGCGCCGGAATCGCAAACCAGTGGGAGCCGTGTTCTTTATGGCGGCGGCTGGTTGACAGGCTGAGGTGAAGTTTGCTGGTTGCCGTCCTCATAGGGAGAAGAAGTACTTTCCCCGTGCCGGACCTCCGCGTGCTAAACTGATGCTGCTGGTTGAGGACATGGTTCTCACCGGGCTGCTGAGGGCCCGGGTGGCAGTGGACTTCCATATGCTAAACCCTCAGGGATGGGACCTGCTTAGTAGTCCCTGTTCGCCATTTATTTTTTTCTGCTCGTCGCCATCTTGGTTTTTGTCTTCGCCATTTTGCTTTTTGTCCGTTTCCATCCTTGTTTCTGTTCGTCACCATCTTGGTTTTGGCCCATCGACATCTTGTTTTTTGTCCATTGCCCTGTTGGGGGCTGAACCTTGTCATCTCGTTTTTTATCTGTCACCATCTTGTGACATGAGAGGGTGGAGCTAAGAAAATTGACACGACATTTTAAGGCAACCAAAACGTTCTGATGAACTTTCATGGATTGAAAAATACAATGGTTACTGAGGGAATAAATCCAGAGAGAAGTAGAATCTTTTTCTACAGACTTCTATACAACCAGCAGTCGCCCCCTGATGGTTATTAGTATGAATGCAGGTTTAAGGCACTTCTGCATTGGCTTCACTTTACACCTGGTCTCTGACAGCATACGTTTGATCTCTGCCTTGCGTGCATTTAATGGGACAAAGATTTAGAAGAAATTGGCAACCAAATTTAATTCAGCTTTTTTCCCATCTATCTATATATAGATATTATTTAAATTTGTTGCACAGCAGACAATCTTTCAAAGGGAACACCTCTAATCTTGGAGTTTGAGTTGATGCTGTGTCACTGAAAATAAAACATGTTTTAATATGTGCGTCACATTCTATTCATCGCTGTCAAGTGTCTTGGTAAACTGTCAATGGATAAAAAAATAAAGAAAAGTCATAGAGAAAAATAGAGAGTTCAGTTCTGCATGAACGAGCCCCCAATTTATGTCATGCCACCCAGACTGGTAGTACAACATATCACCAGGGTGAATGTAGCTCCGTGGAGAGCAGGGTCGTCCTTCAGTCAGAGGATCGGCAATTCGCTCCCCGGCTCCATGTTGATGTATGCTTGGGCAAGACACTTAACCCCAAACTGCTACCTTAGGCTGGGCCTTGCTGTGTGACTGGGTTTGAATGATTAACTAGGGATTAGCTCGCCATGCAGGTGGCACCTTGCATGGTAGGCCCGGAGTGGTATAGTCCAGTCTCAAAACAGAGTTGCAGTTGGGAAAAACCTATTTATTACTCCAACACAATTAAGTTCAAATAACCATACATTTAACCGATACAACTCAGGGTGAATCAAAGCCAAAACAACAAACAAAATATTATACAGCTAAGTTACACAGATCCTACAAAATGTAAGCAATATAAATATCCCACAGAGGTCTGGGGGCCAAGGACAGAATGATGATCCTTTCCCCCCGACTGCTGGAAACAGCAGCACCTCTAAAAGGCAGGAGGTGATGGATGGACCCGTCAGCAGCAGAAACACCCCAGCCGGTCAGAGAGAAGCATTGATAACAGATCCCCACCAGAGTGCTCACTCACCCACAAAACAAAGCCACACGCAGCGCAGTAAAAACATATTTGTAGTGGCAATTATAGTTATAGAAACTTCATTTCTAGGAGACAGGGTTGTGAATATATGTTGTGATAGAGCAGGTGGTGTTTTGTGGAACTGCTGGAATTTTCACAATGTTGAGCAGTCTGCTGCAATAAAGACTCAGCACTAGCGGGTGAGCTAGCAGGTGAGCTACCAGATGAGCTAGCGGGTGAGCTAGCGGGTGAGCTACCAGGTGAGCTACCGAAGAGGCCCAACACTTTATCCTTGACCAAACACAGTGTAGTGCTTCCTTCTTATTCGACCATCAGATAGTTGTTTCTCAGAGTTAGGGAGGGATCCTTGAATGGCAGAAATTCAAGAAGCTACGTCATGGGGTCCTGCCGAAGGACTGGTTCAGTGTCGAAAATCCTTCGGTTTCTAACGAGGACTGAGTTCCTTTTTGTCGAGAGGACTTGCAAGGATGCATGTGTCCTCCACGCTCTTAAAACACCCACAACCCTATGCGCATGATGCTTTTCCTGTGCCCTGATTTGAAAACAAGGAAAGTATGCCAGTGAACTCTCACCTCAGCAGTCGGACAATATCTGTTTCAAATATGAAGCAAATCCAGCTGCTGGGTCTTCACTCATCAGCTCTACAAAGCAGACCGGGTCAGCGAGGTATTAATAGCACTGAGTCAACAGGGAGACACCGGGGACTTGATAAATTAAGGCTTCACTTTAACCAAACCAGTCAGACACTGTTGGACGTGGAAAGATGAAGCAAGATGCTTTTCACGAGTTACATTTGGTTTCTGTGGAGTTCGAATGACGCGTGTGTTACAATCAGAGAGGTGATATGACATTTTCAATGGATCCCGGCGGCTTTGAGGAGAGAATATACATTTTATGTTTTGTACATTCATAAATTATACACATTATACAAATTCTGGTTTATTTAAAAACATATGTAATTCCTTCATGTTTTGAATCTGTGTTCCTACTAGAAATAGTCATGTACTAAATGTTTCTAAATAAAGTAAAAACAGACATGTCCTTTTGTTCTGCATCGGCTCACTCGCAAGACTTGAGTGTTTTGAGTGACGGGAAGGAGGCGGGCCTGGCCTCTGTAGGACTTTAGACATACAGCGAGGGGGACACAAATATCGTTAGAGCTGATGCCAGCGGGACATGTCAGCGTTTTTTTTATGCAAGCATTAAATTAAAAATGTCTCTACTTTCCAGCACCAGACGCAGAGTGCTGCTTCGTATCTTGCATAGTTTCATGCAAGCCAATGTCCACATTTTGATAAAAAAAAAAAGCAAGGCTCTACAAGCGCACACCACTGGTTTGCCCCAACGTGCTTTACCAAGGCCTTTTGCTGGCGGGGGGCCTCGATGTGATCAACCCCTCACACCGTTAAATCATATTCTCAGGCTGTTAGATAACTTTAAACTGCATAGGATTATTACAGTTAGCTATAATAATTATAGACCTTACACAAACATAGGATTTATTAACCACAACAGAGTGTGACCTGTGATTCTTCACCGAGCTGACAACCCAAGTGGATGGAGTTTATGCTGCAACCAGCAGCTGCAGTGGGCGGGCCAAGCCGGCTGAATCATTCCGCTGATTGGAGCCTCGCTGGAAGTCAGGACAGAAGATCCCGCGTCTGGTTAGCAAGTCCATCTTTCAATCAGAAGGTTGGTGGTTCGACCCCAGGCTCCGGTAGTCCATGTTGTTGTATCCTTGAGCACTTAACCCTAATTGCTCACCGTTGCTGTGTCCACTGTCTATCATGTAAGTCACTTTGGATAAAAGAGTCAGCTAAATGTATGTAATGTTAATGAGTCAAAGCAATGTTAATTATCGCCAGTTCAAACCAACAGCCTCAGTCTGGCTCGCTGTTCGCCTGATGAAGCAACGGCCAGTTATCAGACCCATCTACTCAAGGAAATGCTCTCAGAGGGCTTCTGCAGGTACTGAGGCACTCGATGCCCTCTGAGCGCCACTCTAGGACTGGAGAACAATGGAGTCCAACAGTGAGAGAGCGAGCGCTCTTCAAAAGATGTACTCTAGAGTTCATCGAAAAATAGAATGTAAACCGTTGTTTAAGACTGTCGGTGAATTGAGTTTTAAGTGGACCTAAATATTTAATAATATTATATTTGTATAATGCTTTAATGGCTCATCAAAGTCACTTAACATGGTAAGAACATTACATAACTAGCATCACAGGTTAAGCAGATTCAATATATATTTGCAACCATGGTCCACAAATATTTCACTTTCAGAAAACAAATAAATTTAGATTTGTGTTGTGTGAAGAACAAAAACAGAGCGATTTGCAAATACGCATCATTTACTCTGTAAACACGCACTTCTATTTCCTATAGTTGTAAGTGTAAAGTGACGTATTCACGTGCCTGTGTCACGTTCTGGGGTTAAAGGAGGACCCAAATGCCAATACAACATACATTTATTCCATTGAAAAGGCAAAACAAGGCAAACACAGGCACTAAACCTCCAACAACACATACTTACACGTAGCCAAAGAGTGATCAGACAAGGGGACATGAGACAAACAGGGCTTAAATACAAGGGGAAGGTGATTGGACACAACACGGAACAATCAACACACAGGGCAGACAATCAGACAATTACAGGGGCAGGAAGTGCAGGGAGCACAGAGGAAACACAAGACATTTTAGGACTTCACAATAAAACAGAACAGCCACATCATGACAGCGTGGACCCGTATGTTCAAGTGCAATGACCTTTGCACATTTCTGGATCGCTTCCTGTCTGTTTGTGGGTCACGTGACATTTGTTACCGTCCTCCTTTTTGTCTTTTCTGCAGTTTTGTCCACGTTGTGCGCAGGTCGCAGGTCCTTTGAAGAGAATCCACAGACATGAGTTGTAGTCAGCAGCCACATCTGGGCCCCGTTCCTCGTTCCTGGCTTACTGAGTAAGCAGGATAATTTTCAGGATAAGATTACTGTGGAGGCAGGGGCGCGGTTTAGCGCACCTGCGACAGAAGAGAGAGGAGCGCGCTCATTGGGATCAGCTGCAGTTCGTTAGAGCTGCGGCTGAGACCAATGAGCGCGCTCGAGCAGGGCTATTTTAAGCCCGGCAGGGAGAGCAGTCGGGGGTGGTGTCATGCTGAGAGTGCGACAGTGTTGTGTGGCAGAAATAAAGGCATGTTGGAACCCGTGAGAGATGTGTTGTCCGTGTGGGTGCTTCCCTCAACCGCTACAGTGGCGCCCAACGTGGGGCCTGACAGGACCCCGGAGGCGGTGATGGGGAAGCCGGCGCCGTACCGCACGCGTGACGAGTGGCGAGAGTACTTCGAGCGGCGGGCGGCGGAGCACACGGCAGCCGAACGAGACCGAATGGTGGGCGCCGTGGGGGCGCTTGGGCCGGAGCAGGTCCCGGAGGGGCGGCGGGCGAGAGCCCGGAAAAACCGCGGAAGCGGGGCGGCTGCGACGGCGGAGGACTACGGCGCCGGGGGAGGGGCGGAGGAGCCGCCCTGGGAGCCGGTGATCCGACACCGGCCGGCACCGCGGAAGGCAACGGGGGCGCAGACAGACCGGGTGCTCCGGAAGGAGAAGGGCGCCCAGACTGGCCCGGGAGCGCGGCGTGAGGCGACGACTCAGACCGACGACGCAGCCGAGCGGCAGGCCCAACCGACGCGGAGGGACGCGGCGGTGGGCGCCGATGAACAGACCCGGGCCGAGGGAGCCACCCAGACCGACGACGCGGCCGAGTGGCCGGCCCCACGGACCCGGAGGGAAGCGGCGGTGAGTACCGAGAAGACCCCCCGGGCCGAGGCGGAGGCGCAACCGGAGCCGTCAGAGCCGTCACCGGCGCGCCGGAAGGCGCCGGCCCAGGCGGACACCAAAGACCCGGACCCGCCGACCAACAAGGCGGGGCCGTGGAGAGCACCAGGGCGGCGACGGCGGAGGCGGCGACCGACACCAGGGCCCGAGAACTGGGGCCCGATGTGGCCGCCGACAAGCGCCTGGGAGCGCCGCGACCCCTGGCCGGAGTCGCCGCGGCGGACCCCGGTACGGGCATGCTGGACGTGCGGCCAGCCGGGGCACGTCCAGCTCGACTGCCCCGTCATGGAGGTGGACCTGGCGGCGCGGGCCGGCGACTATCCGGCTCCGTCCTGGTGGTGGAAGAGGAGACGGAGTCAGCCGCGACCGCAGGAGCCACGGCCGAGATGGCCGGACCGGCGGGGCAGACCGGCCGGACTCCTTCGACGGGAGGAGGAGGAGCGACGAGGATGGCGGGTCGCTTGGAGCGGCCGGACCCTAGACCTGCGCCGGGAGCTAGAGAGGTGGCAGAGCCGGCTCCGCTACGCCAGGGAGGACCGGCGGCGGAACCGGCGGACCATAAGGCAGCTGGGCCGGAGGCTGGAGGAGGAGCGGGTGGCTCGGAGCCGAGCGGAGGCTCAGCTGGCCGGGGAGTGGACCGGGGAGCAGGACTGTAATTCGGGGCTCGCCGGTCTATTCTTTCCCTAACCCTCTCTCTCTTGTGTTGCAGGTGTTGCGGCGGGCGGCGGGCGAGGGCTGTTTTGGCCCGGGGAAGGAGACGAGACCTCCCGGGCGCCGGGTCGCACGCCGCCCGGACCGCGTCCCGCTCCACCGACCCACCGGGAGGGATGTCAGCGCCCGGGCCACCCGTTGACATCGGGCCAAGACTTCGGCGACCTCACGGTGGTCCATGGGTCGGGGACGCGGATGGCCGGGGCTGACTTCCTCTCCCGCTCCGAGGGGGGGGGGGGGGAGTTGGCTAGGCCGGCGGCTCCCCGGCCTAGGTCGGGCGGTGGGGGTGTGTGGAGGCAGGGGCGCGGTTTAGCTCACCTGCGACAGAAGAGAGAGGAGCGCGCTCATTGGGATCAGCTGCAGTTCGTTAGAGCTGCGGCTGAGACCAATGAGCGCGCTCGAGCAGGGCTATTTTAAGCCCGGCAGGGAGAGCAGTCGGGGGTGGTGTCATGCTGAGAGTGCGACAGTGTTGTGTGGCAGAAATAAAGGCATGTTGGAACCCGTGAGAGATGTGTTGTCCGTGTGGGTGCTTCCCTCAACCGCTACAATTACATAACCCAGGCTTTTCGGTTCCACGAAGCAAGTTTGGAAAAATCACCATAGCAACACATCCATAAACTTGATCCTGCTTACTTCAGTAAGCTGGATAAGTTTGCTACTACCCCGGAAACTAATGGCAGCTCCTTCATCAGAGATCCCGTTGAAGGAGCGATATTAGTTAGATTAGCGTTTTATAGGAGATAGTTCTACGAGATCGTCAAGATCCGTTATCACATCATGACTTCCTGTACGAGCGCTATCGATTATTTACGAGACCTTCTCGAGCCGTACATTGAACACCTCACGAGCAGCCGAGCATAGAGTCTCACAGACTGAGTACATAGCATATATATATATATATATATATATAGCCTTGTGGTACATCTCTGTACAGTGGCGGCGATGTGGAGAACATCGGGAAAGCCGCTGCATGCTGCTGATTATGAATACATACATACATACATACATTCTGATCCACCCATAAACAGATTCGCACACACGTATTCAAACTCCCAGTTGAATATAATTTACACATATAGTACATGTTACATCAGCGCATACAGTACATATATCCTCATATTAATTCGTATCAATTAGATCCTCTTTGGGCTCGTTTTTATCTACATGTTCTGAAAGAGATGAGATAATTATTTTCGCTATAAGATCTCATTTGATGATGCATATTATTAAGCCTATTGCCAGCAGGCACATTTAAATAAATATAATCTGATTGATTGGAGTGATGAGATATTAAAATTAGCCGATACATTTTCCCAACACTTACACATTTAACTTGTGTGATATTTTGCCCTGCGTCTTGTCTAGCCCTCACGCTGTAAACTAGATTTCGCCAAAGTTATGGTCTTGAATTCCTCATATGCGTTCATGATCATCTTCTGCTCGTCAGCGGAGAAAAAAGAGGCTCTTCTTTTGAGTTTATTTACCGTTAAATAATCATGGTTTCGGTGATCGACGCTTCCCCCTTTTGAAGTTGGACGGGCACACGCAATCATCCTGATTACTGCCGTCTGGTTCGAATTAACGAAACCGTTTGAGCACGGATCAGCCTTTGAGGAACCGAGTTAGCCTGATGTCAATCATCGGGTTGATTTAAGCTGGATAATAGGACATTTGATCGACTTAGTTGAACCATGTACGAGGAACGGGGCCCTGAAGC
The DNA here is from genome assembly GCA_023566465.1 of Cottus gobio. Lineage (NCBI taxonomy): Eukaryota > Metazoa > Chordata > Actinopteri > Perciformes > Cottidae > Cottus > Cottus gobio. The sequence continues at coordinate 25,999,860 of CM042218.1, forward strand.
TGTTGAATCGCTCTCTATTTTGGTCTGTGGATTGTCTCTGCAGGTTACTATTAAAGTCCATTAAAAACTTTCATAGCAACGTGTTTTTTTCAGCATATATTTAAAGTATCTTTTTTGCAAATGAGCGTTTTCTCCGATCGGCCACCTTTGTGGTCAACATCTGGTTAGGTTTTAAGCAACTAAAACGACCCGGTTGAGGTTGAAAACAGTGGGGGTGGCTAAAAGACTCCAGCAACATGTGACTATTTTGTTTTTTTCAAAATAATAAACAACCCAGTCAGGTTTAGGCACCAAAACTACCTGGTTAGGTTTAGGAATGGTTTGTGAATTATTTAGTTATGTTCAAGGGGTCGAGGGTCGTGGGCCCCTCCAGCCTTCATTTACACCTTCAGCTTCATCACGTGCATAACATACACGTTTACATAAGTCAGCCATGCACACTGAAGGAGAGCAGCCTCGCCATCTGTCCCTCCCTTTTTAACATCCCATGATGCCCGTGCGCAGACCCTGACCCCGAGCCTTCCGACTCCTTTGCCGTTTGGACACTGAACAGACTCGTCATCACTTACCGCGGGGTTTCCCCCGCTTTAAAGAGAAGCCATTCTTCAGCGGCACTAAGCCTCTGCCTGAGGAAACTTGAAGGCATCACTTAGAGGTGTCAGAATGACAATCTGACAGATGCTCTGTTTAGACTAGCGGCCTGCACGCACTGATACACATTTCCTTAACAGGCAGAAGATACAGTAACTAATGGACCACTGTCAGGTGACTGCTTTCACAAAAGACCAAGGAGATAGTTACCATGGAGACAGGCATAAATTAAGGCCCTCAGACGAGCAGGAGGGTGTCCCTGTCCTTTACGCTCTACTTGCTCCCCCCCCCCCCTCCTAAAAGGTAAAAAATTTACGACGGTCAAACAGAGGAAGTAACTTTTCAAGCAACATTTGACGTTTGGGGCTCGGGGTGGTGTATAAAGACGCCACGAGTGACGAATGGAGGCGGCCTTGAGGGAAGCCTCAAACACGGCGCGGCACTCTCTGCCATTTCTCATCTCAACAAACACTGTGAGAGCTCAAGAGCCCCCTTTGGAAAGCGCAACAGATAAAGTAGGAAGTTTTGAGCACAGTGTAAATAGCTCTCATTATCGAGGCCGCGCTCCCCGCCAAAGGGGCAAACAGCGTCTTTGTGCGAAGAGACGAGGACGTTGTTTACATGAAAGCTGTCAGCCCGGGTGTTAATCATCTCGCCCTGAGTCCGCAGGATGTGCATGTTTGAACGGCCTTTTTCTTTAACCATGTCAACATGGAGTGAAATCTCTCTGCAAATATATGTTGGCCTTCAACTTACGAGTGTTGTAAAACATATTCACTCTGGCTGAACAGTAAAATAATGGAGGGCTGACTAAATAGCTTTTTTCCCCAGTTGCTAAACAATTTGTAATTTGTGATTTATACCTGGTAATATACTGGTGATATTTCCTTTTTATTTCTATGTTAATCCATGCAGTAATCTTGCATTTCCTTTTGTTTGCTGTCCAAATGCAGTTTTAAAAATACTCCTGCATGATTTGATGTATTATTACCACGAGAGTTAAACATGAAATAAAAAGCATGATAGAGGCAGAAGAAAGTAAACCGCTTCTAATGTGTACAATTACTTTCAGTGATATCTCTGGGTTGCACTCTCCTTCCCTTATTAGAATACCAGACATGTTGGTGGATTTTGTAACCCATCAGCATGAGGTGTCATTCTTACAACATTTATCCCCCAAAATTTGTATCTGAAATAAAGAAACTAAAAGAAAAAAACATAGAAAACATACATCGATACAACAAAAGATCAGCCTTCACTATCAGAAACCTTCAATACAGCATGTTCATTTGCGTTCCATGTAGAGGCCATAAAGCAGGGTATGCTTAAGGGCGGGCTTACTGTGATTGACAGGTCACTGCTGCTACTAGAGCGTTAACTGCGTGTCTACATTCTGACTACGTCCACTTCTTATATACAGTCTATGGTTTGCCGTCTAGTCAAGTACAATTGTGGTTTTTATTCATAAATCAAACATTACAGCAGTGGTTGCTGCAGACACACCTGCAGAGTGCAGGTTTCTAGTTTGTTTTGTGCGTACTTTAGCTATGAATATAATATTATGTGATATCTCTGGTTGTTTTACTCTGAAGGTCTTTTGACTTTCAGAGTAAGCACTTAAGACATCATGACGAATGTCTGCAGACATGTGTGCGAGTTCATCACCTCTTCCGGTCTAATTAATATGTTTTCCTGATAACTGACTGTTAATTTCCCAGTCACAGCGAAACATAAACACATTTTTTAGGTTTTCTTTAAGCAGCATCAAGTGTAAAATGTCTTACCAGGAGCCCCTCTCGCTGGCTCCTCGGCTTTGTTCGGCCGCGTTGACTTGTCCCGGCACCGTGAATAAGCTTGCCCTTGGCAACAGTGCAGCCGGCTCCCGAGGAGGAGAAAGCAGCCTTGGCTGGCCGCCCTCAGCCTTTCACATGGAAGGCTGCATCCGGTGACCCCTCACCGCGGGCAGCCGAGCAAGACACCGCGTCTATTCAGCAGGGGAGCCGGGCTTTTGATTTGGTTCATGGGGATCACTTCTACCTGCAGACAAGCATTAACACTGAGTGGGTCGTCATCTTTGACTTGATCAACCAATGATAGGGGAGCAGCGGCGCTCCGGCTTCGAAATGAGCCGAAGTAAAAAGGGTCTCCGTGCCACCAGCGCCTGGCTGAATCAAAATGTTGTCTTTTATTCCAAACCCATTAGCAACCTCCCGACACATGCTATAATAAAAATACACATTTATTTTGGTCCAAATGGGATGAAAACAGCACTTCAAAGCTCTTGGAGATTGAAGTAGCAATTTGGATGTTTCATCCCCCCCCGCCTTTCATTGCATTGGTGTGGTTTTCGGTCATGAGAAGACCTATTCACAAAGCCCAGGATTGTCCATTCAGGAAGACGATTCTTTAATGAAGAGATATCATGTCTTCTATTAATGTACAGACTCGTGTGAGTGTGCTGCTGCTTGTGTGTGTGTCTGAAAGTAGGCTAATGGAGGCTCAGGCTACTAGAGACCAACAAAATAAATAAACCTGCACAAACAAAAAACTTTTCCTCAGTAGAACTTGTACTGTGTAGGAAAATATTGTAGAATCATTTCTGAAAAAATGTGGTAACGCATGCAAAATGAAAAAGACCAATAACATCTTATGAATTATACATGCTATCAAAGGGCGTGTGCGTCCAATTTTGGGAGATGTTTTTGTAGAAATTAAATATATTAATCATAGCTATGTTTTCATGAATGTATAATCACCTGAAAGTCAGAGCTGTTGGGCTTTTGGCCCTGGACAAACCAAACCACTGACTCCAGTGAGCCTTTTGCATTTAAGGCGGCAACTTCAGGTTCTGTCGAGTGGAGCCGATGTGGGAGTGTCTTAAACCTGCATTCTCTCTCTTGGCCATCAGGGGGCGATTCCTCTGGTTGTATAGAAGTCTATATAAATGACTCTACTTCTCTCTTGACTTATTCCCTCAGTAAACATTGTAAACATGAGTTTATGTCTCAATCTCTGGTTTCAAGTCTTCTTTAATACAGCATGATGCTCATTTAGAATAACTATGGTCCATTTAGAGTCAAATAGACCATAAAGCAGGGTGTGCTTTAGGGCGGGCTTACTGTGATTGACAGTTAGCTGTCGCTATCAGAGACATGTCCGGCATCACTATGTCACTCCTCCGCATTCCAAATATGGTCACTTCTGTTCAATGGAAGCAAAAAAAGACAAAATCGCATTTCCAAGATGGCGCGGCGAAACTGACAGACAGGAGTACCAGACTTAAAACTTCCCGTGTTTAAAGACGTTTTAAAATGTACATTTAGACTTGTTGCATCAACCCTGGATTTTCTTTTGAACACTTTAGTCATGACAATGGACAACGATGAACACAAACTGGCCTATTCTGAGATTTATTATGCATTTCTTATGCCAAGAATTGTTATGCCATTAGTATAACTTGTTTGTCTCTTTAAACAATAATTAATTAATGTAGTAATTTCTACATGGCCACATTTTAGAGGAATATCAAGGAGCATAATAATGAGGGCTGTACTGTTAATTAAAAGGATTTCAAGCTGCCTAAAAAGGATTTCAGAACAAAGAGGCTAAAGGGAGAATGTGTAGGATATTTATAAAAAACATTGTGTATACTGATACAAAAATATTCCCAAATCACTTGTGATCCATTACAAATGCGTGGTGGTGTCTGTATCTGTAGAGACCCTTTATACTAGTGATTCTCACCTCAGTTGCAGGTCCATGTCTGGGCAAAAAGAAATGTTAAGAAAATAATCCTGTGCTTTTATTTTGAAGGGGATATTTAATGCACCTATTCACACTCCATAATGCTGCATTCACACCAAAAGGCTAAGGCTGTAATACCTATGCGCCCCACTAAAGACAACCACTGCTCCATACTGTGGCTCAGAGGTAGTGCGGATCGTCTTACCATTCATAAAAATGTAGCATCCGGTGAAAGATCGTAAGAACATATTCCAAGAGGAAGCAAAAAATAAATGGAAGATGCAGCGCCGGAATCCCCCCGCAAATATAGGCAAGGCAGAATGGCAAGCGGAAAAATGTTGTTCCCAAAACAAGAATGAAATGTGAAACTTCAAACGTCATTGAGCCGGGAAGGAGGGGCCAACTTTGAAGGTTGTGTTTACAAATTACAACCGACAAATCCGACTCATTGTGCCTTCCAACAATCAAAACAATCTGCCTTTTGGCTCCACCATATTATCCATCCAGTGAGACACGGTTCTGGAGTTCGGTAGAGCTGAGTCAGTGTGGAAAGTACAAGCTCGTCTTTTTTTTTGCTTTCGCGGTATCCCTTACTAATCAGCAGTTTTAGCTATTGTACGTATCATTTTACATCCATGATTAGGACACGACGACAGCTCAGAACGAGAGTGGGACTTTTATTCCCCTTTTATGCATACCTTTGAGTCCTTGTGTAAAGCCGTTCCAACAGCAGCAGGGCGGTGATACCGTATGTAGCTTCAAATCCCAGCGGGTCTAATCCAACACTTGTTTGTGGCACCGTGGCACCTGGAGACCGGCGGCCTGATGTCTGACATGCTGTTGCCCATGGCTGCTTTCCAGCTCGGCATCAATCGGGGGATCAGCAGTCGTGTAAAACAGGCCCACGCGACCTGAAACTTTAATGCCGACACAAAGGCTACCAGGATCCTGCTCATCCCCTCCCCCCGTCCCGTCCCGTTGTGCTGTGGGACTTCCTCCATGTCGGTAACCCGGGTAATCAGCATCCCGGACCTGTGTGATGGAAGTCACAGTGATGTAGGGGGGTAGAATCCCACCTAAGCCTTCATCAGAAGGACACGGTAATGAACACAGGGGACTAATTTTCAGATGTCGCAACAAGTAAGTCATGTGAGGGGTGTGTTCCCCTCCCTCACTCCCTCCACACACACACACACACACACACACACACACACCCTGCTCCTTGCTTCCGCCTGACTTCCTCCACCACACACCGGCACTCTGCAAGCGGCGCGCAGTTAATTATTGAGCACCCCGAAGAGGCAGCACAGCTCTCAGAGCCTGCTGCTGGTCCTGTTGTTTAAAATAGCTCTCCGCACCACACTGTTTGCACCGAATCACACATGATGCTGCATTTCACTCTGTTATTTCTGTTCTTATTCGACTTTATAACAGCAATTGTCGTTACTTTTGTGACTCAGGAGTGAGAGGCGGCGTTGGCATTCGTGTGAAATATCGCATCAAAAAACCCTGTTTTCATAATCTTCTGTAAACATGCCAAGTAAGTGATGAAAGATTACTAGGTCAGGGATTCATATAGAATAGTGAAGCTTCAACACAACATACTGATCATTTTTGCTATTCTTGTGATGATACCAGCGGAGTATCTGCGAAGGTATTTCATCCACTGAAGGGAAAGAAATGTCAAGATCAATCCAGCCTGAGTTTCCCGACGTAAATACAGCTGATGTCACGGCAACATGTCCACAGCTTTATTCTAGATAGAAAGCCGCGGTGGCAAGCTACTCCTGTCTCTTTTAATAGGGTTCCCACATATTCACAAAATGTATTTTCAGAATTAAATTATGTTGGTCTCACTCTTCGAGATGACGCCTTGTTGCATGAGCAGTATCTCCCCCGCTGGATTCACCAGTTGTTAATTGTTAAAGATGTTGTTGTGTTCTGTCCTGAGAGACCTGTCATTCAAACATCCCTTTGTTGCATAAATCCATGTTTTCCCAAGCCAATGCACTGGGAAGTCAGAAATTATTGATTTTGTTCATGCGTTTTCATTTTTGTGAGAACCTAAATCGGATTACACAGTCCCATTATGCGGACTTACCTTTCTTGTTCAAGGACAAAATGTCGACAATTGCACTTCCCCATAATGTAACATTTTAGGGTGAAGACTTGGTTTAGGATTAGGGTATGGTTACGGTAAAGGTTAGGATTAAGCTGGTAGGGAAAATGGTCATTGTTTGGGTAAGTGAATATTTTTGTGCTTCGTCACGCTTTTGTCACGCCCCTCGGTGTCAAATACCAATGCACCCTTTAGCTTATTTTTTGGACTCCAACGTACAGCCATCCACATTAGTATTAGGCGGTCAGAGCAACTGATGTAGTATAACAAACAAGACCACTGTTCGTATCCCTTATAAAACATCATTGACTTATTTTGCCGTACTTTTGTTACATAACTTCCGTAGTTACGGAACAAACGTAGTTATTTTAACACAAAACCACTTTATTGTCTTCACTACAGTGTAGCAACTGCAGCTATACAACCAGCTAAACTCTTCTTTGCAAATGACGAGTTGAGTCGTAGTAAGTTGTTTACTGTGGCTCTTTATATCATGTCACACACAGGAGAAGAGTGAAAACTGTAACAAACACAAATACAACATTGTTTAATCCTAATGTAAACGTATGCAACAAAACGTTTTTAATTACAGTCATCAAACCTCCTTTTACTGTAAATATGCATCTTAACATTTACCTTCTAATTTTATACAATAAAATGTACTTACGACATTGCCTCAACAGCATCTACGATCTGGATTGCAATGGATGACGAAAGCATGTTGGTTGATTCTCCCATCTTTCTCTAACCACTAACAGGAAACTAACACTCGGAACTCCTAAGGCATAAAACCATTTCAAAATAAAAGCTCGTACAAAATAAAAGCCTAATGCCGAAAAGGCAACACAACCACAATATTTTCCTCTATGTAACCAAGTACTCTTTTGGCCGTAACCTAAGCGAGTGAACCGTAAAGCTAAGTAAAGGTTCTTTGGAAGTTTATTTTGAAAAGAGACTATTATGCATGTAACAAGCACAAATGTAGCAAACTAACACATCCCAAACTTCAGCTAGAGGGGTAACTACAACGCCATAGTTTGAAGAGTAGGACCACTAACCAAGCGTCGGTATTTGGCAAGTTGAGAAGAGAGAGGGTGTTGTACATGTCAGGACCGGTACTTATTATATCTGCACTTATTTCCCATTGATTTCCTACAGCATAATCTTATGCATGTTCAAACTGTCGGGCCAACTTGTCAGTAGAGGTTATAGTAGAGGTGTCCAGACACCACGTCCATGAAGGTAAAATGTATGTGTGCCGGTCTTCATACTGATATTGACTCTCTTCTGTTCATACCCTGCAGATAATTCACCATCGTTATGACAGTTACCTCATTTCTGCTCGTAAATCATGGCCATCCAACACAGCACTCTGCTTTACTACAGAACAGGCTGAGGGCCACTGTTCAATAATAACATTATTCTCCTTCATGTACTATAGAGAGAACCATAACATGGTGCCCAACAAGGACAACACCAAACAATAGGAGACAATATAGTCCACATCACACACTTTCCTAATTAGATCTACTTGTTGACCAAAGCAACAAATTTGAATGTAGTAAAATACATTGAAATGATAAAAGATTCACTACTTATTGAACCGATAATCACTGTGTCGAGAAGCTGGAAATACACGCTAACATCTCGCTACAAACCTGTGAAAAAGGTATTATGGGTAATCTGAGAAATTGTGTCTGCGTTGACTTTATGTTTGTTATGATAAGAAATTTGGCCATGGATGGTTATTATTATTTCATTTAGCTGACACTTTTATCCAAAGCGACTTACATGATATACAGTAGACCGTAGACACAGCAACGGTGAGCAATTAGGGTTAAGTGTCTTGCTCAAGGACACAACGACATGGACTAGCGGAGCTGGGGATCGAACCACCGATCCTCTGATTGAAAGACAGACCACGCGACTGTGTAGTTACTTTAATTTACTGTAGTTTGTTACATTACATTACATTGTTACGTTGCTTTGTTTGCTTTGTTACGGTGCTTTGTTACATTGCTTTGTTACGGTGCTTTGTTAAGTTGCTTTTTTACGGTGCTTTGTTACATTACTTTGTTACGTTTCGTTGTTACGGGGCTTTGTTACATTACTTTGTTACGTTGCTTTTTCTTTGTTAAATTGTTATTTTGTTAAAATTAAACATTTATATATAGTACTTATTATTGGTCCTGAAATGTCAACCACCAATGTATCCCGCGGTTTGTAGAAGCGTACCTGCCAAAGTGTTTTTCTGGCTAGTGGGTCAGCTAACCTTACCATGACGGTGTTGTACAGAGTTCCATGTCTAAAGATAGCCAGTGTTTGCGTTCACTTCTAGCTCTATTGTGCTTTCTTGTTTGTTTCCGGGATCATCAGTGTGTGTCTGTTTGCTTGTATGTTTTTGTGTGTGTTTGCCTCTGTGGGCAGTGCTGTCTGTCTCATGTTTTAACTAGATATGACACACAGTCTATTCCAATCAGTGTTTTCATGAGCTACTCTACTGAGATCTGAGCAGATGCTCTGCACAACACAATAATTCTGTTTCGATTTGGTGCATGTATGTGTCTACATGTATATATATATATATATATATATATATATATATATATATATATATATATATATGTATAGTGATAAATATATAGTGATAAAAGAAAGCATCATGCATGCAGCCCCCAAAAGGAAAGAGGATCTTTAATGTTGCATTTAGAGTAAATCAGGCAGGCAGAGAAACAGACAGACGCTCCCCAGTGACCTGAATGGGGAGTCACGGGAGAATACCCATATGAGCGGCTCTCCGCTAAATGCACTCTCATATTAATATTTTATAACCACCCATAATGCTGCTGGAGAAATAAAAAATAAAAAAGAGAGATCCAGAAAGAGGAGGAGGAGACGTACATCAATTTACCCAAGGTCCCTCAGTCCAGGAACCTGGAATGGAGGGGTATTTTGCCGTTTGATGGAATAGCTCATTGTGTCGTCCTCTCTCTCTCTCTCTCTCTCTCTCTCTCTCTCTCTCTCTCTCTCTTTCTTACTCCATCACACAAACACACAATGCAGAGACATGCATTATCTGCCACAGCTCAATGAGGAGTCCAGCCACACCTTGGTGCAAAAGGAAAAACACTGTGACTGCTCAATCGAGCAAAGGAAAGTCAGGTTTCAAACTCCTTTAGAGACTGAACAAAACACGTCATACTCGTCACCCACTGGGGGTGTTGTGGAGGGGGTGGGGGTGGGGGTGGAGGTGGGGTACAATCGGCGCAACAAAACGCAACTAAGGGCTGAAATGCTAACAAAACGGCCATAGCTAGCTAAAAAATAATAATATTTTAGCATGTCAAAAGACTATTTTTAGACTACGCCTACCAGGGCTACCATTGATAGCTAAAATGCTGATGGCGCATGTTAGCAAGCTAATGTTAGCTATGTGTTAGCAAAAAAAAAACTGGACAAAATGCTTGCTGCACACAAAACGTAGATAACAAAGTGATCTAATGAGTCGTTGTAAAATGCGTTTTGGTTATTGTTATAAAGCATTATGGATATTATAGAGTGTTTATAACTATGCTATAATGCACTACAGGCATGGGTTTCATAGAACGTGTTACTGAAAGGGTTTTACTTAAGGGAAGGTTTCAGGCTAAACAAATAAATAATAATAATAATGATCAGAACTCCAAATACTGAAACTATGAAAACGTTGATCTGGTTTCATTTGCCAGGCCTAAACACCCTGAAAAAGAACAACTTTACAGATGTGTGAAAATATTGTCAATGAGGCACCCACGTTTGGGTTAAACATGTAACTACGAGGTATTACTTACAATTATTATTTGTAATACGAGTTTTCTAAAATTAATATGAAGATTAGATGTAGACAGGTACATTTCTTTCTTTTTCATTTTGTTGACATACTAAAGTCAAAGTTTTTTACTGAGCGAATTATAGATATCTCTTTGTATCACTGCTTAAATCAGAAAATACTGTCAACAGTTTTCTCAAGGTTTTTGGAAATAAAATGTTGTATAAATCAGGCAATGAATTATAAATGAACAAACCCCTCCGTAGAAACCTTGATATAGAGAGGAATGAAACTGGAACATTTGGTGGATGTAAGAGCTGCTGAAGTGGATCAGTCTGAGATTTCTTTATTTTGTATTATTACATACAGAAATTCACCATTATTCTCTCCCAGTTGATTATTTTAGAAGTTATTTAAACTGTTATATATTATGCAAATGAGGCATTGTCTAATGGCAGCGTTTGGTGAATTTAGGAGAAATCTACAGATGCAAATAGACATAAAGTCATAAAATAAACTCATGAATGCATATTTTGGATGTTTACTTTCCACTAGTCTGAAAGAAGACGTGTTATGGAGGCAAAATAGAGAAAATCTCTGTGTGAAAAACAGTTTTGTTTTTAAATGTAGTGTCTACGACAATGTTCATGTATATCAGCCCATCAGCCATACTATTTGATATCCCCTGTCAACAGCTACTTAAATCTACCATGTATTATTAGGAATGATAATTCAGTATCAGTGACACTGCACCTCAAACAGCACTTTTAGTTTTCTCTGTCATCTGAATGTTGGAATAAGTCATAATTAAAGCTATAATAATAAAAGCCAGTTAATCATTAATGCTAATAATGATTATTGTTACAGTAACTGCTAATGCTAAAAAGAATGCTCGATAAGATCCAGGCCAACTCCAGAGTGCCGGGCCCTCCATCCATCACCTCACTGGTTAGTTACTTTTACACATGTTTCATGTGAAATTCATTAGCATATCATCGACGGTGACCGTAATTGTTTAATGAGTCGTTAATAAGTAACAAGGTAATTAGCATCAGTGGCATAATTATGTGTAGTGGTTTTTTTGTTTTGTTTGGCATAATTATCACCATTGGCAGCCTTTTCCCCACAAACAAGCTGAGCCCTGAGAGGCGGTGGAGGGCGTACACAAGCGGCTGCTGGAAACACAAACAGCGCACTCCATCTGAGGAGCAGCGCCACGAAACACAACACTCAAATAAAACAGCGACAAGACCCCCAACCCAGAGCCCGCCCCCCTCCCCAACACTCACACACACACACACACACACACACACACACACACACACACACACACACACACACACACACACACACACACACACACACACACACACACACACACACACACCTCACCTTCGCTGACTTTTGTCAGAAAACCAAAGATGTTACAGTTTCTCCATCAATAGGTCTTTATTTATCTGTGTAACTTCAAATTTGAAATGCAGCGACAACATTAAACACTGAGTCCTATTAAGTACGCATATACATTTTATATTTTATTTATCAAATATACAAATTATCAGTTTATATATATATATACAAAAAATAAAGTGAGGAGTTGTAGGTTTCTAGTACTGGTGTAGATGCTTTATATTGTTATGTTTTAATAAATGTAACCATTATTTGTTTATTTACATAAACAGATAAAACCCAATCATTCGCGTCTGTAGATTTCTCCTAAATTGCCCAAAGATACCACTAGATACATTTCAGAAAACTTGTTTTATGGTGATATCTATTAGTTATTATGTTACCTTATTCACCTGGAGTGTCTTAAAAATGTGTGTCATTACGAAACATATTTAAGTTTTTTTCGGAAAATATTTTACATCCACCAAACTTTCCAGTTTCATTCCTCTCTATATTCTGAAGCTTGTTACAAAGGGGTTTGTTCATTTATCATTCATAGCCCGATTCATAAAACATTTTATTCTCACACATTTTATTCATACATTTATTTTGATATACATTCTTGGTTTTTCAACCCTATTCATCATTATAGTTTCTCCCCATATGGAAAAAACTAAACAGGAAAAATACTTAATGTGAGTATTAATCTTATGAGTTCAGAGTTAAGTATTGGATGTATATACAGCATAAAGTAATGCAAGATTTGGAAGATTCTTTGATTATATTTGGTTTGGTTGTAATAATTAATGTCATATATTGTGTGCATCATTTTGCATCACATGTCCTGTCCTGTCTGCTTAGTGCTGCACAGCTCTGAGTGTGTGTTTGAACTAGCTCATTCTGGTGTTGCATATGGCGCCACATAAATAAAAGATAAGTGTATCTTTTTTACCGAATATCACAGATGTACTGTGAAAGAAATGCCCATCTTGAAGAAGCAATTCAGTTTGATATTTCAATCTTGATCTCACCTATTGAAAGAAAAAGTGTTTTTACACATGGTGTTGTCATGGGCCTTTTTAAAACAGGAGCAAACATTTATTGATTTATTTGATAAGGGACTGTGCACATTAATAAAAACATTGCTGTAAATATGCCAGAGTTAGCCAAAAAGGCTATTTTTCATCGGTAGTCCCAATGATCTCTTTGGCTTTTTAAGGTGCTCCCGATGATGTCATTAGAACGAGCCCTGCCCCTTGTCATCGTGGATTATCTTCAATCAGCCTCGCGACATAAAATCTTTAACCGCAAAAGGCTGCGTTGCAAATTTTAATTTGAAAGACATTGGAATTCTCTCTTCTGCAGCAGCCGAATGAAAAGATGTTTCTGAGTTGCATTGTGGGAATTGTAGGATCCAGTGTGTTTGGAGTTTGACGCAAATGGGGACTAAAAGTCGGGATATCTCCGCCTCTGCTGCTTTGATTGAGACCGTTCTTCTTTTTATACGTCTCGTGTGAGTCCCACATCTTAATGAAAGCACATTGCTAAATAGCTGGAGTGACCCTTTAAACAGACACATTTTACAACACTTAAAGCAGACTAATTGCCAGTTTAATAATTGTTCATGGATTGGAAAACTGAATGTTACCTGTTGGGATATTTCCCCCGTACACATCTAAAAAATAATAATATTCACCGTGAATATACAGACTATACTGCAGCTACTAGTTAAATTACATGTATTTACAGAGGAGAGGAGGACAAACGTGTTTCTATTTGCCATGTGATCATATTGAAAACATTTACAGTCTATTGTTAGTTCACAAATATCTCACTCAAACATATGCAAGCGTGGCTAGAAAGAACATCAACATGCATGCAAAAGATGAAGTGTCGAACATTTCTGAATCATATTTATTTTTTTGCCCACTGCGTATTAAAAAGGACTGTTTATACATTTGAGTCTAATGGCAGTCTAAAGGACTGTGCCTTTAAAATAGGCAGGAAGCAGCCTTGTGTTCACAATGATGAAGCATATGTAGCTGAAAACATTGGGCTGGGGGGGGGGGGGGGGGCACTGCATAGCCAGGTTTATTTCAATGGACCAACGGCTCGGTGGATGGGAAATTTATTGACTGTCCACAAAAGCATTTCTTGGAAAAAAAGAAAGAAAAGGCATTTAGTGAAGGAAAGCCCTACTGTAGACATATGAATACAAACACCAGGATGTTGGCCGAGCGGACAAAGACATTGGAAACATTCTATAAAAACCCAGTGGTACTTCAGCTCGGCCTGTCTGCTATCTGCCTCCTCTCCTTTGAAACACAATTATGTGACCATCGGCAAACACTGCCGCCAAACACAGCCATTTTTTCCTCCTTGCCACCAGATGGTTCCATTGAGAATAGACGCTCGGCCACTGTTTGTCTTCTACTTAGAGCTGCTGGTCGTAATGGAGTTGCTAATGATTATAAAACACCTGCTGGGGGGAAATAAGACAAACAGATACGCCCGTGGCCCTGGGCCGAGAGCTAAATACCTATGTGATCAGGTTGAAAAGGTGCTGGGCTCGTGCTCGTCTGGTACTTATCCGGGGGACACAAGCCCCCTCAGCAGATGTCCCACCTATAGAGGTAAGAGGCTGCAACCTCATCTGCAAAAAAAAGCAGACACACATATCCTGGTAGTCAGTCTCCATAATAGCTAATTGCTTGTTTGCTCAATGGAGAGAAAGGCTTGTTTCCACAAAGGGGTCATGTCTGTGATGTTCTGTGGTCTCTCTTCAGATGCCAGGCTTGGGTTTCATGTGGTTTGGAGATTATCAGTGCCCCCAAAGCCGCCTCACAATGGAGATGTTTGTACAGTGGCATGACGAGCACAAGGACGGCTTGTGGCGAGGGGGACACGCGTGTATCAACAGGCAGATGGGTTGAGCAACAGGGGGGCACCCTGCGACCCAACAACAATTTCATATTCGGCCCATCGAGTTGTTCTTCCATTAATGTGTTAATCAATGCAAATCAAAAGCTTTGGCCATTTCAATGTTTCCGTGTCATTTTTTGTTCACATCATAATTGCAGAGTACCTATTCAGTTTATTATATTATTTACCTGCTCTGTCCAACAGCCTGGATGTGTAACAAGGTTACAAGGTTTTTATTTGTCATTGTACAACAGATTAGATTGTAGTCTAAGGAAAAAAAGAACAAATTAACCATGTTTTATATTTATACATATATATAAATATATATTTGCGAATGTGATTTGATGAGGAAAAATACAAAATTATTTCCCCCCTATAACGGAATCTCTTCAATTGTACACGTGAACTAATTACGTGAATTAATATATTATCATATAACATATATCATGCAGTTTAGGGGAACAATCCATAATTTCAAAAAGTAAACCCATGTTTGGTGCTAAGTGCCTGGGCCAGGTTTGCTAATACACATAAGGCAATAGAAACAGCAAGTATTAATACATTTTAATAAAACTGGGTTGCAGTAAAATTCATTTTATATAAGATCAGTTCAAATCAAAGTTTAGCTAAACTAGGGTTACAATAAGTACATTCAGATTTGAAATTCAGCAGAGCTCTGTAACACAATTAAAAGCTAATCTCAATTTTAGTGAATACAAGTTTGAACCAGAATTAAATATAATTTAATCAACATGAAGATCAAACTTCTTGTTAATAAATCAAGTAATAAATTAAATTCAGTTTGTTAGCTAGCTAACTAAAATGTCAGTTAGCTAGCCTAACGTTATCATGTTGACTCGGCAGAGAAGCTTTAACTTCTCTTTGAGGAAAAACTTAAACTGTACAATTTAAGTTTTTGTGCACCACAATTAAATGTAATCTATGGTTAAAGTAAAAACTATAGGATACATTCATTAGAATCTAGTTTCAAAGTTTGGATTTTTATAAAAAGTTTACAATCTGTTGCCCATGTGACTCCCATCAGTGATGTCATAGTGTACAGATGCAGAACACTTGCGCATCACAGCTAAAACAGATTATAAACTGTTTATATCAGATTTTTGCTACACCATTAACTATTATTGCGATATTATGACATTTTAAAAAGAAATACCGTTATATCACCCCCCACATTGAGTTTGCTAAGTAGCTCTTAATAGTGGTTTACATTGGTAATTATCATAGTTGTGTTCAGTTATGATTAATAAAGAAACACACATTGCTAATTTTTTTAGCAATCCAATCAGATGCAACGGATTTTATTTAAATCCCCACGCAGCTGTAAACTGGGATTTTAAGTGTTAAAATATTAATATTTGTGCAATATACATACCACTTTTTATCACACATATCCAAAAATTCCATTAATTATTTACCATTATTAAGTCAAGAACAGTCAGTGTTGAATTATCCTTTCAACCACATGTTTTAGTTGATATATTCTGTATATTTTTTTATGTTAATTCAATAATTGTTACACACTGGATGAGTCTGGATTTATGTTTTCTAAAAACCTGGCCCTGTCAGTACATTATTATGTGGTATATGTTGTGCTCAAGAGTTACTGGTAAATTCTGACAGAAACTAGATGGATGGATGATAAACAATATGCTACCATTAAAAATCATTAGTGTATGTC
Organism: Cottus gobio; assembly: GCA_023566465.1. NCBI lineage: Eukaryota > Metazoa > Chordata > Actinopteri > Perciformes > Cottidae > Cottus > Cottus gobio. Next base: position 26,016,132 of record CM042218.1, read on the forward strand.
ATTCATTTCTCAGAAAAAAGAGGAACCCCCCTTTGAATATCTTTTGTGGCGGAAAACAAAAGCCTCCCCGAGCCTCTGCAGCCATGAAATGCTCAGATTAACAAACTGCAAATCTGCATGCGGGTGGGTGGATGGGTGAGGGGGGGCGCTGGAACTTCCCCTCCCCTCTGGTCTTCAACATCTCAATCACGTTTCCGCGGGCCCCGCCTCTTTGTATTCGCCCCCAAGAAAGTGATGGACATCCTTTCACTGGCTGCCTGACCTCTGGTAATCCAGTTTCACAGACCAGCTCCCCGCTGAAGCCGAACACAATGGCAGGCGCTCAGCCTCCTCCCAGTCGATATCCCGACAGACTTGATCGAGCAAATTAGTATCCTTTGGTAAGGGCACGACCAAAGACCTTTTCAACACCCTACCCGAATCAATAAAGACCAGAGAACAGCGTGTTTCTTTCCTTCTTTATTTTTTTGTCCTTTCACTTCCCCTTCTCGCCACCGTGTGTGACTTCTATCCGGGGTTCAAGCTCCCACGTGTGGTTCCCTACAAGCGGCCCTCCGCTGCTGTGTGGAGATCAAAGGTTACAATTGCCGCCGGTCAGTGTGTAATCAAGATTTCACCCCCGCTTGTAAAAGAGTTGTTACATGATGTATGCCTGAGGCTGGCGAACAGCCAAAAGAAGAAAAAAAGGAAAGGAAAGAAAAGAATGAGATGTGAAGTGAAATTAGATATGTGGTGGGGCCAACCAGGTAACTGCAGAATAGTCATAGTATAAATTATCTTGTTCCTTTATAACATGACACACACAAACTGTAGTTGTTTATCCTGATTCCTGTTGCCCGTGAGCACCAAATGTGAATTAATCCGCAGCTAAAAATAGTCCCCATGTGCTATTTGTTTTAGTAACAATTCCTAAAAACATCAGTGCATAGCTGCGTTAATGAATTACTGAGCCTTTTTTTTTTTTTTTTTTAACTAAGCTATAACTGTTGATTTGTTGACAACTACTGCAGTGTTCATTCAAAACATGCATGACATGAGAAAAAAACCTTATCACCAGGCAGAGTATAGGCAATTTGGTCCTGTGGCCCCAAATAGGTATGACAACTTTTGAAAGCCATATTATAATGTTTTAAACAAAATGGGGGTCACGGGCCCCCTGTTGAAGACCCATGCTATAGAACACTTTAGTGGGAGCGCTTGCCTTTTTCAGTCTTTAAATAAAATGTCACTGATCAAGCTCAGCTTGATCATTTCAAGGGCCAATGTATAATGCATATTCTTCATCTGTATTCATGTATGTATTCCTGAATGCACAGGTACATATATGCATTCATGTTTTAAATTTGTATGTATGTATTGTTCAAGTGCACTTTATCTGTATATGTATGATAACGTACATATTGTGTGTACTATATGTATTTACAACAAGCTTAATACATATTTATATGTTTAGAGATTCAATCAAATACATTATATACAGTAGAGAGACAGACAGTTGTTGTATGTAAAACAGTATTTATGTTGGTGAGTTATTACTTTTTTTGGTGAACTAGATAAGAATCTGAATCCTGTTTTTTGCAAAGTAATATTAATATTGTAATATTGCTTAAAAAAAGAATACAATAACACATCTGACAATATACAATAAAACATATGCAATAGAAACATACATATATATATCAGGATTATACACTATACATTTTGAAAACAACACAAAAATAAGTACAAGAAACATACATATAAAATAGAAGAAAAAAGTAAACATAAATAGAAAGAAATACTATAAACATATTTAATCAAGAAACATTAATATATTTTACAAATTATATAATTATTTATATCAGAATAGGTATAAATTATGTACAATATATCTGAATTGAAAATGGAAGAGCTGTTTCATTTTTTATTGTTATTTATATGTTATTATTTATTGCAGAAATGTGCATGGTTGTCGAAGGAATGTACAAAGCTTATAAAGACAGAGAGAACGGCAGGCAGAAAGAACAAGACCTCCCCTCTTTTTTAACAGATAAGGACAATGATAGCAACACAAAAGTTTGGCACAAAATATCTTTTCTCAAAGTGCTGTGTGTAGCTTTCACTCTGAGGTTTCATAAGATTATAGAACAATTATATATATGTTATAATATAATAATATGTGAATTCCCTGGCTTCGTTATACCCAGAGCACAAGACAAAGATGGAAAGCCATCGTACTCTGGCGCCAACTCTGTGAGAGGATCACTGTATTACCATATTTCATAAAAAAATACAAAAAGTGGAGCTTCTGTGTTCAAACTAAAAACACAGGATTAGCATCTGCTATCACTCTCAAACTAGTTGCAGGTATTATACAGAAACATTAAATACTGACTCTTTCTGAGTTGTTCAACTTTTCTGAAGCTGATGTACGTGTACTTGCTATGAATTGATAAACACTGTGCTGGAATATAAAAATGTTACAATAAAACTGTTAGTGTTAAAAAACTCACTTCCGTCTAACCGGCTGCAAAGTAACCACTTAATGAGCTCAACTTGTATGACATCCTCAGTAACAAGAGAAGATGGCAATGCAAGGCTGCTTCTTTTATCTTACTGCTAAGCTATTAGCTTGCATGGCCCGAGTGATAAAACATGTGTCGACACTTCAAAACTTAAAAAATTACAGAAAGAAATTAATTCCAGTCTTTTTGAGGAACCTTGTTGCGCCTTCAGCGTAGTTTCTCGTCGCTAACGGTTTGCTGCGGCTAACATTGTAAAATGTGGTTAATGGTGACAGTTAGGGTTTAGGTAACAAAACCACTTAGCTTAGTTTAGACAAAAAAATCCGGGCTTGGCTTAAAATAAGTACGCTTGTGCAGGCAGGCAATCCTTGCTGTGTGGGGTTGTAGCTGCTGCGGTAGTGGACCAATCACACGTTTTATTAAATCCAAGAACGCTGGCAGTGATTAGCCGCGAGCAAACTCATGCAAATAGTATTTTTTTTCCAAGATACCGTCACAAAAATAATTTAATGCAGGTATCGTTTGCCTGGAGAAGTTTCAATAGTACAAGCAGTATGGGGTTGAACGGCGGATCCCTGAGTAAAAGTCCAGTGTTTGTTTGTCCCAATCCACCACACCTATCCGATCTAAGCTAACTTCTTTCTACTGTGTCTGTTGTTGAGAGAGTCTAACATGTATGTGGTTTATGTTGGAGTTAGTTGAAAGCCTGGTGCGTCTCCTACAGACGAGACTAGTTCCACCTGAAATGTAAGTGATGCTCTCCCGATGGTGTTAATGTGCCTCTGTTAAGTCCACAGCACACAGACGTGTGACAGAGCATCACTGCCGCCCGCACATTCATCCCCAGCTCCCTCATCTCTCCTTCTGTGTGGGCCGATCCATTTTTCACCGAACTCCTTATGGACGAATCTAACCCTGCGTAAATTAACGGTGCCTGATGTAAATTATTATTATGATTATTTATACATTCTGCTTATCACCACCATTTTCCTTGGCAGAGATTTTAAGTAACATTAATTACATCGAGCCTAAGTAACCAACACAAACCTCTTCAGCATCACCAGCGGACCATAATTGTACATTTTTAAGTGCGGCGCATGCATAATTTTAACTCTGTGTGGTAAATAGCACTCTATCAGCAAAGCCACAGCTGTTGTTGCAAAAATGTTTCCGTGTTAATTAACACTCTGAACCAGTCAACACACGGCGGTTATCGTGTGCAGACAAAAGGTCCTCAGCGTTTTATGAGAGAGATGGCGAGGTGATACGATGCCATGGAGAGAGCAAAACATGCTTCTGATGATGTTTCAGCACAAAGGGCTCACTTCGTTTTCTCTTCCCATCGGAAGAGAAAACGATGGGACAGGACAGGTATCATAATGTAGTTTTTGTGCCGTTCGAGCAAACCCCTATAAAAGATATAAGCTTCTGTGATGTTCTGATTGTCGTTTGTGAGTCTAAATCAACATTTTATTTTGAATATGCTTGTGATGTTTTTCCATTTGAAAAGGATCCCTATGGCTCTAGCTAGTTTTAGCCCATTCATAACCAAACTGTTCCAAAGCATGTACCTGTGTGTTTGGATTTTAATTTAAACATTGGCCGCCATTTATTTCCATATGCCATAATAATCAACCTACAGGGACCTGTTTGATGTAAGGAATATGGGTTCATCTTAAAAAAACAACCCTCACAGTGAAGAGATGAACATTGAAAAATGAACCCTGTCTGCAACAAAAGAATGCTCCCATACAACTCAACTGCATTCTCAATGACGTCTTGAGGGACGCGTATTTTCTCGCATATCATGGTCACAGCTTCAAGTACGGGATTCACTTTGTGAATTCAAACACAACCAAACCAAAATGCATCAAAATGATGTGGTTATGTTTAAGGCAACAAAGCTAGTTTTATTTGATTTTTGTACATCGCTGTGCGGCTTGAAATAAGTATGTTTGTTACATTAAATACATTTTGGATGTAAAGTATATTAGGTTATTTGATTGGAGATGTAAAAACAAAAACATATGTTGTGTATAATATATACATGTAATTGTTGTACACATATATATGTATTGTGTAGTCTCAATATTACCTACCCAAAACCTTCCTCACTGCCAGTGTGTTTGTTCATTTGGATTGAGATCTTACATGATTTATGATTTAAATTTTTGTGATGCCTTGTGCCTTAATCATTTCAAGTGTTAATTGTAAAAAGAAATATGTAGATATAGATAGGAACCCCTCATACACACACACACACACACACACACACACACACACACACACATATATTATCTCTATATATCAAAAATAAAAGTATAATAAAAAAACATGATTTGCACAGAATGTTTACATTGGAAACAAATTGTGAACACAATATTTATATTTCAAAATACAATATAACCTGCAATACCAATAACATGATCATGAGTTTCAATTTGAGCCAAATAACGCAGTGTTCTTGGGTAAAGGGGCCGTGGTGAAGCTACTTTTCAAAGCCAATGACGTTTTCGGGGAGCCAATTACAGGTACTTTGGGCTCCCGGACACATTTATGACACTGAGACACTCCCCCGTTGTTCGGCTCTTTTGTCCCTTGAGGAATGTCTCTCAATTGTCAATATTCAATAATCACCAGCAGGGCCTCGCAGAGGGCTGTCTTGTTCAGGCAGATGTTAGGACACTCCACAGCAGGTCACTAGCTCACCAGGCCCCGCCCTCCAAATAGACAGCTTTGTTGCTGCAAAACTACACGTGTGATAGAACCACAAAAGCCGAGGGTATGACTTCCCCCTACTTTCATTGCTGAGTATTTCTTATAAAGTCTCTCTTAACAGTGTCCTCTGACCGTCCAGCTGCTGAAATCCAGATGAGAAAAGAGAGGAGCTGTTCAACATGTTGATACATTTAGTGTCTATTATTACTGGGCTCTCAGATCAATAAGCTTAATAAGCAGCAGTGCATGAAGACTTTTTTTCTGCCCTGGGCTTTAACTCTCTGACACATTGAACAGTCAACATCTTCTTGCTTCAGTGTACTGGTAGCCTAAACAACAACGCTATCAAACTAGTGCAGTGCCTGTTCGGAGCGCGTGCCCAGTTTGGGGTAGGCCGATTGCTTGGCCCCAAGGGAACCGTAACTACTGTACTGTTATATATTCCCTGCTTGGAAGTTCTACTTGCAGCATTTTCGAGAACCTCTCACCGTTCAGTGACTCCAGGGGAAAGTGAAGAAGAGTTCATCCTTGGGTCGCAAGCGATACATCCATCAAGTGTGAAGTAGATCGAATGAACGGTTCTCGGGATATGTGAAGGACGCTCAGACAGATTCCTAGATTTATAGTTAAATGATGCTGCTGAACGGCACCAAACTGATCACGGTCACTCGAATATCATCATATCTTCACACGTCCACCAAATTGGACAAAGTGTTCAGGAGATAAGACATAATAAAATAATAAAAAGCAGTAGAGCAAACTTTGAGGGCCAGCTATTGCAAAACTGTGCAGAGCATAACAAATCTAAAACTTTCTCTGGCTTGGTTTTGCTCAACATTTGTAGAAGTAGCAGCGGAAAAACGGATTGGGACACAATTTTAAAAGGTGGAAAATGGATCTTGATGCAAATGGAAGTTCTCCAACTTCAACACTGCACATCCTTGCTGGGTCCCAAGCTATGTACACAATGAATTGCTTGATTGGTGAGATCGATGTGTGGCCTTGCTGTTTAACTGTTAAATAGTTTGGTTTCAAATCATGGGCATTCTGGGTTGGGAATCCATGACTGAAAGACGGTACTATTGGTACGTTCAGAGGGAACCATGTTTTAGGTCGTCAAGAGTTGTTTCCTGTCTCAAATGCACTTTTTCTTTTCAAGATATTTCTGATGTGGTCAACATCCACAAATCCCTGTTTTACTTCACTCTGGTCTTGACATCAGAAATTAATTAATCTGCACAATACATCTACGTTAGGATTTAAAATACATACAAACACGAAATTATGCTTCTATAGGACAGAGGTATGTACTCGCGCATTGTTGCACTTCCTGAGCTGTGGTGAATGCCACTGGGTCCGATATCTGTCAAGACGAGCAACGGGACATGGACGGTGTTTAGTGGCCGTACTTTGTCACAACAGATAAATGACACCTTTCCCTGTGAGTAGCCGGCCTGTGAACGCGCCCACTCTGATAAAGAATCAATAGTGTTGCTGCTCCTCACAGGAGGCTGCCTATAGACCGATCACTTGTCTCTTTGTGGACAGCCGTGTTGGTAGCGTTCACAGCGGTCTCAGGCTCTGCCTTTGTAAACCTGCACAATAACGGTCATCATTCCATCTGGTCGTTTTGCCTTTTCGGAGTCTGGGCCATGGTAGCAGGCAAAAGAAGGGAGCCCAGGTCCAAGGTTTCCAGTCCAGAATGGATATGTTAGCCCTCCCTTAGGGTCTCCACAGAGTTGGACGTGCCAGGAAAACCTCCCGAGGGAGCACACCATAACTGTCTCATATCAACCAGAAAGAGCAACATCTATACACTCGAAGCTCATCACCTTATTGCATTACACTAGCAGGTGTTTCTATTATTTTGCCGACCTCATTTATATCACTGAGAATAGGCTAAATAACAGTAACACAACTTTGTATAAAGCAATATAATTTAAAGGCACCACAAACTGTATCCTCCAGAATGATCGTACAGTTGAATCAATGCCTCTCCAAAACCAATGAGGCCTCATACAACAGTTTGTATGTCTCAAGAGAAGTCATTCCACATTTTAGTGTGTTCTTCTACAAATCTCCAGCAACAAGTGTCAATTTCCACTTGTTACATGCACACAGTCTTTTCAAAGTAATCTTCCTTTTCTGCACGAAACAACTTGGTTAGGTTGAGGAAAGCATTGTGGTTGAGTTAAAAAAAACTATGGAAGTGCGTTACGGAAGATATGTGACAAAGAAGTCCATGTTTGGCTTAAAATAACTACAGAAGTGTCAATACTTGTATAACAAATAACTCAACATTTGGTTTTAAATATCTAAAGAAGTGGCATTACTTAAGTACATAAGTTAGGTAAAAAATAAGTCACTGCTGACTTCTGGTTTCACACGGAACACTAACATTTTTTATTTTTATTTTACCTTTATTTAACCAGGCAGATCATTAAGAACAAGTTCTTATTTACAGTGATGGCCTGACAAAAAGAAACAACACAAACATGTGATGACATAAAAACATACAAAGACATAAAAACAGGGTTAAAAGAAACAAAACTAAGCATTATAAGCAATTAACACCATTAAATCAGCAGGCATAGATGTATAAACAGGACACTAAGCGAAGAATTAAATGGAGGGGAAACATTTGCAGGAATCTGTGAGATGGTGTGAGATGGTGTGTTTGAAGGCCGGGATGGAAATGAATGTGACCAGTTTGAAGTGTTTTTGTAGTGCATTCCAGTCAATGGCAGCAGCTGACTGGAAAGATGCAAGACCAAGTGTGGATCTAGTTTGAGGGGTTGTAAGCAGGATGTGGAGAGAGGACCGGGTGTTATATGTGGTGGGTAGCCTATGCAGCAGGCGGGATAAATAGGGGGGTGTCTGATGAAGGATGGTCTTGTAAATGAGAGTGAGCCAGTGAATATGATGACGAGTTTGAAGTGATGGCCAATTTACCAGAGAGTAAAGACTGCAGTGATGAGTATTTAGGGGGGCATTTGTAGCAAAACGGATGGCAGAGTGATAGAGTGTGTCCAGTTTGGCAAGAGTGCCCTTCGATGCAGTTCTATAGATAGTGTCACCGAAATCAAGTGTGGGGAGAATGGTCATTTTTATAAGCGTGAGTTTGGAAGAGGAAGTGAAAGCGTGGCGGTGGCGATAAAGGAAACCGAGTTTGGCCCGCACCTTAGACTGTAACCGAGAGATGTGATGTGAAAAGCATATTGTAGTGTCTAACCAGATACCCAGGTATTTGTAGATGGAGACTTGCTCCAAGATTGCCCCCTCACAGATGGAGATGATTAAAGGAGGCGGAGAGGGGGCACCCTTCCGATGAAACCACATGGCTTTTGTCTTAGTTGTGTTGAGTGACAGTTTCAGTTGTGAGAAGGCATGTTGTACCTGGAGAAAGCTATCTTGGAGCGTAGATTGGACAGAGGAGGGAGAAGGACCAAAGGCATGTGGCATGAGGCATGTAACAGTGGTCTCCTGAGTGACAGTCTGGTGTTTGTTGTTCTGTATACTTTCTGGTTCACGATTATGTGGATTACTTGCAAATTGATTTTGCGGGATACAAATGCCAGTGCATTACTTTCCGTGAGTATAGCTATGAACAGTGAATGAAAAGAGCCTGCAAAAACAGCTCCAACACAACCTGGACATTAGAAGAAGCATGTATTATTGTATTGGACTGCAACTGGCAGCTGAGTGTATACGGAGATTAAAATCTTGGATAAGTGCGACAATGCACCACTATTACCTTGGCCCCACCATAATATGTGTAGTATGTAGATGCATCTAATTCCCTGGTGTAGCACAGTTAAAGTCCTTGGCTGCTCTATTTCTGTTTGTATTTGCTTCATGAATAAAGCTGAAAAGCTGATGAGTGCCCGGGGACCCTGTATGTGTGTCAGTGGCAAAGGTCAAGCACCTTTTGTTCACTGGGAGCACTGTTAATCACAAGCTAGGCCTGGGTGAACAGCAGCATGCTCACCACCGGGAGGCTATGGACCACAACTTATGTAGACATTGATTAAGGTACTTTACAAACATATATGGCGTTGCACCATACTTCAGAATGTGATGTTGTTGTATTTAGAAATAATCAATCGCTCCCATGCATTCAATTCAATTCACTTTATTTTGTACAGCCCAAAATCACAAATTACAAATTTGCCTTGGAGGGCTTTACAATCATGCATGCGAAGACTTGTCTAAGGTCATTGGCATTATATTCTGCAAAGGGTACATTTCTAATAAGTGGCCATGTACAGGTGTTTTGTATAGGGCTGGGCATATTTTTTTATTTCAATGCCAATATGATATAAGTACAGGGCGACTGCAGCTCAGTGGTAGCTATAACACCTGTTCTCAGTTTTTGATGCTCTCTGCTATATGGTAAGAAAATTCAGTTGTACCAAAAAATGCATACCTAGCACTAATCGAACATATTATATACAAAATAAACATTACATTTTTTACTATTTGCACAACCAAATATGCCAAGGTTGGCCCAAACCTTGTAGTGACCTACACGCTAGGCCTCATTCACAAACAGTGTAATTGCACGAATCTGTGCTTAATCTTCAAACCTTCTGTCCAGAATTTGATTGTACCTGCCTCAGACCACCTGCCTCAGAACACCTGCCTCAGACCATGCGAACACTCAGATGGTGAATGCCCAGCTGTGTTAGAAAATGTAAACTAACGACTAAATGCAAAGCATATTACAACTGTATTCATTAAAACAAATATACTTAAATAAACAACCATATTTAAAACCGTTCATTTACAAATGAATTGGCGAAATGTTTTAAACAACAATGAAATTGATGCCCTTGCATCCTCATTACATTACATTTAGCTGATGCTTTTATCCAAAGCGACTTACATGCTATATAGTAGACTGTAGACACAGCAACGGTGAACAATTAGGGTTAAGTGTCTTGCTCAAGGACACAACAACATGGACTGGCTGAACCGGGGTTTGAACCACCAATCCTCTGATTGAAAGTCAGACCTGCTAACCACTGACCCACAGTCACCCCAATGATCATTATCATGATTTAAAATATTAAACTAGAAAAGTCTCCCTGTCTTCACTTACAATGAAGTCTATGAAAATGTCCATCAAATGTAACAGATTTGGTATTCATTGTTTTTATTGACTCCCAACAATATCTTGCGCTGCAGAATAGCGCATATGTGCTCAGTCGTGGAATTCTTCAGCTGTTTTTCTGGCTCCGTGTTTCTCTCTGACCACTTTCTCCATGATACACCTCGAGCCGAGCGTATGTCCTTTTATGGAGAAATGGGGGCACGGCAGTATGCGGACTGCGAATAGCGGGCGTGCATCTGTACAATTTGGAATAATTATGATTCACTGACATATTCATGGTGGTAAGAACAAAATTGGCTTGAATTGTCATGAATCCGGCGGCAATTTTCCATGCACGCTTGTTTTGTGTGTGAAGAAATACATTTTCTACACACTTATTAGGGAATAAGGCCCAATTTAAGCAGCAGCTATACTTGATGCCCATGCAATTTTAAAAGGCATTTTACAGAGCAGTTATGAAGAAAGGAGCCCCTTTTCCGGTGATACCATGAGGTAAAATCAATTCCCAGTCATGTCCACAAGCAGCGGTTACACAACTAAAGAAAGAAGAAAAAAAAGAACCAGAGGAAGCCCCTCAGGAGTTTTCTCAAAGCCATTCTCTGGACTTGTCTTCTCCCTTAAGAGGGTCAAGAGTGGCGAGCAGACACTTTCCTTTCTGAAGGAGGGCAGCCAAACAAACTCAGCTAACAGAGGGAAGCTTCCAAGGAGCTGAGAGGGAAACTCGAAAGAGAGCCCGGATTTATTGTCACAGCCTGAATAATCACAGCTACAACAATGCAGAGAGTTTTGGGAGAAGTGTTTGCGCAGTTTTTAACATATTTGTCGATAGAAAAGGATTTAGATATCAAGTTCCCATCCACAAATGTTTTGGTGACGTTGGGATTAAAGGCTCCAGGCTGCGCTGGCTCTGTATATATTCAAAACCCTGTCAAGTGGGAGTCTTAAAAAAAATAATAAAAAATCAGGTGGTGACCTTGGGTCCATTTTCTGCAGGGCAGCGTGCAGTGCCAGTGAATGGCCGAACGCAGCAGGGCTTGCAGGCACCTGGCCGGACAGCCCGGGCGCTCCACAATGCTGTCTGGGGGGTAATTACCACAAGGTATTCTTTAAAAAGACCAGATGGGGATGAGGTCCTACCCCACCCCATCATTTACAACAAAACCCCATTCAATGACATACTTAATCCACCCACCGGTTAGCTCTTTCAGAGTCCGCTGTTGTTGTGCTTGTTCCTTTATGCTAATCCAGACTTGCCCTACACCTCCCTCCCAAATAGGGAGAGGGAGAGGGAGAGAGAGAGGGAAAGTGAGGAAGACATAAGTGTCTCAAGGGACTCAAAAAGCATTATTCATTTTCAAATTGTTTCCACCACAGCAGGTACAGTAACGTTGGTGCTTCCCCTCCTCTCTCTCTCTCTCTCTCTCTCTCTTTCTGTCTCTGTGCTTGCCCTAAAGTGCCGTTTGGCTCTTTGAGAGAGGGGAAGCTGAGCAACAGCGGGAGGAAAATAAAAGGGGGGAAGGGTGAGAGACCTAGGCGGAGACAGGGAGAGAGAGAGAGAGAGAGAGAGAGGCATTTATAGACAAGGTCAAGTCAGGGTTCAGGGTTCGCGGTGGCACCAGCTGAGGTTGGGAAAGGGGGGGCACCTGCTTTTTTCTGGGTACATATCTGTTTCGTTTCCAGCTGGACTCCTCCCCACTCCCTCCCCAGTGCTTTCCCAATCCAGTTAACCAGGACCCCCCACCTACACCCCCCACCTCCAGCATCCCCAGAGAATACATAATCAGATCCTCCCTCTTTTTTTGAGCCATCTTCTGCTCATCGCAGTCTAATGTTTCATCAGACCGTCGCTGTGACGTGTTCTCATTGAGGTTTCCTATTCAGTATTTGAATAAGTGATAAATAGATAAGCCTAAGTCTGGTTATGACATGTTTCAGCAATTTTAGTGGGAATAAAAGGGATTTTGATATACCTATATAACCTTTATTCAAGTCACATTGTGATTAAAACCTTCTTTACAAGTGAAACGGAGCAAAGACAGGGTCAAATAGCATCCAATACATGACGGCATGGGACAAGACATCAAATCACAGCAGCAACGATAGATACAACATCACCAAGGCGATGATTGATTACGTGATTGATAATTAATTGAATTAATTAATTTAACTGCAGTGAGCACTGAACACTTCCTTTATTCTATTACAACAATTTAAAGAGATAAGGGACTCGAGATTAAACATGGCCTGCTGGTAGTTCCAGAACCAAGAACTGCAGTTCTTGGTTCAGATGGATTTTTTGTCCTCCGTATCCAGTCAACATCCAGTCCCAAAAACAGAAATTTAGATAATAGAAGCAAATATATCGTTGTCACATATACCTTTTTAATCAAAGATCATTGTGTGTAGAGCAGCATTAAGGACTTGATCCCTCACTTGCTTCTCACTGGCAACCATGTTAACGTAGCACCCAGTGATGTCTGACTCAATGCTGCTCTCAGATCTCCGTGGCACCCATCTGTTTGCTTTTGATGCCTCTCTCATGTGTGTCAAGAATTGCTGGCCTCTGATGGTAATGTCTTCTTCAAAGACAGTGAATTTGAAATGCTAATTACGCCCAGTAACAAATCCCAATTCTTGATTGTGTTGCTTCATGCAATGTTCTAAAAGAATACAGTATTATTTTTCCCAAATATGGATATTATAATGCCACAATAAATCCTCTGCTCTCATTGTCAGGTCAGATTCGGCATTCATGTGCATTGTAGTAGGCAGCGGAACAAGAACATGGCATCGGAAGCGGCCTGGTTTAGTCTGGATGGTAATGACCAATCACGTTTGAGCTGTCGCTTGGTTGGAATCGGGTAAACAGTCCGTGTGGAGAGAAGAAGAAGTGGATTGCATTGGCCAAAATGCTATCTCAGAACCCACCGGCAATCAACTGATGATGATTACGCTTTTTATTGGTTAAAAATAAGCCTGTAAACTCGTGAAACATCCTGGTCGTACAATCCAGCTCGATGTCTCGCGTCTTAAGTTATTGTTTCAAAGTTTAAAGAACGAGAAGCACACTAAAAAAAGATAACTTGGCCCAGACAGCAAAACCCCAGAAATATAGGCCCTCGCCCCAAGGAGCTTATTTGATAGTCGATGGTTTCTGAAACTGGATTGTTAGAGACATTCTTCAACAGAAAAACAATCAAATCAGTAATTTCTTACATTAAAATGTTCTTACAAATGACCTCTTGTGGTCATTCAAAGAATGTTTTACTTTTGGTGGACGTCTTAGAACTCTTTGGGAGATGAATTGATGGGCACAAAGAAAAGTGACACTGGAGACTGGAGTCTACTTTCAAAAATGTTTTTTATGTGAAGCACTTTGAATCGCCTTGTTGTTGAAATGTGCTATACAAATAAACTTGCCTAGCCTTGCCTTACTTAAGAACCTTGACCTTAACCAGGTAGTGTTCAGCTGTAACCAGCAGCTCTACGTTTCACACTAATTCACCACCCTTTCGTGAACATGGTTTTCCCCCTAGGGGGCTGACAATTAGCATGGAGGTCAATTGTGTGGGTGTTGGGAGAAAATTGTTTTCTTTCTTCTATTATTGTATGACCTGTGACTTCTAGATGAACTTTCCCCCCCAAGGGTGTCTTATGTCCTGTATACTAAGCAAACCAGCTAGATCTGCATTTCCATGACTGAAGTACTTATCACATGTTTGGGCTGTGAAGGAGAAAGTCCACAATCAATCACCACAATCATATGGGATAACAGCTGACGAAGGACAGAACATTATTGTTTGTACAAAGACGTCATGATGACCTGCTAGTATGGGATATAAGGAGGGAGGTTTTCATCTATTCTTTGAGCATTTGTGGATGTACAATTAGTGAAGCAATACGTTGTATATCTGTATCTGCTCCTCTCTTGCAACAGAATAAATGACCTGTTGACATGACCACTAAGACCCAGTATCGAGTGTAAATTATTTTTCTAACAGTGGGTGTGAAGGTTTGTCTTTGTTTTCAATTGACAAAAAGGGGGCGTGGCGGTGAGAGTAGCCGATAACAAAAGGTGCATAACTTCTAGAGTAACTTGTTGTGGAGTCTTGTGCAAGCCATCGTAGCACTGGGCAAAGAGTTCTATTTTCATCAGCGTGGGCTAGCCCTTCCCGCTTTTACTTAAGCTACGTCCTCCTTCATAGCTCATTAACTATATCTTGTAGACAGTGGCGACTGTGGCTCAGTAGTTAGCAAGTCTGTGTTTCAATCAGGTCTACTGTATAGAATGTAAGTCGCTTTGGATAAAAGCGTCAGCTAAATGTAATGTAAAATGTAATGTAGACACTCTAGGGAGTTGTGAGAATGCATGCACACAAAGATATGTGCGCGTAATGGTGGCCGAAAACCGCTCTTGTTTATCAAAACACCACCAACCCTTTATTGCAGTAGATTGCGATAATGCTCAATGTGTTCATCCAACAGTTTGATCCAGAGCAAGATATTGGAGTAGTGCATTGACGTTTGATGAATGTATTCACGGTCCCCAGGGGATGGTTTGTAAGGATGTAGGTCACCCAAGACCTTTCCTCTCGGCCTTTTGAATAACATGGGCCAAGACAAACATTCTCAAGAACTAATGGCAAGATTTCTATGCAATGTCTTATTCTTAATCATGGGATAAACTTGAGAGGGAAACCTTATACACTACATGGCACCAAGCCGTCCATCCCGTATGTATTTGGACATTTGGGAATCACTTGAGAGAGTTTAATTGCCTCCAAGAAGGATGGGTAGACATTTAGCAGTTTATAAAATAAAATGCTAAATGTACACGAAGATTGGTGTCGCTGTTCAGTATCCGACGTACGGCACAATCCAGCAGCTTCTTCTTCAGCCGGGCTATTTGTATTCTGTTGATGAATATTTTATTGCTTTCCAAGTGCTGTTCTCAAGCCAGAAATGAATATCCATAGTCAGCGTTGCTCTTGACTAGCATTGTATTGTCTGCCAAGTCACTGAGTGCCTCCAAAAAAAGACTTTTATATGAAAATCAGGGAGCTTGGGATGAAAGGCAGAAGCACAACAATACCCTGCGATTTTGTCCTTTGTCTGAGAGGGATTACTCCATTAGGGAAATTTATGGAAATGCAGCCGATTTTACTTTGTTGAACTTTCATTTATGTAGCAATATCATTTTAAAAGCTGAACAAAAGTATGCGATTTATTTGGAATTAAGATAAGCAGAAGCAGTTATGCATTTTGGATGGGTAATTTTGTGTTCATACAAAGTAGGAAACCTTTTGGCACTGCCGTCAGATAACAAGGGTCACCCTCACATTATCTGCTGCCCCAGCAGCTACTGTGGCACAGATGAGAAACGTAAAAATGAGGGTTCTGATGACACCAACTCGCTGAAATGCAGCACTACTATTCATTGGGTGTAATGAGCACCTATGCTTATGCAGTCATAATGGCCCAAATGGAATTTCTATTAGATTTGTTTCCTCCTCATGTGTGACACAGACAATTATTTTATTGTCAATATGAACTGGATATCTATCCATCCATCCATTTTCATCTGCCATTTTCATCTGCCTCCAGGACATAACAAGAAGGTCCAGAATCCTGAATGAAATTATGTTGAATAGTGATGCAACAAAATTGCAATGGTGAGTCGCAAAAACTAAATTTACATTGAATCTACTTTGAAAAAGAGGTCCAGCTTGGCTGCTATTGTGTGGTCAGTGAAGTGTGTTTTGGTTGTAATATGGTTGGCTAAAATTTTAATAATATTCTACAGTTTGACGAAAAAGTCTCGGCTATCGGTCTGGTGAGGATTTAGCCTTTGGGGCAGGGTCAGTATTTCTGGGGCTCCGGTGTAGCGAGTGGATATCTGGATAATGGATCCCCGATAACAGGGAAAATACTTCCTCTTGAAATGCAAGAATTCAGCTTGAACGACAATGTCTACAAACACAGGACTTTCACTCAGGAGAAACTTGCGTGAAACCAGGAGTTGAGTACAGACAACGTCCTGTCACATTTCATTACTGCTTCATTAAATTATCTTTTTTGTTTGTTCACGTTCATAATAAATATGCATATGTAAATTATATGGTCTGCATGATAAATAATGAAAACATTGCTTATGATGAGCATAACCAAATTATAGTGATCAGTTTGACTAATCCAGGCATGATTTGTCAGATAAATCCTTCTGCTCACGCAACAGACTGTTTATCAGGAACTGGGAACACTAAACACATAATGGGAGTGCAACAGAATTTGTATCCATTTGACATGTCACACTATCATCAATACCGTGTAGAGCCTTGTACAGATGGTCATAAGGACCTGGATTTACAATCAAAGCTCGCTGCTAGTCCTGGGGGTAAATCTGAGCAGTCATATGGGCACAAAGAGGTCAGAGGTCACTAAGCAGCCAGATCACTGCTGACCTCAGTCTGGGAGGAAGATGAACACCCTGAGTTGTCAATAAAATAGGAATCTGACAGAAGAGTTTTCCTTTTGACATGTTGGATGAAATAACTTTTATTCCGATAAAACAAGAAGTGTTGCTTTTTTCTTCTTGATACTGCTGTTAGTGAGATGTTAACGCATTTACATCCTACTCCATGTTCAGTGGGCTTTTTAACGGAGGCATTAAAAATTCAAGAAGCTGTTGAGGTTCACGTTCTCCTTTTTTTCTTTTTTTTTACCGGTGTATCCTGGGTTGGATTTTCACACAAAAGAACTTGTCAATGTAAAAAATGATACTCCATTACAGTGAAGCTGCATTGTCTTGATAGAAACGTATTTTCTCTCGGATTTTGTTTTCGGAAGTTTGAATAGAGAGGAAGCTGGGGTGAATGGATGTCTTTGCTTTCAAACAAAGCCAGGAGAATGCTGGCCGTGACCCGCCTGAAACCAAAAGTCAGCGCTGACTTGTTCAAATGTACGCTTTTAACTTAAATGAGGTAATTAACCAGCCAGCTACGGCTCCCTCACGGCCCGGGCGCACAGAGGCGCCCGAGACTTCGGAGAGCACGGCCAGGGAGCTGCGCGCCAGACGACGGGGACGAGCGGGGCGCGCTCCTGTGCGCACCTCAGAATGATCGGCGTATCCCCGCAGCTGGAGCTCGTTGGATCGGCCGCGGGTATTTAAGTAGCGGGGCGGACAGTGTTCGGCGCGAGTTCGTGCCTTGAGGTCCAGCCGAGAGGTTGGATTACCCCGGAGGAGTGTTTTCCCTGTGTTGGATCTAGGGCAGGGTGCCCGTGGAGACCAGGAGTAATTTCCGTGTTGGACATTACAGGCTACGGAGCCTGGGAGTGAGTACTTCCCTTCGCTGGCGTTTATGGAGACAGTAGTTTTTTTGTTAGTTAGTTTTTTTGGAGTTTGTTCTCATCCTGTGCCCGCTGTGAATAAACTACGCCATTGTTTTGGCTAATCTAATCTACGTCTGGAGTCGTGCGCTTGGGGTCAGAGACAACCCCATAACAGTACGAACTCGGCAATGACGACCCCAGGCGACACAGACCAGGGTCCTTACCGGAGGGCGTTGGAGCAGCAGTTCCAGCTCACGGACCGCCACATGCATCAGCTCGAGGCGGCCGCAGGTGCCGTGCAGGCCCTCCAGGACCAGGTCCAGGGACTCCGTGCCTCGGTGGAGAGCCTGACGCAGCAACAAGTGGCGTCGGCAGCCCAGCATGCGGAGGTCTTGCAACAGCTTCGGGTTTTGACGGGGGCCCTCACCACCCCACCGCAGGCCCAGCATGCACCGGTGGAGGCAGCGGGCCTGCTCCCGGCCCCCGCGGGTTAGGCCAGCGGGGGCCGCCCCGGTACCCCCGGAGCCCTGCCTGTCCAGCCCACAACCATTCGGGGGAGACTTCGAGACCTGTGCCGTGTTCATCATGCAGTGTGAATTGGTCTTCACCCACCAGCCCAGCCGGTTCTCCTCTGACACCGCCCGAGTCGCGTATGTTACGAACCTGCTCACCGGCCGGGCAGCCCAGTGGGCTGCCGCTTCCTGGTCCAGGGGGGCCGGTTTCCGTCACACCTACCGGGAGTTCGTGGACGAGCTCAAGGGAGAGGACCCCCATCCTTCCTCACTCGACTCCTCCTGGGCCTTTCGGGCCTTCCCCTTCCCAGACGACATCCCAAATGACTTCGGGGGAGGAACCTACGAAGCTGGGACGCACGCGCCTCAGCCCAGCCGAATGGGAGGCCCGTTTCCGGGCGGGGATGTGCCTGTACTGTGGCCAGAGGGGACATCTCATCAGCAGCTGCCCCATCCGGCCAAAAGATTTGGCTCGCCAGGACCACGGGAGGTCCTGGTGAGTCACCTTTCCTGTTCCTGGGTTCCTGCGCCATCGAACCGGCGGGTGAGCGTCAGCCTGTCCTGGGCAGATCAGCGGATTAGGGTGGGGGCTCTCCTCGATTCCGGGGCGGATTAGTGTTTCCTGGACTCTGAGTTCGCTGCACAGGCTAACATTCCGTTCCGGGAGCTGGAGGAGCCCGTGGAGGCGTTTGCTCTGGACGACCGCCGGCTGGCTCGCATCACCCAGTGCACCCACCCTATCACCCTCACGGTAGCGGGTAATCACGTGGAGACCCGCCAGTTTTATCTGATCCAGTCCCCATCGGTCCCGGTGATTTTGGGATACCCCTGGTTTGTCCAACATGAGCCCATGTTGCCTGGTCTTCCGGAGCCATATTGGCGTAGAGTCCCTCCTGCCACGCCCAGTGCCTCCAGGCCGCTCCAAGTAGGTCACCCCAATCAACCCCCCGGGTGCCGCCTCCGGACTTGTCCTCGGTCCCGGCTGAGTACCACTCACGTTCGGACTTACCAACGCCCCGGGGGTCTTCCAGGAGCTCATGAACGACGTGCTCCGAGACATGCTGGAGGAGTTCGTGGTGGTATACCTGGACGACATCTTGGTATTCTTCAAGACCCACGGCGAGCATGTTCAACACGTCCGCCGGGTGCTCCAGCGTCTCCTCCAGAACCGGCTCCACGTGAAGGCAGAGAAGTGCCAGTTCCACTCCGCCTCAGTGGACTACCTGGGATTCATCGTGGAGAGGGAGCAGACTCGAGCCGACCCCCGCAAGATCCAAGCGGTGGTGGACTGGCCGACGCCCACATCACGGAAGGAGTTGCAAGGGTTTCTGGGGTTTGCAAACTTCTATAGACGGTTCATCCGTAACTACAGCAGTGTGGCGCAGCCCCTTACCAAGCTGACGTCTCCCTCCCAGCCATTCTCTTGGTCCCCCGCGGCCGACGCTGCATTCCAGTCCCTCAAGGGAAGGTTCACCAGCGCCCCGGTCCTGCTCCATCCCGACCCGAAGAGGCAGTTCGTCGTGGAGGTAGATGTCTCAGACACAGGACTGGGGGCGGTCCTTTCCCAGCGTGCGGAGGGGGATCAGAAGGTGCACCCGTGTGTGTTCTTCTTGCGACGCTTTCTTCCCGCGGAGGAGAACTATGACATCAGGAATCGGGAGCTGCTGGCAGTGGTAGCTGCCCTGGAGGAGTGGCGCCATTGGCTGGAGGGGGCGGAGCAGCCATTTGTCGTTTGGACCGACCACAAGAACCTCACGTTCATCCGGGCGGCCAGGCGACTCAATGGCCGACAGGCGCGGTGGGCCGGCTTCCTCAGTTGGTTCGACTTCTCACTGACCTATCGGCCGGGTTCCCGCAACACGAAGGTGGATACCCTATCCCGCCTACACCAGAGAGATGCTCTGGCCACGGTGGAGCCAGCGCCCATCATTCCGGGAGCCCAGGTGGTTGGCAGGGTGGCCTGGGGCATCGAGACTGTCGTGAGGGGGGCACTGCGCTCCCACCCAGCTCCGAGTGGCGTGCCCCCAGGAAGACTGTTCGTCCCAGAATCGGTCAGGGTCCGAGTTCTTCAGTTTGCCTGCCATCCCGGGGTCCACCGTACCTTCACCTTCCTGGCTCGGCGTTTCTGGTGGCAGGGCATGAGGAGCGATGTGAGGGAGTTCGTGCAGACCTGCTCCGTCTGTGCAAGCCATCGCACCAGGCGCCCGCCGGGTTATTACAACCCCTCCCGGTTCCGAGCCGTCCTTGGTCCCACGTGGCCCTGGATTTTGTGTCAGGGCTACCACCCTCCCAGGGAAAGACCGTGATCCTGACGGTAGTGGACCGGTTCAGTAAGGGGGTCCACCTGGTGGCCCTCCCCAAGCTTCCCTCGGCGGCGGACCATCTGATGAGCCAGGTGTTCCGGCTCCATGGTCTTCCCCAGGATGTCGTCTCGGACCGGGGTCCTCAGTTCACATCCCAGGTATGGCGGGCATTCTGCAAGGGGTTGGGGGCCTCTGTCAGTCTCTCTTCTGGCTATCATCCACAGACTAACGTGGAGTCGGCACTCCGCTGCGTGGCTGCCAAGAACCCGTCCTCTTGGAGTCAGTTCCTTCCCTGGGTGGAGTACTCCATCAACTCCCTGGTCAGCTCGGCCACCGGCATCTCTCCGTTCGAGGCAGCTCTGGGGTACCAGCCACCGTTGTTCCCGGCACAGCAACCGGAAGTGGCAGGTCCGTCCGTGCAGACTCACCTGGACAGATGTCGCCGCATCTGGGAGACCACCAGAGCCACCCTCCTCCAGACGGCGGACCAGAGCAGCCGGGGGGCCAACCGTCGCCGCGTCCCAGCTCCGGCATACCAACCAGGGCAGAAGGTATGGCTGTCCACCAGGGACCTTCCCATGCAGCCGGACGCCAAGAAGTTGGGGCCCCGGTTCGTAGGGCCCTTCGAGATAACGAAGGTGCTCAGTCCTGTGGCGGTAAGGCTGAGACTACCAGCGTCCATACAGGTCCATCTCGTGTTCCATGTGTCCAGGATTAAGCCCCCGCCGCCCATGATCGTGGACGGTCACCCTCAGTGGACGGTTCGTCGGCTGGTGGACGTCCGGCGACGAGGGCGGGGGTACCAGTTCTTGGTGGATTGGGTGGGCTATGGCCCGGAAGAACGGAGCTGGTTATCCCGTTGGCTCATCGTGGACCCGGGGCTGCTGACTGACTTCTAACGGGCCCATCCCGAGAAACCGGGCAGGTCGCCAGGTGGCTCCCGTGGACGGGGGGGGGGGGTACTGTTAGAGACCAGCCAGCTACGGCTCCCTCACGGCCCGGGCGCACAGAGGCGCCCGAGACTTCGGAGAGCACGGCCAGGGAGCTGCGCGCCAGACGACGGGGACGACCGGGGCGCGCTCCTGTGCGCACCTCAGACTGATCGGCGTATCCCCGCAGCTGGAGCTCGTTGGATCGGCCGCGGGTATTTAAGTAGCGGGGCGGACAGTGTTCGGCGCAAGTTCGTGCCTCGAGGTCCAGCCGAGAGGTTGGATTACCCCGGAGGAGTGTTTTCCCTGTGTTGGATCTAGGGCAGGGTGCCCGTGGAGACCAGGAGTAATTTCCGTGTTGGACATTACAGGCTACGGAGCCTGGGAGTGAGTACTTCCCTTCGCTGGCATTTTTGGAGACAGTAGTTTTTTTGTTAGTTAGTTTTTTTGGAGTTTGTTCTCATCCTGTGCCCGCTGTGAATAAACTACGCCATTGTTTTGGCTAATCTAATCTACGTCTGGTGTCGTGCGCTTGGGGTCAGAGACAACCCCATAACATAATTAAGCCAAACCACAATGTTATTTTTTGTTCCTTTAAGTTTTGTTTGAATTGACAATCATGTGTTGAAAACAGCGACCATAATCGACCGCATGTTTAATTGAGGTTTTATGAGAATGCAAATTTGAAGGAGACCGTGAAGCTTTCTCATGAGCAGTTAGCCAAGGCTTAGCAAGCTTTCAGCTGCTCTACTATGCAAAGAGAAGGTACATCTGACAAAATATACTTCCCAAAACATATGACATTAGTACACTCAAAGACGTTTGTCAAGATAGTGTAAATAGAGTAAAACCTTTAATTGAACTAAGACAGATACTGTGGACGGTAAAGCTCTCTTAGAAAGTTACCTTTTTTATTGTTTATAATATAAAATTGAATAATGTGACTCTTTTGAAAACACTGATCAACTATAAGCTAGAATATGCAGAGATGTATTTTATATTTAAGGAGGCTGGATGTCGTAGTATGAAGAGTTTTAAAGGGAGTGTAGGGAGGACGTCTGGGTGGATAGATGGGTCAAACAAACGCGGCCCTTTTATGTTTCAAAACTAACAAACACAGGACTTTCACCCAGGAGACTGGAGTTTATGTCCAACAATTTGAACACTTAAGTGACATGACATTACGTGGACATAAAGTTATGTAGCCTACATAACTTAAGCAAGTTACTCTTCTTTTCGTCTGTTATTTGCAAGTGATCCGATCTGCACGGGTTGCTGTGGTGACGACGTAGCTTCGGCAGCTGCATAGCTACGCTGACGGCGCGGCTTTCCAACGAGGAACCGCTCTGTCACACCACACAAACTCAGCCACGGAGGAGGCAGGAAGCAGAGTGATGGTGGCAGCAGACAGTGTACGGACTTGTTATCCTCCTCTGTTGTCCTAGGGCGCTCTGCCAGTAGCAGCATGGTGTCTGCTCAGCCCTTACACACTTTGAAATCCTTTTGAAGCCAGAATCCAACGCATTTGTAGATATTTGTTTAGAGTCGTATTGGTTTGTAAAAATTCAATTTCAGGTTTTTACCTGTTCAGACTTTCTATATAAAAAAAGCAATCTGGATACAATCTGGATATGGTCAAAAAACAGATAATCCACCTTAACCAAGTAGCCTAAAGGGCTTCACCTCACTAAAGCTGAACAGTAGTGGTGGCAGACGTCCACATGAAACATTCTTCAAATGGTCACATGCAATTGTGGGCGGCGCTGACGGATAATGTTGTCCTGGTAATTCTGTAAGAAATGTCAAGCAACATATTTGGTTGTTTAGCGACTAACATTGTAGCACTCCTCTGAAAATGTTAGTGAGTCATTTCGCATATGAGTGATTTTCAGAGCTGAAACATGCAAATGCACCCGTTTATCTTTGGAAGAGAAGCAAGACGGATGTGGGTTTCAGCGGTGTTGTCATTACAGGCTTTCAAACACTTTAACACTGTTCACACTCACAGAGACATAAAACAACACTTGCTGAATATTGTATTTAGACTCCCCCTGCTCCGCCCCCTAAATGGGCGGGGCAGCCAGCAAGGGCAGAGGGCAGATCTCTATCCTCCTCACCCCCCCCCTCCCACACACATAGCTGTCAGCCCCACCCTGCAGCACCCTCCCCCTCGTGTCCAGCCTTCCCAGCAGGGTGTTTACCCTGCCACAGACTTTATCAGTAAATAAATAATGGCAACATAAAGTGCAGTGTGGAACAGGAGCTGAGATTGGATAACAGTCTGGGAGGCGTGGCGGAATGTGAAATATTAATGATGCTGATTACATTCTGCAGTGGTGACACGGGCTTCCTGAAATGCATCGTGACAGAGCTGGGCTTTGTTGTGGACGAGCTGCAGACCAGTAGAGATCCCCGGGAAACGTGCACACAAATAATACAAAATAAACTGAATAAAGATGCAACAGATAAGGGATAGATGGATGGAGGGTGCAGTTGTCTGTCTCATTCTAATTGGCTGTCAGATTATCTCCAATGTTGTCTGTTTCTTTTTTATTATTTCAATATTTTTTTTATTTTTTATAACTCAACTTCAACCTTTTCCTTGAGATAATTGATGAAATATTTCATTAAAATGCATTCAGTCAGGAGCAAGTACAATTGGGAGGGAGCACAGTTTTCAGGTCATATTGGGTTTACTGTATTTGTGCTGCAAAGCATGCTGGGAGGTCATACTTTTTTCAATGATTTGACACGGTTTGGATGCTGGAGAGCAGGGTTTGTGTCCCGTCATCATCCTTCAAGCCAGAATGTTTCCAATTTAAAAAAAAGGTATTTCTTTGGAAGTAAAACATATCCAGAAACAAATGGTATTTCTACATGAAAAGCAAAAGGGGTGGATCCCTTTAATATCAATCAAGTCAGAATGTTTCTCATAAAACGGACCTTACCTCGGACAAACATACCACAATAGCATGCTTTGGAAAATAACAGAATTTCAAACACGTGGTTGACCTGCAGTCGTCCCAGACGAGCATCCGCAGTGTAAATATCACTTTAGCTGAAGCTGTTAACGTGGAGGAGGTGCCCCCTGCATTTCATTGTGTGTCACAAGTAGTTTTATCCTCAGTGGACCCTGTCTCGGGGGCCCTGCCTGAGCCTCCAGATGCCCAACTGAAAGGAGAAAACACAATGTGGACGAGCCCCCTGACAGAACACGGGGCCTCCTTCTGAATTATCACCCTGCTCCACCAGGCTAATTAAAATTTTGCTTGTAACTTATGTCAACCATTTGAAGGCTGACAATTCCCCAACCTCCTCCCCCCCCCCCCCCCCCCCCCCCACCTATTTTAATTTGTGGCACGTGTGCATAAATTGTTAGAGATAAGGCACTGACGTAGTGCACAAACTTTCTCTTTTTTTCTCCGCCTCTCCCCTCCAGGCGGGTCTGGCTCCGGGTTTCTAGAGGTCCTTCACTCGGCTGAGGATGACTCAATTGATAAATGCCGGGGAGGATCTGTCAAAGCAACAGACTGCCCCCAGTGGGGCACCAATACGGTTCATTTAGACTCCCACCAGGCTCAGGCTGCCTGGAGAGAGGAGACCAGTCGGGGGGTGGGGTGCAGCCACGGACAGAGCTGCTGCTGCTGCTCTGGGATCAGCTGCAAGAAAAAAGGAAACGGCTAACTCCTGTATGGAGGGATGACCTAGCGGGGAACAGCGTGTGTGTGTGTGTGTGAGACCGTACGGAGAGAGAGTGTGTGCGAGGCTAAAGTGCTCGAGAGCGGGAGCACGAGGTGATCCAGGGTTCAGCGTGTGATTGGCCCCGTCTCAGCTGGAGGAGCTTTTAGTTCCCATTTCCCAGCAGCCTCCAGGACAGATGCACTGCCCTGAGCCATAATCTGTGTCTTGCTCCGAATGACAAATGGCACAGTGTAGAATATTGCATTATATATTAAGTACCAGCAGTCGCTAAGTTATAGGACGCTGCTCTGCCCGCAGCGCTTGTCGCTCACCAAACAGACTCTGTTCTTTACAACAGTCAATTAGACCCAGACCCTAACCTGCTACTAAATCCTGCCCTGCTTAGCAAACTCGTTTATCTCTGGGCTCGTTGTCAGAATAAACACGTCTGTTTGAGCGCGTTCGTCTGCACGGACATCTCAGGATGTTTTGGCTGACCTAGTTCAACAATTTAGAGAAATGTGTACAGTAACTTCTAGTCTAATTACTGGCTGTCATTCAGCGTAAGAATCGGTCATGCCTGTGGCTTTAAATATAAATACTGTGGTTGGAATGATTGAATATCACACACATGATAAACACAATGATTAGATTTAAAAGCAGCAGTGTGTCAGCAAAGTGACCCGTTGAGGTTTATTTACTATACACTTCAAAGTGGTTTTGCCAACATTTAAATGTGTAACCTTTTGTTGCTTCTAACTTCCTCTGTGATTGTATTTGTTGTATCATTCAATTTCATGATAATGTCAGAAACAATCTGTACTACAAATTATGAATACTTTTTAAAATGTTAGATAATTCTAGGCATATGTTTGTAACTATACCTTTTATATTTTTATATATTTTTACATTTTTCCTTTGTTGTCTTTGGGGGTAAAATTGCTTGTATTTGTTCACATCATTAAATAATGATTTTATGCATGGTAGCCAGCATTGTAATGTTGACCTATTATAAATAAGCCACAATCAAATTTACTATATGTATTCCCTTGTGATACGGAAGGAAAAGCTGGTAAACAGGATCCACCTTGAGAATTAGGCTGAAATAAAACGTAGTGGAGCTGATTACCAAGAGCAGGAGGGGAATGGAGGTTCAGGCCGTCTCCCCCTCTTGTTTTTCTTCGTTACATTTCATTCATTTATTTATGAATACATAAATAAATAAACGTGCCTTGCCTATAAGGGCAATGCACATTAATCAACATTTCTGTAAATGTTTCCTGTGTTCGCCAGCTGGCTGATTTTCAACTTCAGTCCTTTGGCTCGATGTTTTGAAACCAATGAATCCTATTTGTTTTTCTTCCTCTTTCTCTGCATTGTTTACAATAAATATGATGCTGGTTGTGTGATCTCTTAACCTTCCACGTTATGAAAGGGACTGAAAAGGCCTTTGTGGAGGTCTTGCATACACTACAGAATATGCTGGTCCCCTCTTTGTCACATAGACATGGCTCAGAGTTTGCAATCTACGCAGAAAAGAAAAAAAAGTATATTATTGATTTAATACATAGATTCTAAATTCAGATTTTAATTTATATCATGAATCATCAACTTAGATGTTGTTGTTTTTTTACATTCCGTTTATAACAAAGAAACTGATGTGGTATAATAAAATCCTCCTCTTCTAGCAGGGAGAGGGAGGCTGCTGTTCATTTCACCATGGACAGACATGGCAGCGTGAAGGCACGACGCCAAATATCCAAATGAAGGAGCGTAACTGCCGACTGGTGGCCGGTGAACGACTGCTACCTGTGACTGGCTTATGGGGAGGGACAACAAAACAGATGCTGATCTGCTTAGTCACATGTTTATGGCAAACATTTGGTCAACAGCGGCCAGGTAGCCCGGCAGCACGGTGGCCCGGCGGCAGCGCTGGGTCTGCGCTCCCTGCAGCTGGGAGGAGAGCAGTCGGCTGCTCCGGTTGCTGCAGACGCAGCGTTCTCTTCTAGGACTTAGCGCCCTCCCTCCTCTCCCAGTGGCAGGGAGTGAGACGGAGGGATTGCTGGGAGTGATTATTGTCTCTTTTGTGGTATGATAAACAGTAAATTCGTCAAATTCAATGCCCCCATGCCATCCATGTTACTATTTACAAGCTACTGTAGCCATCATATTAGTCTTTTCCATTTGTCATACAGAAGTGGGCGTGGTTTTAATGAATCAGCTCTTTTTTTGCCATTTTTCTAAATTATGCAGTGGGTGGATTTAGGCTCACACCTGGGGATGGATTTTAACTGCACTTTAAATACCTCACATTTTCTGCTACTGGTACTGAATATATTGTTTTTAACTTTGGATCGCGCTAAATTAGCTTTCTCCTCATAATGATGCTAAGCTAAGCTAACCACATCTAGACATGGAAATGAGATTGATATGTCATATTACTCTTAGAAAGACAACAAATGATAATGTAATTATGGTATATGACTATAATTATGTTATACAGTAAGAACTATTATATTAAATAACATTAAGCTACCAAATTGATTTATTAACAACGTCACATCATGCCGTTTCCGGGTGTGAAACGCAACACCAAGCTAAATTCCTCTTCTACAGGTGGCCCTTTAGAGCCTGTGGATAAATCTGATTTTAACTCACAAATATACAAGTGCAGTTCCCTTATTGCACATATTTTCTTCTGGAATGAACCAGAACTTTAACAATTAACTGAAACTGACAATAAATACATTATGCTAT
This sequence comes from Cottus gobio, assembly GCA_023566465.1. Classification (NCBI taxonomy): domain Eukaryota; kingdom Metazoa; phylum Chordata; class Actinopteri; order Perciformes; family Cottidae; genus Cottus; species Cottus gobio. The sequence continues at coordinate 26,043,978 of CM042218.1, forward strand.
GGTGGGTGCGGCAAACATTATCAGGCAACGTGAATTCCATCTCCTGTTACTTTAACAGCAGAATAAACACATGCAACCCCACAGAGATATAACCTTAATAACCACCTCTCTGTCCGACTATAACCAGTCCACTCAGCCTCTCTGTCCCACTATAACCAGTCCACTCAGCCTCTATGTCCCACTATAACCAGTCCACTCAGTCTCTCTGTCCCACTAAGACCAGTCCACTCAGCCTCTATGTCCCACTATAACCAGTCCACTCAGCCTCTCTGTCCTACTAAGACTGGTCCCTTGTTGCAGTTTTTGTTGCTGATGCCTTTAAAAACAGTTTTTAAAGGTTAAATAGGCTAAAACTGTTGAATTAAAACGTCAAGTGGATTATATATATTATTTATCTGTGTTGCTCATCTGGTAGATGGTAGACAGAGAAATTAGAATTGAACGCTCATTGAACTAAGTCATCCCAGCAAAACTTAATTTCAGTAAATCTACAACCAAATGGCAACGGTCCACATAAAAATGGTTGCTGCTCTGACCATCGTGCTACATTGACCGTTGTCCGTTCTGCATCCATTCTATTTCTATGATATCAGACAGACTTTTAGCACCAGGTTCTGTCCAGAGCAGGGAAAATGAAGAAAAGGCATCATAATCTTTTCTGCATGCCTCTCTTCACACAAAGGCAAGGTCATATTTAGTCAAATATGAAATACATTTGTTTCTATCATTTACATACATCTGCCTTTTATTTAGACTGTATTTATATATATAATTCATAGTATATGTATATCTATAGCAGATTAATTTATAAGGACAAATATTTTTGTCACAAGGTCAAAGTTGGCCCATAGTGGTTCTTTTATCATTAGGCCTTGACAATTCAGCTTCATTTGTTCAGCCAATGCCTCTTGGATCCACCACTGATCAAATCAATCAACCCCAATAACAATGGGTGGATGCTGTATAAGTAGAAGGCAGCTGTCGTACAACAAAACGGCTCTTTTAGTATCTCTTTGATACTCACATACTAAGTAATAATTTATGGCAATTAAAGAAACTACATGACATTCTGGAACTGCAAAGATGGAAACAACAAAAAAAGAGATGAAGAGCTTGCATCCTCGCCCTGACCCCACAATAGAAGGATGGCCTTTTTTAGAGCTCCCTTCCAAACAATTAGGCAGAGTTGTTGTCACCTTAGCCTGAAAGGGCACCGTAGGATTCGGGGTGGACAGACAAGCAGAGGCTTTCTCACTGAGGGTCCCAGTAGATGGATAAAGTGAGAAGAGGTGCCTGGAAAACATCTTGACCTACATGAAGGTCTCCTCTGGTCCCATGCATTACAGAACTCCCGGTAGAACTGTACTAACCTCCAGAGACCCTCGGGAAGCACAGCCAGCTCCTCCGGCAAAGATGGATCTACCTGAAAAACAATATCATACTCGCCCATATGAAGCAGAGTGAAATATTTATGTAAGGTTTAAAGTAAAATGCATAGATATTGATTGCTTAGTAATTGTCTACTATGAAATTAATTATGTATTATTTAAGAGAACTTTGTGTGACATATAACAGTGTATTTAAAACAACAACAGAAAATTGCCCCACACATTCTTCTCCTCGGCGACGCCCTCCTGGGCTTACTGGAAGATCCCACAATAGACAAATGAGAATTGAAAGTTAAGCCATTTTCTCATATGAGCAATATAACCAAGTTGCCCTTTCACTCCTTTAGCCAACATCAGGAGATTCTGACATCCGGTTCAAGGAATATCATTGGTTAGCATCTTCATGTAAAGTATTCTTTTGTTTTATTCCGGTTTTGCAACATGATGGAAATGTCAACACGGCCACTCGCTCGCCGTGAATTCTCAAGACAATGTCCGGCTCTATTCCCGCATGCTCCGAATCGGGCATTCAATTACTTTATACAAGGGAGCTGCCAGGGCAATGTCCAGATAAGTGCAGGGTATTTGATGTATGTATTTGGTTGCAAAATGTATTTAGCAAAACAAATGATTTGTAAATAAATGTGTTCTGAAGGAGACAAGGTTGAACATGGCGAAGTCAGACTGCAAACTCGCTAAGTAGAACTTTGACTGAGTGTGAAAACAGGGCCGCTTGTTGCAGGTTCAACCAGACAGGCTGTATTGTTCGGTGGTCATAGTTGGTGCATCCAATTAGAGAAAATCTGTTGACTGGCAGCATTTCAACAGCACTAACTTCTGCCAGCTCAGACAGCTGAACCACTCCTGAAATTAAGAGGACGTAGTTAGATACTGAAGTTGATGCCAAGAATTGTTGCAACAAAACGTAGGTGCCACCTGAGGTGGGGCCAAGGGCCATAGCTTGCCTAGCCCCGCTTGGTGTCAGGCTTCTACGGTTGGACACTAGCTCGTTTGAGAGAGAGAGAGAGAGAGAGAGAGAGTGAGAGAGAGAGAGAGAGAGAGAGAGAGAGAGAGGGAGGACACATATCTTACATATATGTCAGATGCGTAAAGGCCTTAAAGATGGCCCATGGTTTTCAGTCAGGGCCCCTCAGACTTGCTGAATGTCACTTCTGAAAATGTATCTTTAACTTGTAAATTGTTGTAACAGCTTAATTTTATTTCATTGACCACTTAAAGAGTTTATTATTCCCGTTTCAACCATGAATAGTAGTTCAATTTGTATTGAAAGGTGCTGTATGAATAATAAGTATTAATAATATTATCACACAAAGGTTATTTTAAAAATGTATTTTACTTCCAACCCCTTGTGGTCAGCATTAGTTTGGACATCTATGAATTTAAGACTTGAGTAACAAAATGGACAAATGAATGGGCGACATCTTGCGTTCCTCAATGCATCATCTACAATTATTTATCACAGTATGAATTCCAAAAGATAATACATATTTCACTGTCTCTCGTGTAGAAAGTACAGGTCTGTGGGTAAGTAGTCAACATAATGCTGTGCTTTGGAAGTAACCCAATATTTTTTTTCTTTTTTCTGTTGATGGTTGACAGATAAAGAGAGGGACTGGGAGAAGTTGGCTGGGAACACAGGAAGTGAAGCTCCCAACTCCGCCCAGTCTAATTCTGTTTGCTGTCAGACGAGCTGCACTGCAATTATCAGACTGAATGGTGCCTGTAGACCATAATTGCTTTGTTTTTCAATTATTTCACGAGGCTCTAGTAATTTACTTCATTCTATTAAAATATGCCAATTAGACATTATAATTACAGTTTTCACTGTATCACTTTTTGCTGTCGCTGAAAAGATGTAATACTGCTATTAGGGAAGAGCATGGGGACAGTTTAATATTGCCCATGCAGATTTACTGCTGTCTTTACAAAAGCCACATGGTCATTTTGAATCTGAACATTTTAATAATAATTTTAATTGATTTATGAATAATATTTTGATATTTCTGTACTGCAAGGTGAATCACAGAGATGTGTGAAGATGACAACCAAAACCAAAATCCTTTGGTTGATATCTGGGAGAGAACGTGATTTGAATAATCTGTTAATAAACAGGTTCACTGCAGACCTTTTCTGTATTAAACCTAAAACACATACTACGCTTGTTATGCTTGTTAAAAGTTCACTAAGGGCGGTAGTTAATCATTAAATAAGCAATTCACGGTAGCTTATTCCATTAACATGTTTTAACGCTACGTTGTTACGCTACGTTGTTACGCTACGTTGTTACGCTACGTTGTTACGCTACGTTTTTACGCTACGTTTTTACGCTACGTTTTTACGCTACGTTGTTACGCTACGTTGTTACGCTACGTTGTTACGCTACGTTGTTACGCTACGTTGTTATGTTTTGTTGATATATTAGTTTAACGCAAACCATGATCCTTTTTCAACCAGAATATTGTTGTTGCCTAAACCTAACCAATATTTTTGGCCTAAACATAACGTTAAAAAAACCATGTAAAGCGCCACACGAGACAAAGCACACATTGTTTAAGCAAACGTACCCGCTCACATCCGCGACTGTTGCTCAGTGGTTAGCAAGTCGGTCTTTCAATCAGAGGGTCGGTGGTTCGATCCCCGGCTCCGGCAGTCTGTGTCGTTGTGTCCTTGAGCAAGACACTTAACCCTCATTGTTCACCGTGTCTACGGTCTACTGTATATCATGTAAGTCGCTTTGGATAAAAGCGTCAGCTAAATGTGATGTAATGTAACATCCGAAATGAAGACACAGATAATAAACCATCTAAGAGCATTATGATCCGAATCGTAACACATTATCTCACTGCACAACAATAATGTTAACAGAGGGGAGAATAGAGACGAGGAGAAGTGGTTTCTATGACCAAAGATAAAGTCCCTGTACACAATTCTCTCACGATTTGAAGATGAGATGAATATAATAACGTGGCTTTTTATGGGGTAAAATCACTTCACACTTGAATTAAATTAATTTAAACCAAAACTAATTCTGTAAAATTAAAGTTTTAATTAAGCTCTTTATTTTAACAAATTTTTAATTTTGTATTTTTTAACCCAACACTCTCATTTTGTTTCTTTACCCAAAGTGCGGATGTCAGACCCGTGAAATCATCGAGTTGATCCAAGTGCAAGTGTCAGATCGGAGTAGGGAGACCAAACTTTGACGGCAAATTTCCAAATACGACTGTACTCACCCTCTCAACTGCCCAATTATGCCACGGCACTTCCTGGGAGGTGCCAGCTCTGTTATTTTAAGTGATGCATTAGGGGAAATTCCGGATTAATGAACATGTAAATATTTGGATCACTTGTGGAGTGAGGTGGCGGCTGGAATAAACATTATCCTTGTGTGAAAACCTTTTAGCGGGAGACTCGGGATAAGACCTCACTTCTGGTTTTGGGAATGCAAACTTAAATGCATGGCATGCAGAGCTCTCCATTTCATTCTTTTCATATCACTTATGTGTTGAACTGCTTGACGGCAGCACAGCTCAGGTCAGATGCCCGGTGGTTTACAGTGAAAGCTGTATTTCAGGAGGGAAGTAAAGGAGTACATTAGCTCAAATAGAATGCTGTGATGTCGTTTCTCCGCTTGGCGGCACTACCGCCTTCGAGGTTGCTGTGTGTAGTTGAAAACATTTGTATTTTGAATGTATTTGATTATTTCATGTGATTAACTCTTGTGTTTTGGGCGGTATTATCATCTTGTCTGTGATGTGTCAGTGTTTCTGTTCCAGTAGTCTCACCCTTGGAGGTCCTCAGGGCCCGGCGGTACACAGTAAACGCATGTTTTAAAGGTTCATGAAATTTACTCAAAATTCACGAATATTATGTGTGAATCTTTGGGTAAACAATAAAAATGTTAATCTTGACATCATGATTCAATTCAAAATAATTCACAATTCAAAATCGATTTGAGACGCCAGGAGATTCAACCCAGGTACGGATCGAATTACCTGCTTGTTTCAGCGCTTATTTTTGTAATCCGAGACTCATTACGAATTACCCTTCCAGCCAGGTCAACTTGTGTGGGAAAAAGAGCAATGCCGAATGGAACTAATTTTCTGGATCACCTTACTCTTCAGGGCTAAATTCATTGCTGTATTAATTGCTCTTTAATTGTGAAATGATTGTTTAGAATTATAAACCCACTGTAATTAAGGTAATAATTAAAATCTGAAATTGCCCAAATATATATAAACTAGGTATAGTTTCAACCGGGTTAAACTTTATTTTTCATCCAAAAGTTTTACTAAAAATATTGAATGTTATATTTGACTTTGTTTAACCCTAACCCTAACCCCCAACGCCATAGACTGTTGATAAAAAGTGGACGTGATCACCGTGACCTCTGTCATCGGTTCGTGGACCACGGTCATGAACTGATGCACACAATGAAAGGGTTAACATTGCAAGATGTTGTTTCATCCCCTTTGGTAGAATCACGTTATTCTCTGAGCTTTTGTCTCGTGAGAATACGATCTTGTTGTTGAGCTAAACACTAACTTTAAACTAGAAGATGTAATCAGCATGCAAGATAGTATCAACAGGATTAAGGACTATTTCACCACATAAAAATATCAATGCAACACAGTTGTTTTTGCTCCTATTTTTCATGTTATAATAAAAGATATAAAACCCGCCACCAGGACAGATGATGGTTGCACCACCGACGGATCCCTGCAGAGATTTGAAATTCTCCTGCGCCCTCAGCTGGGTCTCGACCCGACTGCAGGTCATTGCCGTGATGGACTTGAGTGGGCATGCCGCTCGGCACCTTTCCTCTTCGCCTGGTTCTCACTGTATCGGCAGCACTACAACTTCAAAAGCGCTAGTTCAAAATTCACAATGCACACATTCAAATGGACACATTCACATTCATAGCTCACAATTCTGAACCGTGTCCCAGAAATACTTCTAACTGACGTTCTTTTCTTCTCTTTTTTTTCTTTCACTTTTTCTTCTTTTAAACTGGTTGGATGGCACGACGTTTATAGTCTTTCAGACTTATTTACAGCACCTGGTCTCCAACCAGCAGGTTTCGGGTCGGCCTCATGCCACAGGCCATAGGACCTTTAAAGTATTGACACTATGACACTTAAGATAAAGACAAGAGATCAAAGTGTCCTTTGTGACAAAGGTGAGAGAATTTGAAAGACCTCTTTTATTGATGATGGACGATTCTTAAGAGACTGTACTTTACTGAACTGTATTGAATTCCTATTTTATTAGAAAAACTGCAACTTACATCAAATTAATTTAAGCTTAAATATTTTCAAATGAATTGTTCAAATTCTATTGATCCATCATGTGATTAGACATTATAGATTTCTGGTGACAAAATGTGATTGTTAAACACGGCATTCAAAAATATTAAAACAGAAAACACAGTAAGTGAGGGAAAAAAGGATATACAAAGGGCCCTAGCAAATGGTGGTCACACAAGAGTCATGCAAAATCCCAATAAATGTCTTATTTTCAAGATACAGCTGCACATTTTGGTGTCACCCGTGTCCATCCTAAAGGCACGCCTGCATCATAATGATGCTGTTAATCTGCATCTTGTTATGTTTGTTATGCAGGCGACTGTGGCTCAGTGGTTAGCAAGTCGGTCTTTCAATCAGAAGGTCGGTGGTTCGATCCCCGGCTCCGGCAGTCCGTGTCGTTGTGTCGTTGAGCAAGACACTTAACCCTCATTGCTCACCGTTGCTGTGTCTACGGTCTACTGTACACTGTATATCATGTAAGTCGCTTTGGATAAAAGCGTCAGCTAAATGTAATGTAATGTAATGCTACACCTGTCAGGTGGATGCATTGTGGTGGTCAAGTGCTCACAAACGCACATTATAACAAATGTTTTTGCCCAGAATCATACGATATATAACATTATTATACCGTGTAACTTTCAATAACAGCTGCTGGATATACTACGTCGCTCTGATCATCTGCCAGAACGACCACATTCAACGTGTCCGTGGTTTGCAGAAACGAACAGTGGCAACATTTCATTCCCGGTGTCCGGCCTGAGAAAAAGTTCCCTGCCAATTTTTGGTGTTGTTATGGCATTTCATATGCAAGTATGGTGTTTGTTAACATGCAAAGGAATTCTACTGATTTGAAAAGACAAATAAAGGTGCAAACTCATACGTACAAGCTGGGGATTGATGGAATTCCTGCTGGGCCAGCTCTGACCTGCCTGTGGATTCCAGGGTGGAGGGTGTCGAGGCTCAGACAGACAATCTGTGCAAAGAAAAGCTTTGAGAGGCTGTGGCACCAGAGACACACTCCCACCCCCATCCAAGAGCATCCAACCTGCTCAAACACACTCTCTACCCATCCATCCTCCTATTTACTGGCTGAGTACATCTCTTCTAATCCAATGAGCAAAACAGATTGGAGTCCATTTAATGTCATGATGCCACCCATCAGACTGAGAAGCGAGCGTCCCTCCGAACAACAGACTTCTCACTGATCTTCCTCCCTGCATGGAGGCCGTCGCAGTGCGTTCTCGACTCAGCTTAGCTGCTAGCGAGTAATAATCCGACCTGCCAGGTTTATGACTGTTTGGTCATTACAGTGATGAAATATTGATCCGCGGAGATCTGACCAGTAAAGGTGACGTCTAGACATGTGAACGCATGACTGAGGTCGTTGTTCACAGTATGGATGTTGTGGGAACAAAGCTATCGATAACCCTTCTTTGTATCTGTCTTCATTTTGTTTTACTATCATGGTATTCCAGCAGTGAATATATTTTTTACGATAAAGTATTGTGGATTTAAATACTTACGGGTGCAATTGTTGAGATGCTTAACTAATGTACTGAATTACCTAATGTGTTTAGTCCCTGTCTCTAAACTTCAACCTCCTGTCACTCTCCAACTTCACTTTAATCCATACTACCCTATGAAGTCTGTTTTACTCTTCTAGATTCAGTTTGATTTCTTACTAAATTCTGTGTTTTATGAACATTTTGCCATCAGAAAAAAGTGTTTCATCATGAGGTGGAGACATGAAATTAAATGAATATCAATGAATCTGATGTAATGCTACTTTGCATTTTTTTTTTATCATAGAAAGTGATGATTCAATGCAGTCCAAACAAACAAAACATTCCACCCTTTTAGTTAAATAAAGTGCTCTAAATGTAGCTGCTGTTCATCCCCCAAAAATAGTAGCTTTTGTTAGGAAGCTCCAAAAAGTGAGTGGAACATCCGGGCCAAAGTTGTTTAGTGTGAACTACATCAACTATCTCAGAGGGCCTCTTCGTGGCATTGCGTTTCTTTCAAGTGAGGCTGATAAGAAATGTATAAATGAAACAAATAAACTAAACATAAACTAAACGTATAGTGCTTCAGAAGCGTCCCCATTCAACCTGCCCCGTGGTACAATGCCAACCTTTTTTTCTGGCAACTTGGTTGGTTAGTGATACGCGCTCCTTCTCTCTTTTATGTTGTTATCTCGATTCTGTCCATATGGTGATTGAATCTCAATAAAGCAAAGCCGACAGTGATGCTGCTGTACGGCGTTACTTATTTTACTTTTTGTAGATGCAGCCTGATCTCCTAAAAATAATGCTCCCATACAACAAAACTGCAATGTCAATTACAATTTAGTCAACATTGACGAATTTCAATTTATTTCTGTACTTTCAATAATGTAACAAATATACTTATTTTAAGCGAGAGCACGAACAAAGATGTTTTGTTACGTTTTTGTTCGCGATCGTAACCTGGGAGGAAACATACTTGAGAACGCAGTTGTATGGGAACGTGATTTCATTGGAAACCGGCTTGTAGAAGCTCATCTGTGGGATTCTGATTGTACCTTGAGATAGCAGAAGGAGGCGGAGTTTGATCCAATCACAGTGAAGGTGGATTACTTTGTAAGTGTCAACCGGACAATCGCCCCGACAAAAGATAACTTTCCGCAATAACTTGTAAAAATCCTGAATATTACAAACTGTTTTAGCCCTGGTATAAGCCTTTAAATGCATTAATCTGTCACTCAAACTGGTCTTCGTGTGCCATGTGTGTTTTTCAGCAACAACACCGTGACATAGAATCTCTTCTTGTGAATAGAAGAGACAGTGTTCTATTGAGTTTCTCACATGTGCGGTGCGACTCTGTTGTTGGAATACAGGAGAAGCCACATTGTCTTCAGTGGATTTCCTCCTGTAGAAATACATGTTGGACCCATAACATCCCTTGTTCCAACTGATGTCATACTTCCAGGTCCTAGCTAGCTTGCTGCCAAAATGGAGGGAACGTCTCTTATAATGTTGTTCCTCAACACTTGATATTGCACGACAAGCACAGAGACGACAACCCAAGTGAAGGAGAATGCATGGCCTGGGATTGCCCTGAAGCTGGGATATGATGGAGGTGTTAATATAGCTCATATGTGCTTGCTAACTTTATTTTTTGAAAAAAAAAATGTATTTGGTGTCTGATGAGTTTGTGTCTATATATTTTATTGTGTCTATTGAGCTTGATGTCTGCTGATCGCGTTGGAGAGTGCAGCAATCAGCCCTGATAGCAGCATGGGAGCTCCTCTCGATTTAAATGACGATCACCTAAAGAAAGGTGTTTGTCCGCTGCACATGTCGGGCCCTTTGAATCAACATGACTTGACTTGACTTGAGAGTAGTAAGTTTGTCAAGCTACACTACTACACTGCTACTACTACACACCACTGACCATTGAATTTTGATTTTTAATCTCAGTGAATCTTGAGGGTATGACATAGTTGAGGTGAAAACAAGTTTCTGCTTCAGTTTGTGCAATAATTTCTGGTCTAAACAATACCTCCAACACCAGCAACAGAAAGGTCTTGAGTTTGTCGAATGATGTACAACATTGTACTTTGGTGGGACACTGCAGTGTTGTGCTTGTCTGTTGTTTGGGCTCTACTCCTTTATATGTGATGAAATTTGCCTGCAGTCATGGCCCGGGGCTAAGCTGCCCTAGAGACAAAAGGAAGACGGGCTGCCACCATCATGTTTAACCATCCCTGACACATCATCACCCTTATTATGCCTCTCAATCTGAACACACACACACACACACACACACACACACACACACACACACACACATATAGCAGCAGCAGCAGCAGCAGTACAGGGCAGCAGTGCCGGAGCACCATCTGTCAGCCTGGTGTCAAGTGGCCCTTGTCTCCAGTGATTACGAGAGCTCCTGCTGCCTCAGGTGGTCCGCGGACCAGCTCACCCATCTAGAGGGGCCAGGCCAGGCCATATGGTCTGTGTGGTGCACAAGGGGGGGAGGGTACCCAGGGGAGGTACCTCCCCTCCCCTTGCCACCGGACAGGACAGGACAGACAGCAGCCACCACAAGCCCTAACGCCTGTGACCGTGACATGGTCTGCAGAGAAGTCCCAGTCGGGGGCCGGAATGACGGAGAAGGATTTGACAGACATCATTCAGAGTTTGAGAGAGAATAATAGGAGGATGGGGATGGAGGGTCACAGAGCGAAGGGTCACTCAAGTCAAAGCCAGACCGTTGTTCTGGTTGGTTCTAAACACAAAGTTTTTTTTAAAGTCCGAATTAACAGGAGAATATTGCTTTTGTGTCAGACACAAATACGGTCATGGATTTTTGACTGCATGTCTTTGTTGGAACACATTTTTGTTTGCATGTGCTGAAATCTGATCGAATGCAAAACAATATTTAGGAATATGCAACATGTCACTGCAACGTCAGCTGAAATAGTGAAGGTCTTAAAAATAGACACGTTTAGGTAAGAAAGCAGGTCCTTTTGATGCCATTCAGTAGTTCACTTTCCAAAACAAAGTTACATTTGATCATATTAACACAGACTGCTAAACAGTGAGCCTGAGGCGCCTAAGAGTGTGGGGCCCCCCAGGCAGTTGTCAGATCTGTTGGTAATCCAGCCTCGGCCATGACAGTGCTGACCTTTTGAGATAAACGGGACCCAGAGAGTCCAAATTTAAGGATGCCACTTAGGTTTCACCATAGTTTAATTACTAGAGTAGAATGCATGATGTATGTCGAAAATCCTTTTCTTTTTTCTTCTAATACACTATTCTTCTATATGCTACCAACATATCTACAGAACCCATAAACTCATGTTTACAATGTTTACTGTGGGAATGAATCAAGAGATAGGGTTAGTCATTTTTATAGTCATTTTCTCATAGACTTCTATACAACCAGAGGAGTCCTCCTCTGATGGCCAGTAGAGATAAAGCAGGTTTAGGGCACTTCCGCACAGCATCTTGAGCAACAACAACAACAAAAAGGAATCAAGAGGAACAACAAAAGCTAAACTTTGTGGTACAGTACAACACCATCAACAATAATTAGAAAATCAATAAAATGTATTGCTTTTTTAAGATGTGTTTCCAGCCGCTGGCTTCAGAGCGCCTACTGAAGGATACAATTACAGTTATTTGCTTAGAGATAAATATCTGGCTGAATTGCAGATTCCAAGGCGTCTAAGTAATGTTATGGAACGCCATGAAACAAACCAAAAACATAAAGGATTTACATTCAAATGAAGCGTACTCTATGAAGGATTCATTGACAGCGGGTCAAACAATATGTATCTTCTCCTTTTATTTGTACGTTTTTCCTACGAAAGCCAGCCACACTTTTCAAAATGAATTTCCCATGAAGACTAACCTTTGGCCGAGGATCACTCATAGTTATCGATCTCCAGTTTGCAGGTAACCAACTTCATTGTGTTGACATCTTAGAGTCAGCAGGAAATGCTCGATATCTCTTTGCATCCTTCCATGAATCAGAAAATACTGTCAAGAGCCATTAATTGTTTAAACATCCAAATGAGGCATTATCGAATGGTAACTTTTGGTGAATTTAGGAGAAATATACAGACAAAAATAGACAAAATAGGAAAATAACACTATCCACTAGTCTGACAGAAGACGGTTTATGGAAGCAAACAAGAACAAAATCTTTAAAATGATCGGTGCATGAAAAACAATGTTTGGGCCTGTAGAGTCTCCTCTTAAAGATATTGATGCCTTAGAATTGGTCTAATTACGTCCACACCAAGCTGCACTGTGACAGCTTCCCAGATTACAATTGCCGGGCAGCTGACCCCAGCCTTGCTTTATCTGTTAGCTGTCACTTGTTTTTTACATCCCCTGAAGAAGAGTTGAAACACGCAGACATTAAATGTAATGAATTATTTGTGTTGTAATAATAGCCGGTCAGAGCTGGAATCAAACATGTGTTGTGTAAAAAGTGAATAGTAAAAGAAAAGCATTTTTTCAGTTATTTGTTTATCCACATGCACATGCATTTTATCCTCATATATATATAATATATATGTATATGTATATGTACATATACATATATATACATATATTTTGTTTCCTTGCAATTTGTATTATTGTCTCAATCCAATTCAACCTAACCATTGCCGTGTCTATGGTCTACTGTATAGAATGTAAGTCGCTTTGGATAAAAGTGTCAGCTAAATGAAATGTAATGTTTATATAAAATGTGTTGCTGACTAATTGGCTTGTCTCAAATTATAACCAATAAAAAATAAAAAAAATAAGTTACTGTAGCTTCCAAATATTTATTAACACCCAGACAGCATTATTCGTAGGCTGGGTGGGAAGAATCTGTTGCGGTTTCTTCCTCCAGTGTTTGAACTGGTGGCAGCAGTGTTGTTGATGAGGGAAATGAGGTTTCACTGGCTGACAAATTACAAGGCCTGTCAGCTCGAGGACTCTCACACACTCAGCTGGGATTTTTCCTCTTCGACACTCAAGCTCTGCGTTCATAAGCACAGCCTTTCACTGTAATCAGAGCAGGCTTCCATTGAAGTCAGCGGGCAGCAAGGCTGAAAACACACACACACACACAGATGTTATATTGACTTACATTCATTTCCTGGGGGCTATTTCACAAAACCTAGATAGGGGATTACATTTTTTCTTGCAGTTATCCTGCCTGAATTTAAACTTGACTCGTGACACAAACGTTACCATGGAGATTTATCCTGTGCAGCTAGCCTGCTAACAGCCAGGCTAACCTGCTGAGCTTGATTAATCCTGACGCCTCATCTGTTCAGTCAGTAGTCCCCCAGATCGGAAGCTAATCAGAGGGCAACTCACCCCGTGATTTCGTCAGAGAGATTGAATTTTCAGAAGTGCTGTTATAGGCCTAGATGGGGGACATCTTAGGATACACTGAGCTCCTCTCTCTCTCTTTCTCTGCTTCTCTCTCTCCTTCTGGATGAATTCATGTCTCTTCAATGCACATTACTAACTCCACTTCTTACCGGGAGCCTCTGTGCTTCCTCGCCTATAGTTTCCATGGATCGTGGCTGTCTGGAGTGTGAAAGTTTTTTTTTTATTTTTGGGGGAGTTTTTCCTGATCCGATCTGAGGTCCCGGGACAGGGATGTCGTATGTGTACAGATTGTAAACCCCTCAGAGGCAAATTAGTAATTTGTGATTTTGAATTGAATTGAATGTGTAATTACATTTTTACAGTATTACATGTTCTTTTGTGTGTATTTTGCTATATTTTATTCAGCCAGCATTAAATACAACAAGTATGTATTAATTAATTAATTAATTAATACTACATAATACATGATACATAAACGGACGTGGATGTAGTCATCATGATGTACCCCATTGGTTTGTAGATTGTCGTTTTAAAGCCTCGAGTTGGACATTTTGGCCGCCGCCATCTTGGTTTCTGACTGTCGACATTTTATTTATTTAGAACAGCGGAACACTGAAGGAGACATTTTTAGGAGACCAAAATGTCTCAATTAACTGTCACAAAGTAAAAACACTTTTACAAACTCCGTGATTTAAATAACACACAAGACCAGTAAAAAAGAGACAAGTCAATAATAAATGGCATAAAAAGAGTGAGATGCAATAAGAGATAAAAGTTAGCTAAATTTGAAAAATAACTTAAAATAAGTAAAAATAAATAAGGTACAGGGACAAGGTGTGTCATACTTTTGGACAATAACTAGCTGGAAGTAGAGAGGATGGAAATAATAATCATAGATTTTTTTGAAAAATGTATTATCACTTTAATAATAATCAATCGAATGATCGATAACAACTTAAAGACAACAGCAAAAAAAACACCAATATAGTAATAGTATATATAGTAGTAAGAAACCAAACACTGTGAAAGCAGAAACAGGATGGTGTGTAACAGGCAGGTTATTGCCGAAGAGCAAATGAGCGTTCACCTTTAGTGGACACGCTTTTTTCTTTTTAGCTTCCATAACATGTCTTCTTACAGACTAGTGGAAAGAAAACATCTTAAATACACATCTATGCGTTTATTTTACTACTTTATCGATTTACGTCTGTAGATTTCTCCTAAATTCACCAAAGGTTACCATTATAATGCCTCATTTGTATATTTAAACACAATTACAGAAAACTTGTGATACATAAAATACTTGTCTTAATGCAAGTAATTATGGGGAAGTTTCATTGTGATGTTTATTAGTTAAATATGTGACCTTATTCACCGGCACATATGTTCGTGAACACTCCTCCTCCATTGTGTAGTATTCTACTCATCTTCCCAACGCTTTTTCCTGCTGCATTCCATTGTTCAAATTACTATTTTCAATTTTATCATTTACACAAAAACATGAAATTCCTGTTTTCACAGTTGAAGAACTGAGACACATTGATCTTCACATTCCATAGACTTCTATTCAATTTTGTTGCCGGTGTGTCGGTCAGAGTTCCCTGTGAAGATTACTGAATATGAAAAGGGGGACGGACTGTGGGACTTCAGTAATTTGACCTGACCGTAAATTATATGAATTACATAAAAACACACCGCTAAATGATTGGAAAGGTTGGACAACACCGAATAAATAGATATAAATTGTTTTGATTGTGATGAGAATAACTTGTTTTTTTAAAAAGACCCTTTTGATTAATTATCATGGTAGACATGAGTGTAAGAGAAGTATTTCTCACCGTGGTGCAGCCTTTGGGACCAAGAGAAATAACATTTACATCACGTCATATCACTGCACTATCAAGTCCTATTGAAGAAAGAGGGGGCGTGTCCAGTGCCTTTTGATAACCATGTGTCATGGTAACCACATTGGTTACCGCAACATCGGCGGTCTGAAGCCAACCGCTTCCAGTCTGCCACTATCCGCTTGGACCCAAGCTTAGACCAAACCTCCAGGAGGGGCGCCAGGCTTTGAAGCAAATTTTACAACGTGGCCAAAGAAATGACTCTTCTTTGTCCTTCACGCGATGGCATGCGGCCCAAAAGTAGACTTACAAAAAGACTTACATCGGGAAAGAGACCGTCAGTAGACCTGTTTCTTTGTGGCAAATCAACCTTTCCAGTATGAATTTTAAATAGTCTTTATTAAAATTATTATGTGAAAATTGTGAAAGCCACTGCAGAATTAGTTCCCTTCATCTGTTCACGTGAATGAGCCTGAGGCCGGGAGGCAGGGCTAATGTTTACTTGATCTCTGGGCGCCGTAATGCAGAAGATCGCTGGAAGATCTGTGTATAGTTTATCAAAATATTATACTCGTGAGTCTTCTTCTGCTTCATGCACCACGAAGCAACTTTGAGCAACTTGAAATGTTATTAAAAAGTTTTTCTTTTAATTGATTTCATTTTGACATGAAATTGCTATTGCAGTTTGATGTTATTTTATTATATACAATTTATAATTGATGTGTGATGATGAATCAATATTCACTATGAAGCACTTTGCCATTGTTTAATTTTGCAGTATAACCTATACAATTGTGTTTATTTCTGTTTTTCAATGTTTTTACCACATTTATCAACCCATTGAGTTTTTTCTTGCTGGTTCAGAGAAAAAAAGAGTCAATTACAATCCCACATGGGCCTACATACGCTTGAACACAGATGATCATAATGTTGCATGTATGTTAACGATTAGGCAGGATTTATTTTTAAAAGTTGTGATGTGATTGGGATTCAATTAGATGCTGAGCTACATTAGTCATCTGTAATGATGTTGGTCATTAAACACTGTTTACTGCTTTACATTATGTACATGTTGTTGTTTTAGAGAAGACATGAACAGGTTAACACGAAAGGATTTCCTTTTTTAAGAAAAGAAGAAATATTGGAGGTCTGGAGAGAGCGGAAGAACAAGATTTAGATCCAGGCAAAGAGTCGGATCTGGAGAGACAGAACCAAAAGGAGACACATCAGGGATGATGTACTTCTGGACCAGCAGGTCTATACTGGACCACCAGGTCTATACTGGACCATCAGGTCTATACTGGACCCCCAGGTTGATACTGGACCACCAAGTCTACTGGACCCCAGGTTGATACTGGACCCCCAGGTCTATATTGGACCACCAAGTCTATACTGGACCACCAGGTCGATGCTGGACCACCAAGTCTACTGGACCCCCAGGTCGATACTGGACCACCAGGTCTATACTGGATCATCAAGTCTATACTGGACCACCTGGTCGATAATGGACCACCAAGTCCGTACTGGACCCCCAGGCCGATACTGGACCACCAGGTTGATACTGGACCACCAGGTTTAAGTTCATGTTCATTCAATAGTGAATGTGTGTTATTGTGTTTATGTTTAACAAAAGTATTTTATCTTTAACCTTTAACCTCAAAGACTTGAGACTCAACTTAAATTTCAGCTCAAAGACAATATGAAACATTCTAGAACCGCCTGCCCAAAATAAGAGAACAAATCATCTTTCACTTGGTTGGAGACCGTTTGTAACTCGAGCCAAACGTTTCCTCATCACTTGAGACAAAGTAACAGTATGCTGGCTCCATTTTCTTTTCAAATACAATAAAATGAATACAAATCTTCCTGGCGGCTATGGTGCGTTTACGGCGTGAGGAGGCTACTAACACAAGAGGGCGTAGGTGTGTGTCCGAGCTACTGCTGCTGGCTCAGCCTGTCAGCTCTGATTTACAGCTCTGACACATCAGCTGCTTTTGACTTGATCTTCTTCTTCTCCTTCAAGAATGGCACTTTGAGCTCACAATAGTTTGCGGAGTTTCTGGAAAGTTACCACTGTGAGGATGCGAGGTTTTCATTTGGGTAAAAATCTGACGCGCTTTATTGATGCGATATATTACTCTCGCCTCTTTAATCTTTCCAATATGTCCGGACATGTTTTTCCTCTATTAATTACTGTATGGTCATTTTGCATTGAAAGTAAAAACAAAGAGATTAAGTGAGGTGTCTTCCTGTATCGATGGCCATGTAAACAACAGTCCACTCACCACCAAAAGCGCACAAAATATATAAATAAATACGAGGACAGATTAACAGATCAGAAAAGAGCAAAGCGAAGCTGAAAAACAAATGATATGCAGCAATAAGTGTGCCAGCGTGTGTGTGTGTGTGTGTGTGTGTGTGTGTGTTTTTGTGTGTGTGGGGTTAGCGCTGGTCAGGGTCCGCACCAGCCAATCAGCTGCTCATGCAGATGACGTGCCGCTGTCCTACGTCAGCCCCCGTCTGCTCGTCGGGATCCAGAGCTCCACACACACCGGCAAAAGAAACACACATATCCGCACGCACACTCTCTCCTCTCCGAGCCGGACAGCACACAGCCCCCCCCCCCTCCCCCCTGGCCCCGGCGAGCCCCCGGCAGCGGAGGACCACATCCAGGCTTCCAGGCGCCGCCGCAGCCCGCTGCGACAGTGGACCTAGCATCGCCGTACTCTGTGGACATGGGAGACATGGGGGATCCGCCGAAAAGTAAGCCCCCACTTGTTCGGTGCTCGGGATGCGGTTCCGGGGGACTCGAACACTTCGCTGCAGCCTCGAGGGGTCGACTTTTGTTGTACTGTGTGGTGTAGACAGAACCGCCCTGTTCGGACTATTTGCTATCGTAATAATACGAATTGTTGAAGTTTACGTCAGCGAATGTTACCTGCAGACTTTCCTTTACTTATTCAGACTATATATTTAAAGTTAATGTCTAGGCCTAATACAACCAACAACTATATAAGTAATAATAATAATGAAACTGTTCATAATAATAATAATAATGTTAAGGCCACTGGTGTTTATCATTAGACGGGTCTTTAAGTTGTGCAGTGTGTGTGATGTGTGTCCTGCTCGTGCGTGGTCTTCCAGCGAAGCGGCTGATATCTCTGTGCGTGGGCTGCGGGAACCAGATCCACGACCAGTACATCCTGCGGGTCTCCCCGGACCTGGAGTGGCACGCCGCCTGCCTCAAATGCGCCGAGTGCAGCCAGTACCTGGACGAGTCCTGCACGTGCTTCGTCCGGGACGGAAAAACTTACTGTAAACGGGACTACATCAGGTAGGCCGGCGGGACGGGACCACCACCCTCCAGACACGCGCAGGGGGGGCCGAGAGCTGGAGCTGCACTGGCGATTGGAATAAAACCTTTTTTTTGTTTTTACTTTTTTTTTGTTTTTCTACATTTTACAATATTGAGAATATTCGGACTGTTTTAAGTCACATGGAGCTCTGATTTCAGTGGGTTGAATTTATTTATTTTTGACGTTATGATCATAATAATTTGTTGTCTGTAGATCGAGCGTCATAAGGAGATGTTTCAATCAT
Organism: Cottus gobio; assembly: GCA_023566465.1. NCBI lineage: Eukaryota > Metazoa > Chordata > Actinopteri > Perciformes > Cottidae > Cottus > Cottus gobio. The sequence continues at coordinate 26,063,018 of CM042218.1, forward strand.
TGTGTTATGATAACATAATTTACAAAAAATAAAAATAAAACATTGCACATCAAGCCATCATAACGGATTTATAAATCCATGACTCCGTTCAGACTGTAGCATCCTACACAAGGGCGCTTAAGCAAAATCATAAAAAACACAATGGATGTAATTTTATATTGTATTATTATTATCACGACAGCCTGTAATTACTCAGGGATTTTGGTGTTACTGCATCACGTGCACAATTATTCGATGACAACTCTATCAGTTCTTCAGTTGTTGTCTAACGACATTGTTATTAAAGCTGTACTGAAATAATGCATATTGTAGATGAAGTGTTGACGAGAAAAACAATTAACTAGAATCATATCATATATTGTATAATACTAATAATAGTAATAATACTAATAATTAAATAGTGTTTGTGCTATGACATATATAATGCATTAACTGCTTATTAAAACATTGTATTATAATAATAATTATTCGTTATATTATAATTATTATTACAAAATATTGATTATGTTTTTTTGTCATACTGTGTTTTATTATTATAATTATTTTTATAATTAGATTTGTGTGAGTGACCGAGCTGCCTGCCTTGCAGTCAAACTGATCGGACCGTGTGTGTGTGTGTGTGTGTGTGTGTGTGTGTGTGTGTGTGTGTGTGTGTGTGCATGCGTCCCGCAGGTTGTACGGCATCAAGTGCGCCAAGTGCAACATCGGCTTCAGCAAGAACGACTTCGTGATGCGGGCCCGCTCCAAGGTCTACCACATCGAGTGTTTCCGCTGCGTGGCCTGCAGCCGGCAGCTCATCCCGGGGGACGAGTTCGCGCTGCGGGAGGACGGGCTCTTCTGCCGGGCCGACCATGACGTGGTGGAGCGCGCCAGGCTGGGCTCCGGCGGCGACCCGCTCAGCCCGCTGCACCCCGCCAGGCCGCTGCAGATGGCAGGTAAAAGTCCCGGTGCGGGGAAAGCGGGCCGCGGGCCACGGGCCACGAGGACTGTTTATTTGTATTTTTTAACAGCTGGAAAACACGTGCTACACTCAGATTGGCGTTTTTTTCACAAATTTCCGGCACATAACGGGATTATCCGAGCTGACTCCAATAGACACCACATGTTGTTCTTTGGCTTTTGAGGTTGCAGTGTTCTGTAGAGTAATTTACTCGCCAGGCACATTACATTTAAATATTTATTATATATGATGTATATTTTAATGTAAATGTCATGCTGCTCCTGCGTGCTGCCATAACTAAACGCCCCCCTTTGACTCGTTGAGGTCGTGCTGGTTCTGGTTCCGCCTATAGTCCTCTGATTTACTTTTGTAGGAAAGCAGAGGCCTATAGGCATAGATGCCGCTATCCGGCCTGGAGAGGAGATGCAGGGCTGCTGCTGTCACAAATAACCCCCAAAAAAAACCCCGGTTATTAGCGCTGGAGGCGGGGCGCAGCACTGTGCGGGTCGGCAGCATCGCCCGGTTTGCCCTTGAATTGATGTCTAATCTGACCTCAGATCAGATGAGTCAGTCCGAGCAGCGCTGTGCTCCTCCTGAAACGGACACATGTCACTGCTATAACTTCGGCCGCGTTGCGTTTAGGTGCTTTCACTAAACCAGAAATGTCTCCATCAAAACAAAATATTATCTGTTAAAAATGTATTTTGTCAATCTGGAAGAGTCAGACAGATGTATTGATCTCGCTCTCCCCTGTGTGTGTGTGTGTGTGTGTGTGTGTGTGTGTGTGTGTGTGTGTGTGTGTGTGTGTGTGTGTGTGTGTGTCCTTTCCCCACAGCAGAACCGATCTCGGCGCGGCAGCCCGCGCTCCGGCCTCACGTCCACAAGCAGCCGGAGAAGACCACGCGCGTGCGGACGGTGCTCAACGAGAAGCAGCTGCACACGCTGCGGACCTGCTACAACGCCAACCCGCGGCCCGACGCGCTCATGAAGGAGCAGCTGGTGGAGATGACGAGCCTCAGCCCGCGCGTCATCCGCGTGTGGTTCCAGAACAAGCGGTGCAAGGACAAGAAGCGGAGCATCCTGATGAAGCAGCTGCAGCAGCAGCAGCCCAACGACAAGACGGTAGGGGGGCATGGAGAGGAGGAGGAGGAGGGAGGGGGGGCGGGGGGGGTTGACACTCTTTCAATTGGATCTATTTAACCGGCATGACCAATACGCTTAAGTCAATTTTATTCATAACACCCCAAACAAAAAAAGTAATCACACGTTTGCGTCCGACAGGGGCCAAGATGCGTAAAGGCCTCGAGTGTTATATGGAGGAGAAACGCGCGCGCGCACACGCACACATGAATCCGCTCTCTCTCTCTGTTTATTTGTTTGCATGCTGTTTATCGATTGTCCCGCTTATTGACTGGTGGATTCATTTCAGATCTCTCTCCCCCCCCCCCCCCCCCCCCCCCCGCCACACACACACCCTCACATACGGGTGTACACACCCACACCACTACGTGCAATGCCGGACCACTTGCTGACCGCCACGTCCTTGTTGTTGTTGTTGTTGCTGCAGAACATCCAGGGAATGACGGGCACCCCGATGGTGGCGGCCAGTCCGGAGCGGCACGACGGCGGCCTGCAGGCCAACTCGGTGGAGGTGCAGAGCTACCAGCCGCCCTGGAAGGTGCTCAGCGACTTCGCCCTGCAGAGCGACATCGACCAGCCGGCCTTCCAGCAACTGGTCCGTTCCCTTTTGTTGTTGTTGTTATTGTTGTTTTCGAAATGCATTTATCCAGTTGCAATATTCAACACTTCCAGTTTGTTGAAAAAACACAATTTTATTTTTCTGTTTTTGGGAAAGTGTTTTTTTTAGCAGTCATTTACAAATATGCGCGTGCACTCCATCCTTGATGGGACGCATTTATTAAGACAATTGTAATGTTTATTTTTTTTTATATAGTGTGACTCATCTCTATAATAAATGAAGGCCTGTTTATGTTTTGGCCGTGGTGGGATGAAACACACACACACACACACACACACACACACACACACACACACACACACACACCTGTCTCATGAGGGCATGATGCAATGATGTGACACAGGACCAACGATGGGATGCATTTATTTGTACTCGTGTTGGTTCGTGTCTTTTGGACATTTGCGTGTTACGATGTCCGTGATGCGTCCCCCTCCGCCACAAGAGTTGGATTAGGATTAGATAACAAGAGCTGGAATGTGACGCGCAATTCATCCGCACTGAGAGCCGATATTTGCGGATTGAGTCAACATTTTGACCTATTTAATTAAGATGCGGATGAGTACCAAGTCGCCACGAAACAGACATTGATCCCCAGCCGAGCGGACTTCTTACCATCCCATATATGCGTATGTGAATCTTCATTTATTACACAATCATCACGCAGAAACGTTCATGGAACAGACGATAACGTCTGCTATTTGTCACTGTCCCGTGACGGTGTTGTAGAAATAAACCCACAATTAATATAAAGTATAATTGCCAGTCAAACCGGGACCCAGAACCAAACTGAAACAACGAAGTATTGATTCTGAGAAGCTGAAAAACAAGTAATATAATAAAATGACCTAAAATGTCAGCTTGTTGGTGTTTGTTGGTGAAACAAAAACAAACAACAGATACAGTGTATCCAGACTTTTTATTATTATACATTTTGTATTATTACAATGTTTTTCTAACCTGGCTGTGTCTTCTTGCAGGTGAGCTTCTCGGAGGGGGGACCGGGTTCGAACTCGACGGGCAGCGAGGTAGCGTCCATGTCGTCTCAGCTTCCAGACACGCCGAACAGCATGGTGTCGAGCCCTATCGAGGCCTAGAGCCGGGAGGGGGGGGGGGGGGGGACGCCGGCGCAAGGACGGACTTGAAGTGAACACGCAGACCCCCCCATCCCTCCCCGACTGCATCAATACAGCCCCCCTCTCCCTCCCCTGGTTGTATTTTGACACTGTGAAGACAATCATGGGATTTTACCACTCGCAGCCGCACGTTCGGAACCGCCCAGTCCGTCCGGGGAGGAGCGGGAGACGGACACAGCGGACGCGTCATCGTGGCCGGTTGCTGCACGTTCACACGCCTGGTTACAGTTGCCAAAACGGGAAAGAACTTGACTCCACCGGTAAACGGGACCTCTGACCGGGAGAGAAATCCAAGTCCCGTGTTGCTGTGCGCTCTAAACTCTGAAAAGAAAAACTGGTGATTTCTTTTTCCCCATTCGATACAAGCACTTCATCAACAGACCGTCCAGAAGTGGAACAGAAATGCTTCTTCTTCTTTTTTTTCTTTACTTCTTCTTCATTCAATTACTCCATTAACTTCATGACCTGAGTACTAAAAGCATTTGCAACAAGGTATACCTCTATTTTGCCACAAGCTTCGTGGGACATTCGTGTGAATCAGTGTCCGTCCAAGAAATATTATTTGTTTTTTTTCCTTCCCAAAGATGTGTATAATTAATCATAAGTTATAAAAAAAGACAAAAAAACGTTAGCTCTGGAAGAAAAATGTTTCGTTTGTTCCCGTGCAACAAAAAAATATTTATTAATTTATTGTCAACAAAAATATTTGCCACCTTTTGTGTAACTTTCTTAACTGAAGTAAAAAGGATAAAAACAATGGAGTTTGGTCTGTGGGTTTTCTATCACAATTTATTTTGTATTTTAAAAATAATTATAGAAATATATTACAAAATAGGATAAGTTTTTCTTTTCTTTTCATCTCTCTCTCTCTCTGTGAATATTCACACGCGAGGCGGAACATCAGATCTATTAAAGGCTTGATTGATGTGCTGCGGTTAATTGGGTGTCATGTTGGTGCAGATACTGTCTCGGTTTACCTGTCTGGCGGCCTCAGCGCGCTTTGCAGCGAACTCCACTGCGACCCAGCTCCGTCTCAACGGAGCTTCTGACCCCTCATGTCTCACCAGGCCCGACAGAAGAATGAGATTATATATATATATATATATATATATATATATATATATATATATATATATATATATATATATATATATTACAGGGCAGAGATGTTTTATATATATATATATTCAAACATAATTAAATAAATAAATAAAACATATAAATATTTTCATCTTTTGAGAAGTCTTAATACAAGAACAAAACACAGAGGCAATACATAATCTGACCTCTCTTTTCATCACAAAATATATATTTTTGTATAAGCTTTATTCTTCAGCTTATTCTTCAGCTGCATATATATATATATATATATATATATGTCAAATTTGGAGAAACTCCAGGGTGTGCAGTTCATTTTGTATATTTTCTTATGCTGATCGTTATGAGGAGCTGTGTCTACAAGCTGATGAGCAGGAAACTCATCATCTCTAAAAAACAAACAAAATATTATCTGATCACATAATAATTCAATATCTGGTTTGAAACAGTATTCATTTTTTTTTACTTTTGACTTTGTGTGTGTATGTGTGTGTGTGTGTGTGTGTGTGTGTGTGTGTCAGCTGACTCCTTTCTAAGGGTCCTCATCCTAATACTTCAAATTCAGTTGTTTGGGTTGATGCAGAGCTTCCTCCACACGTTGGAGATGGTTCATTGAATAATGGAGAAAAAACTTTGCTCTCCTAATGCCGCTTATTCGATGCATACATGCATCAATTCATCAATGCATCAGCCAGAGCCTCCTGCAGCAGCCTGTGTGTGTGTGTGCTACCGGAGAGCAACCTATCCGACCTGAAACTGAACTCACAGCAGTCTTTTAATAATTTTTAATTTTATTATTTAGTTTATAAGTATACATGTCAAATTTTGTCTCCATGATTGTTGTACATCTGCAAGGACTATTGTTAATATTTTTATCTAAAGACAACATTATATTTGTGAATACTTACAGCTATCATGTCAGTCGTTACATTTATTATTAAGAACATAAATTGGCTACATATGTCGTAGTTGTTTAAATGAATTAACTAAAACAAGGCACTCAACATAGCGTGCTTTTTAAAAATGTATTTTAAGCATATCTGTCCTTCAGGAATTGATTAAAGCTTGTTAAAGCTTTACAAATAAGCCACAAGGATCCTAGGTGTTCTTGTCTTGATATTAAAATACAAATGTCACTGTGCTGCAGAAAATAATAGGGCTGCTAAAAATAGCATTACAGACATTTTCAATTATTTGTAATTCTTTTAATGTGAGCTGTTTTTTGTCTTCTCTCTGGGACTTAAAATTAGTGAATGAAGGAAAGCTGACATGCTACTTACTGCCTTCTAAGACATTTAAGAGAATGAAAAGGTCAGCGAAGTCACCGAGGGTGAACGACAGATCATGAGCTAAACAAGTGTTTTTTCTCTACGCGGTCAAACGCGAGGATGCAACGTGCGTTTGAAGCCGGAACATCCTCTTTGAATGTCTCTCATTAACGCCGCAATAGCCTGCGTATTTGTCACAAGGACAAGTCCCCTGCCGGTCGTCCAGGGAGCTTTGCATTGTGGGTCTTTCAATGTTGAATGGAAGGAGAAGAAGACTATTTTTACCAGTGCTTGAGTTGGGACTAAAAGAGCCAGCAGCGACACAACGTGTGGCCTTTTATCCTCGATAACACAACTTACTATGTGGAATTGATTTCTCTACAACCACACACACACACACACACACACACACACACACACACACACACACACACACACACACACACACACACACACACACACACACACACACACACACACACACACACACACACACACGCACACACACTGACGCAGGTTATTGCAGGTTGGGAAATAATGAAATACAGTAAATGTCCTTCATTCATAGCAGGTTACGGTTGTGGTTGTCCAGCGTACACACAGATCCCCTAGGAACCCTTTCCTGTCACGTGTGTGAATTTAGGAATGAGTTCATATGATATTAGATGTTTGTTAGAGACCGTCAAGGGCAAGTCAAATTCCTCATTGCACTTTAGCGGGCAGCCACGAAGTGATAGCACCTGTAGCCTCGGTGTGTTTTGACTTCAGCTAATTACTGAAGTTAGCAACAGGGGGAGGGGTCAGCTGAATTCAATTAACGTCTTTCATTTGTTGATCGGCTGGCGTTACGAACACATTACAACAGCGGCATTTGTTTTCGCCACTGTTTTCATTTTGCCTTTGGTTAATAAAGCTGCAGTCGGGAACTAACGTGTTACTCCGCCTCCTCTCTGTGCTCCTCATGGCATTTGCAATGTTCAACCGAGGGCTAACAACCAATCACAGTTCGAGGAGTCTCTGACGTGCAGCATGTGAATTCCAATCAAACAGTCCAACTAGGCAGAGCAGATAAAATATGCACAGCCTAGATGGAGAGTTTGATCGGAATTCACAAGCATTGATTGGTCGTTTCTCTTTGGGGCGTGTTGGAATCTTGCAGACTAGCACTATAAGGAGGCTGAGGATGCTGATTGTTTTACAGATTATCTTTCTTGTGTACTACTCTAAAGATATAGTGACATTTTGAAGAAATACATTTTTTACCCAAAGACTTGTGAGCTCATTTACTAAAAACACTCTTAATCGCGAAATAGTCACAAAATGCAATCTATTGGTTTCTTGTACAGGGACACAATTGTCCGTATTTTTTCCCTGTCACTCGGAACCACTCTTTTTTTGGGACGACTTTATGCTACAAAACAAAAGTTACGTTTAGGCAACAAAACCACCGAGTTAGGATTAGGAAAGACATCATGGGTTGGGCTTAAAAAAAACTATGTACAGTTTGTTTTAGGCAAGAAAAACAACAACACACTGGTCAAAGCCTTGGTCTTGTGGTTGAAGATCCAGTGATTGTTGGAACCAACCACCTCCTGCCTTCCTTAAGTGGACTTTATCTATATTTTGATATCCCGTCACTTGGTTCACTGGTTGCATAGTCCTGTAGATGCGTGTCCATGAAAAAGTGGTTTTAATGGACTTCCTATTGCCATTGTCTTGTGTGACTACTTCACGACCTGCCACGATACTGGGCTGATTTACCAGCAGGTAATGCTTTGGAGTACAATTTCTAATTGTTTGGTTTGAAGACCATATAACCAACTCTGGAGCAGCTATGCAATGATTCAGAATCATTGGATGACATCAGTCAACAACACTTTTATGAGTGAGCACAAAACAATCAGTGTGAAAGACAAGATTGTAAAGCCTGCCAGGAACAAAAAGCTTGCATTGCGTTTAGACGGAGAGGCTTTATCGTCTTGTGAGTGTTGCCTCTGGCATTTTCGCTACATTGAAGGGAAATACCACATACTGATATTTCCATGTCTCGCCATCCGGAGAGATGTAGTTGTGAGGGGGTGTGTGAGGGTGGGGGTGGGCGATGGGGAGGGGTGTCACGGGCTATCCACATATGCACTGTAATTTGGGTGTCAAGAATCACTGTATTTTACACTTTCTGTCTTTGGCTCAGGGCCGGCCAACAGCACGGTGCAACTGTGTGCCCATGTGGTATGCTTCTCTTGTCTGCTTCGCTTTTCACTCTGCACTCTCCGACCCGGAAAAATCATCTACATACAGGGATGCATTTTCACCCCAGTTTTAGCAATCTTATGTCATCTTATTCTTAGTAGCAGCTGTCATCCACAACAGCATCCCATGCCGTGCATTTAAGTTAAAGGTTGTCTATATAGTTAGGATTTGATTTATGTTGAGGCACAAAATCTCAAGTTAGGGTGCAGAAAAGCTCATGGTCTGTGTGATAAAACAGTACCTTGTTCAGGTTTGCAAATTTATTTCATGGTCATATGTAATGTGTCTTCCTTTTAGGCAGCCATGCATTTGACTACTTTATGGAGATAAACTTGTATAGACTTGAGTTAAAGGGTACGTATCACGATCATTTTCAGGTTACTTGCATTTAGAATTTTCTACTAGAACATGTTGACATGCTTTGATTATACAAAAACATTTGATTTCTCTCATACTGTCTTTTTAAATATACACCTGTTTTCACCCTCAGTCTGAAACCCTCCGTTTTAGCGCCTGTCTCTTTAAGCTCCCCCATCCCAAGTCTTCTCTGATTGGCTTGCGAGAAAAATATGGTGCACCTTTGCAAAACTAATTCTCAAGCCGTGAGCGGTCTATTTGTATCAACGTATACAGCGAAAGTCCAGCAACACACGCATATTCTGCTCGTTACATGCATACATACATCCATCCATTTCCATCCGCTTATCCGGGGTTGGGTCGCGGTGGCAGCAGGTCCAGCAGGCTGACCCAGGCTTCTCTCTCACCCGCAACATCTAACAGCTCATTCTGGGGGATCCCGAGACATTCCCAGGCCAGCTGGGAGATATAATCCCTCCAGCGTGTCCTGGGTCTTCCCCGGGCCTCCTACCAGTTGGACGTGCCTGGAAAACCTCTAAAGGGAGGCGTCCTGGAGGCATCCTAATTAGATGCCCGAACCACCTCAGCTGACTCCTTTCGACATGAAGGAGTAGCGGCTCAACTTCAAGCTCCCTCCTGATGTCAGAGTTTCTTACCCTATCTCTAAGGATGAGTCAGGCCACTCTACGGAGGAAACTCATTTTGGCCGCTTATATCCGAGACCTCGTTCTTTCGGTCACGACCCAAAATTCGTGACCAAAGGTGAGGGTTGGGACGTAGACTAACCAGTAAATTGAGAGCTTTGCCTTCTGGCTCAGCTCCTTCTTCACCAAGACGGCCCGGTGCAACGCCTGTTTTACTGCTGCAGATGCACCGATACGCCTGCCGCTCCATTTTACCCTCACTCGTGAACGAGACCCCGAGATACTTGAACTCCTTCGCTTATGGTAGGCACTCCGTCCCCACCTGGAGTGAGCAATCCACCGGTTTCCGGCAGAGCACCATGGCCTCAGATTTAGTGGTGCTGACTCTCATCCCCGCCGCTTCACACTCGGCTGCAAAACGACCCAGTGAATATGCAAAAAGGCATTTCCATATAATTGGCTCAGTGGTTAGCACGTCCGTCTTTCAATCAGAGGATCGGTGGTTCAATCCCCTGCTCCGCTAGTCCATGTCGATGTGTCCTTGAGCAAAACACTTAACCCTAATTTCTCACCGTTGCTGTATCTACTGTATAGCATGCAAGTTGCTTTGGATAAAAGCGTCAACTAAATGAAATGTAATGTAAGGAATGCTGGAGGTCATGGTCCGAGGAGGCAAACAGGACCACATCATCTGCAAACAGCAGAGAGGCTATCCCGAGATCCCAGAACCTGACGACCTGGTCAAAAGCTGTCTACAAAGCACATGTAGACTGGATGGGCAAACTCCCAGGACCCTTCCAGTATCCTTGCAAGGGTAAAGACTTGGTCCACTGTTCCACGACCAGGACGAAACCCGCACCTTTCGTCTTGAATCCGAGGTTCGACAAATGGTCGGAGCCTCCCTGGCATAAGCTTTTCCCGAGTAGTGTGATACCCCGATAGTTCGAGCACACTCTCCGGTTCCCCTTCTTGAAGATGGGAACCACCACCCCGATCTGCCAGTCCATGGGCACTGTTCCCGACCCACATGCAACATTGAAGAGGCGTGTCAGCCATAATGTCAGCCGCTGATAGTAACCTGGGGCAGGCCCTACTTCCCCTTCCTGAGTCGTCGGATAGTTTGCCAGAACCTCCTTGAGGCCAACCAAAAGTTTGTCTCCATATCCTCCCAGAACTCCTCCAATGCCCAAGTTTTAGCATCCATGACCACCGCAGCTGCAGCCCTTCTGGCCTGCCTGTACCTGTCAGCTGCTTCAGGAGACTCCTGGGCCAACCAAGCCCGAAAGGCCTCCTTCTTCAGCTTGATCCACTCGGATTCCATCTCCCCAACCTCCCTTGGGATGTGTGAGAAGTCCTTCTGGAGGTGGGAGTTGAAGACCTCCCAGACAGGATCCTCCGCCAGACGTTCCCAGTTCACCCTCACTACACATTTGGGCTTGCCAGGTCTCTCTAGCCGGCTCCCCCACCATCTGATCCAACTCACCACCAGGTGGTGATCAGTTGACAGCTCTGCTCCTCTCTTCACCCGAGTGTCCAAAACATACGTGCGCAGATCAATTACAAAGTCGATCATCGATCCCCGGCCTAAGGTGTTATGAGCCACCTTATGCTCAAACATGGTGTTTGTTATGGACAAACCGTGGCTAGCACAGAAGTCCAACAACAAAACACTGCTCGGGTTCAGATCAGGCAAGCCGTTCCTCCCAATCACCCCCCGCCAGGTTTCTCTGTCATTGCCCACGTGAGCGGTGACGTCTCCCAGGAGAACTATGGAGTCTTATGTGATATCAAATCACACTGGAGGAATAAAAAGTGCATGAACCAGACATAACAGACCCTCGATTTCCTGGACATCACAACAAAGGCAATAAGAATGGATTAAGTAACCAGCAGGATGCACGCAAACAAACAGATTAACGTTGCCTTCTTGTTTCACACGAGGCACAATGGTCTTCTGGGTGAATAAAACAGTACGTTTTTTTTAATGATATTTCCAAGGTAAATAAAGTGTTATTGCCTTGTTGCCAAAGGTATTTTCTTGTTGTATAGTGACGCGGTGCAGATTTCTATTTAGTTTCACTCCATCAGAGTTAAATAATCACAGTACGACATAATAAATTACTTTTTTTGTATAAATAGCGTAGCAAGTTTAACTAAGGATTGTTCAAGTGTTAATAGTAATCATAGTCAAGTAATGGCTGTCTGTATGGTGGGTTCAAATAAGACTGCTGTGTGCTTTAGAAAGCGGTCCCCAGTGATGTAGAACACACAACGTGATCATGGGCTCGCTTGTGGAGAACAGTGCTACCATCCTCTGGGGGATGGATTTAAATTTGAATTTGTTGAAAAAGAAATGTAGAAAAGTGCACTGATTATTGAACTTTGTAGGAATTAAATTATTAGACTTAAAACAAACCACTTAAAAAAGTAGAAGTCATGTTAGCTGAGATTGTGGAGGCTTCACAGAGTGAGACAGGCTCTTTTTCCTCTAGTGGTGCCTCTCGTCTGTTGTATTGGATGGGGATCCCAGCAGGGGAAGCTAAGCACCAGGACAAAGAGTCCTGATAACAAACCCTACAGGTTTGTCTAGCTCTGGGACCGGAGCCGATGGAGCGATGGAACAAAAGCAGCACTGTACCTTGGGCAGGCTGAGTAAAACAATTGCAGGCCTCTGGAAGAGACCACATTGAATTGGGATGGGAAATGAGCAATGGGACCAACCCTCCCAGAGATCTGGCGCCTTGACCCCCAAAAGCCCTCCAGGTTAGTGGTGGGACGTCTGAGACAGTGTTGAGTCAAACTTTGTTCAGAGCTGTGTAAATTCTATTTACCTCCCCATGCAAATACGATTGCATGCTTGCCAATGGTCGCTCCAGGAAGCACAAGGTGAACCAAATTAAAAGGTTCAGTAACTGTTGAAAATGCTGATAATATGCACAACAGCCAGAGCCAATGAGTAGTACTCACATGTTGAGTTCAAATGCAAATACAGAGTACGGACATTATTTGTGTGGCATCTGGATATTAGCACTTGAACCGCACGAGCAGCAGCAGTGACTCTGTCATTGCAAAGTAACAGTTGAGCAAAAGAGGGACCAGAGATTGACAGCTTAATTGGAGCACCTTTTTGCAAATGTGGTGTTACATATTTCTTTCAAAATACCAGGGCGTGATACAACATGTAGTAAACGTATAATATTAAAGGACTTGGATCAAGATCAAGAGTGAAAAAACAATTATGTTCTTTTTTCTTCTTCTTTTGACTGAGATATGTTCACTCACTTCACATGCTCGGTAAAGCTGAAGCCATTTTTGAAAACCATTAAAACATGGTGGCCTTTCCACATCAGTGGCTGGGACAATGGTGGCACTACAGCTCTGGATGTGCTTGTGCCAAATCACATTTCTTATGTCTTTAACAAGGAGGTAAAACTCCCACTGGGACCCCTGAGGCACCTCTTGTATTACCTTTCTAGTATTTACAGAACTTAACAGATAATATAATGAAATATTGGCCTTAATAAATACATTTGAATGAAAGATATAGTCTTTTATTGCTCTGTAAACCTCCCAGAGATGGGATGAAGCCCTTGTTTTGCAAGTCATAAGTAAGTCTCAAGTATTTGCACTCAAGTCCAGAGTCAAGTCCTAAATCAAGACCGGCAAGAGTCCAGAGTCAGGTCAGGAGAGTCCCAGGCAATGTGTGTGTTTTTTTTTTGCTACAGCAACGCCGGCGGCCCATAGCTCCCATGAAGTTTTGTTTTAATTTGTTGTTTTATTGTGTTTATTACTGGATCATGTAAGGCCCTTGACAGAGAGACACTCAGGACTGGATGAAGTCAATCTTGAGACGATCACTCGCCCATGGCATCCTAAGACCACCCAGCCAGACCAACCACTGGCTCTGGTTGGTAATGGGCCACCAACTCTGTGTTGCGTAACAACAATAAAGGATTCTTGAAGTCAAGACTGGCAAGTCCCATGTCAAGTCTCAAACCAAGACATCCCAAGTCCTAAAGAAATCGTGAGGAAATGAAGGGAAATGAAATAATTTGCGGCACTGTTTTTAAAAAGCATAATTTGTAATGTCCAAGTGAAGTCACGATTCATTGGTGTAAAAATCCAAGTAGAGTTGTCGAGTGTTTGGATATTTTTAAGTGGAGACTACAGGCATTACACGTGTTACTGGAGTCCACATGTCTAACCAAACGAAATAGACATTAGTCACCAGACAAAAATAATACATATTTTGCATAATAGACCTATTTGCTAACAATAGTTTACCCACGCGTTGTTTCATGAAAAAGACCCCAAAATGCCCCTTTTAGATCATGTGACTGACAATCAGCTGTCACCCCTACAGCAACACCACCACAAGGTGGTGCATAATGAATGGATGCATAATTAAATAATTCTTATGAGCACATGAACAAATGCTATATAATATAATTATTTAGTTTCTGTTATTGCTATGACAGTATCGGACGGGGTTCTTTAATAACTTCTGTAAGTTTGTCCTTTACACACAAAAAGAAAATGTATACATCAACAACCTTCATGCAAAGAAAACCATGAGAGAAGCTGCAGGTTTATTAGCATGCTATGGTTTTTAGATTGGCCAGCAACATTAAGTGGAAACCGTGTAACTGTAACTGTCTGCATCAGACAAGCTCAGATACATCTGTTCCCAACACGGCTCGCCTTCTCTTTAATGTTTTGTATTAAAGTTTTATCTTGAGGTCGACGTGCCCGGGCTGCTTAATAATAAAGCAATTCAGTCATATTTACCAGCAGTAACCAGATGCTGTTCGACTGAGTGCATGTGCAGTGGAGAGCCACAGATAGCATCTCAGAAACCAAGGCAACACAAATCCAGTGTTGTCTGCTGACACCAGTGCCCCAATAAACCACCTGACTGGGCTTCATAGACACTTGTTCCTTTTTGGATTTGGGATGTGCTGCATCCCGGAGAACAGGAACATGTCACACTTTAGAAATCTGTCAAATTTGGGTACATTTTGGACATTTTATTTGAGAACCAGTGTTTTTATGAGGGGCACGTGGAAGTTGTTCATCCGAGAGTGGAGAGAGAAATCACAGGGACATGTCCTAGTTTCAAGCTAAAACAAGGGTCCCTTTCTTTTTTACTTTTTTGGGGAATAGACTTGTGAACATGCAGACAGAAACCCGTTTTATTTAACTTATTTAAGGGGGCAATTGATTCCTTGGAGTAATTTTAAATAAAAGGTCTGAAATTGGATTTAATTGATAAACAATATATTCAAATATCATCTGTTCTACAAACCAAAATTAGAATGTAATAGTTTGGTCCTGAATTATCTTCGCCTCCGCCAGATTCATGATGGGTTTTAAAAGGAAGACCTGTTTTCTTATCACGATGAATACCACTGTCCTTGTAAATAGAAAGCCGGTGCCAGTTGATCCTAAACGTCCTGACAATCCCCATAAAAGGGCATGAGACAGCAGGAAAAGAAAAGTTGAGAGAACTCCACCCAACTCCAGAATTCTTTGAGTTTGTTTCACATTTGAATTGGAGGTTCTTCTGCAGAAAGTGAACACGTTTTTATACAGGTATTTATTAGCATAATTATACCTATAAATAGCATATACAGTTACTTATCATCATTAACCTAATCAATGTGAATTTAAGCGTTAGCGTAGTGTATATGTATTTTAAATGAGCCTTGATGCTTTTAAATGGATGGAAATATATTATTTTAAAACATAATAAATTACGAAGATGTGATTGTAATTTATATCCTATGATATTTTACAACTGTAGAATTGAAGAAAACGCAACAACCAAATTATCTAGCACAAACATGTCGGCGCTCAAAATGTGCGGTATTGTGCTTTTGAGTGTGTGTGAACACACACACACACACTGTAGTTTATTCCGTCTCAATCCCAAGAACACTGATCTGGGGTCTGATTTTCAAACGATGCATATACTTGAAAACATTTTGCACATATGAAGTGGTATTTAATAAAAAACGTAAAGTGACCCTCTTGCCAAGTATGCAGCGTTTTTGTCACAGACGCGACACAGCTAATGAATCACAAAGAGGTCATTGAAAGCATTTTAAACATCCAACTGTGGGAGCTGATTTCACAATGATTGGTCTAGTAACCCAGAACTGTGCATTTACAGAGTTTATGCATTGTCTTGAAACACACTAATGCAGGACCAAATAAACATGTTCTGGCAGAATAGTGGGTAGTTTATAGATCCGCCGCTGAAAATAGTCCCCCAACAAATATACCAATTTCTCCAGTCTGACTGATCAAAAAGAAAGAGTCAACGGAACTTTAGGAAATTACTGACTTTATTTTTGTAATCTATTTTAGAAGATTTAGCTTGCAGAGTTATAGGCAGGGTAGGCAGAAGTCATATTTGACAATAATAAGACAATTATAGAATGACTAACCGTTATTTCCTTTGAAAGCTATTTGTCATTTCCTTTTTAGGTTCATACTTGTATTTTTGGTTTCTACGAGAACAATCAATCACTTTGATGATGAAGAAGTGAAGTGAAAAAATCACTCCCAAAATGCCTTTAGCAAATCAGAAAGGTTGGAGAAACCCTGGAAGAACCATGAAATGACATTAGGGCAAAAAAAAAAAATATATATTGAAAGATTCTGCTCGTTATCCCGGCCAGTCCGTGGGAGAAATGCTCAGATATTCAAATGTATATAATTAAAAGATTTAATAAAAGATGATGACAAAACAGTTATACATTACTCGATTCGAGGCCTTCCTCCTTTCTGCAAATTCACAGACTGTAAACAGTTAGCTGTCGCCTTTACGTCCAGAAGAGAGAGCTTACAAATGCCGCGCTATTAGTTTAAATACTCTCATTCACGGAGCTTAAGGCCCTCTCATTGGTTAGTTATTCTTCTCGATTGTCCATAGGTCCATTTGCTTTCGGGAAGGCGGAGGCTCTTCATCCTCCAGGGACAAAGGAATAGTCCATCTTCCAAGTATCCATGCGCGCGTCCTTCCGGTCCCAAATGTCTGTGTCTCACTCCACCTTCCCCCAGCAACACATGAAGGAACCACTTCTTCTTCAAGAAACAGTCCCACATTCCTAACTCCTATAGAATCATTATATTAAAACCCATTCACACCTAAACATTAAACAATATGACATACAGTGACTTTCTTAATACATACAATTACATATCCTTCATAATGCCCTTCATTATTTATCATATCCTTCTTATGCATTGTAATGTACACTTAAACAATCCTTTATTACACATGTACAGGTAATTTCAAGCTCACTAATCTATTAGAACTTAACAATATATATTTATTTTATTTATGTATCACTTAACTGTCAATAAAGTGGTTTGTATAACTCTACAAAGTAAATTATGAGGATATTAGAGTAGAAGAGCGCACCTGTGTTCTCACGGAAAAGTCAAAGGCAATGAAATATACAGGTGATCTATTTGAAAAGCTTTGGAAACACCTAATTCTCCTTTAACCCTGTTGGCTGATGTCCAGAGCAGATAGCTCATATTAAAAATTAAACAGAGGTACACCTTAATCATTATCTTAAGGGAGCCAGTGGACTGAGACTGCCATGCATTAATGCTCTCTGACTCAGTAGGCCTTTTCATTATGCCATGTAGCCGTGCATTTATGGACTCTAGAATGTATGAGTTTGTGTATTTGACTGTGTGTGAAACCACTTTGACAACGTCCATTGAAATCCTTAGTGCGATCTTATTTCAGATCCAGATATGATTAAGGACGGTCAGTGTTACATGACAGAGGCCGCACCGACAGACAGTCTTCAACGTTAATCAATTAATGATTTTCTTTAACAGCAGACGCTGGCTGTCTTCTAATCTTACCGCCTATTTGCACAGGGCAAAATTAATATACAATGTCAATACATTTTTAATGATCTACTTCCTTTCACAGGGTTTTGGGGGCACCCCAGTTTCACACCAGTCCAGTCACCAGGACAAAATGTTGGCATTGTATGTTTCGTCAAACCATGAATAAATGAGATCTCAAGGTTCTTTATAATTTCTATTTTAATTTTTTTTATAGAAAATGTAAAGTCATTCGTAATGGACTATAGTTGTTGTTTTCCTCATGTACTTCCCAAAACAAAACAACACAGAATGCATTGAGACAGGCTGCATTACTTGTGCTTTGCCGAATAATGTATTCAGGAACATAACAAATACATAAAACACAACCTAAACTAGAGTAGAGTAGCACATGAGGCGCAGCCTCAGTGGACACAGACAAGCATGGAAACCCGGAAAAAACAGACTGTATCAGTGTCCTACTTCAGTACCGAGCAGGCTTTGAGTCTGTGGTGGTGTGTCCACAATGGAAATGGGAGAATATTAAGTCGACGAACAGTTGTTGTCTCACAATGCAAAAAAACATGAACTCTTTAAAGAAACAAATTGTTCTCCCTTTGTGAAGTTTCGCGGTTTTATTGTCAGTGAAAATGGACAAACTTACACATAAAAGTAATAACCCCCAACAACATCTGAACATCACGTTTTGATTGTTATTGACACATTTGTATCTCCACATTAAGCAGAAACACAGGCGAAACGTGTAAAACATTTTGAACAGATATCGCCATGAAACCTCCCTTTTATAGTGTAGAATAGTGCATGTTGTAGGACATACGTATATAATGTAGTGATTTGCAACCCATTTGCTATCTTACCTTTCTCACAGAAAGTGCATGCTAAACCTGGTTTGGCCACATGGTCTTAATATGGCAATGAAGCTAATTAGAATGGATATGCTAGCATCACAGGGACTGAGACGGTAACATGCTTCTGAAGGCCTCTTTCAGCAAGGTGTGAGATAAAGAGACAGAACGGTCAGAACTGACTTTAGTCACTGAGGATTATGGTCATGTAGAAATGTTTCTCAGGGGCCGCAACAGGCTGTTTGCATCGCCGCTGCCGCCATAGAACGCGGAATGTGAGAGCTTGTGCTCAACGGCGGAGGCTAAATGGGACTCCCCGTCTGATTCATCGGGGAAGGAGTGCCAGTGGGCCGCCGCTCCCCTCGTGTGAATGTGCAAAAGCACGGCAGAGTGGCAGCGGCAGCAAAACAAATCGGGGTACGGCTTTAAAGCACTCCAAGTGGCACGCCGTCTGCTAACCTTCATCCTCTGCTGCTATCATGGCAGCTCTCTCCGGGTGAAAACGATAACGCACTTGGCTTTAAAGCACTCAGACTGGCACAACACCTGAGAGTTTTGACCTTCCTTGTTTTGATGGGTTGGATTTGTGCGCTCAGGGCCACCGCTGAAATTGGCACAACAACGCTGCAAACCAAAACAAGCTTGACTGGAAAACCATTGAAAAGGCTCTTACCTAGTATGCATATCACACCGGGGAAATTGATTCCGCCCCGCATCATTTGAAGCGGCTCGTGACGTTTCTTTTCAGGTAACGCTGTGTTTTGTTCCACAATTTAGAGAAGAAAACACTGAGCGAGTTAATGTCCCAGCGACACTCTTTGATTGGTTTTGTCTTTGTTATTGTTGTCGTTATTTTAGTTTTACAGCACATATTAACACCCAGTTACACCATCACTTGACAAATACAAGAGACAAATGCTGCTACTGAAGTACTAACCCATTTACAGACACACACATATATACATATATATATATATATATATAGTTTACCTACATTTTTAAATGTATTTCTGGGCACTGTAGTTTTTGAAAAGAAAAATGTTTCTCAGACAAGAGCAATTAATGCATTGTTGGGGACTATTTTCAGCGGCGGATTAATCCACATTATGTGCATTAGGGTTAGGAAACCATAATGCAACTCATGAAATCAAAATAATGTAAGTTTATGGTAATGATACAGTCAGGTCCATAAATATTTGGACATTGACACATTTTTCATTATTTTGTCTCTGTACACCACAAAAATGGAGTTGTAATGAAATAATCAAGATGTGCTTTAAGCTCAGACTTTCAGCTTTAATTTGAGGGCATTTACATCCAAATCAGGTGAACGGTGTAGGAATTACAACAAATTAAAATGTGGCCACCCTCTTTTTAAGGGACCAAAAGTAATTGGACAAATTAATATATTCATAAATCTAATTGTCACTTTTAATACTTTGTTGAAAATCCTTTGCAGTCAATGACAGCCTGAAGTCTGGATTCCATAGACATCACCAGACGCTGGGTTTCGTCCCTGGTGATGCTCTGCCAGGCCTCTACTGCAACCGTCTTCAGTTCCTGCTGGTTCTTGGGGCATTTTCCCTTCAGTTTTGTCTTCAGCAAGTGAAATGCATGCTCAATTGGATTCAGGTCAGGTGATTGACTTGGCCATTGCAGAACATTCCACTTCTTTGCCTTAAAAAACTCCTTGGTTGCTTTCGCAGTATGCTTCGGGTCATTGTCCATCTGCACTGTGAAGCGCCGTCCAATGAGTTCTGAAGCATTTGGCTGAATATGAGCAGATAATATTGCCCGAAACACTTCCGAAATCATCCTGCTACTTTTGTCAGCAGTCACATCATCAATAAATACAAGGGAACCAGTTCCATTGGCAGCCATACATGCCCACGCCATATCACTACCTCCACCATGCTTCACTGATGAGGTGGTATGCTTTGGATCATGAGCAGTTCCTTTCCTTCTCCATACTCTTCTCTTCCCATCATTCTGGTACAAGTTTATCTTCGTCTCATCTGTCCATAGGATGTTCTTCCAGAACTGTACAGGCTCTTTTAGATGTTTTTTGGCAAACTCTAATCTGGTCTTCCTGTTTTTGAGGCTCACCAATGGTTTACATCTTGTGGTGAAACCTCTGTATTTACTCTGGTGAAGTCTTCACTTGATTGTCGACTTTGACACAGATACACCTACCTCCTGGAGAGTGTTCTTGATCTGGCCAACTGTTGTGAAGGGGTTTTTCTTCACCAGGGAAATTATTCTTCTGTCATCCACCACAGTTGTCTTCTGTGGTCTTCCAGGTCTTTTGGTGTAGCTGAGCTCACCAGTGCGTTCTTTCTTCTTAAGAATGTACCAAACAGTTGATTTGGCCACACCTAATGTGTCTGCTATCTCTCTGATGGTTTTGTTTTGATTTTTCAGCCTAATGATGGCTTGCTTCACTGATAGTGACAGCTCTTTGGACTTAATATTGAAAGTTGACCGCAACAGATTCCAAACACAAATACCACACCTGAAATGAACCCAAGACCCTTTTATCTACTCCTTGTAAATTAAATATCGAGGGAATTACACACACCTGACCTTGAAACAGCTGATCAGCCAATTGTCCAATTACTTTTGGTCCCTTAAAATGTCAGGATCCCTGTCTGACCCGGTGTGTGTAACCTGTTTTTCCCAAATCTCCTCCCCTCTTGTGTCTGTTTGTTGTGTTACCAGATGTTCGTAGTTTGTTTTCTGTCCCGCCTCCACACACCTCCCACGGCCGCATCCCTGATTGGCACACAGCTGCGGCCAATCTTGATCAGGGGACTATATCTGCCCTGAGTCTGCAGGCCTGGGTTGTCGGTCTATTTGTCTTCGGTTGTTTGTCTTCTGCTCCCCGTCTTCTGCGCCCCTTCCCAGCCTTCAGTGTCGGACCACGGGCTCCACACCGGTCAGCCATCCTGCCTCTCTGCCAGCCTTCAGTGTCGGACCACGGGCTCCACACCGGTCTGCCATCCTGCCTCTCTGCCAGCCTTCAGTGTCGGGCCACGGGACCCACACCCGGTTCAGCTCACATGCTCCTTGAATAAACCTCAGTTTTTTCCCTTTTAACTGTGTTTGTGGTCTGCATTTGGGTCCTAAATCCTGTACTCCCGTGACAGAACAGACCGACCACCAATGGACCCAGCGACCACCGAGGAGGCTATGCTGGCCGAACTTGGCACGGGGATGGAGGGGTACCTCCGGGAACTTGGGGAGATGCAGCTGGGAACGCACTCCCTTGCGGCAGAGATTTCCCGTCTTGGCCGCATGGTGCGGGAACTGGCTTGGACACTCCAGTCTCCGCCGGCTCCCGCAACCTCATCTCTCGGCCCCCTGCCTCTGGAATCCCCAGAGCAGCCCCCACCTCTGGTGTTCCCAAGTTCCGCGACTGCGCCGCTTCCAGCCCCGGTCCCAGTTTCTGCGACTGCGCCGCTGCCAGCCCCGGTCCCGGATCCTGCGACTGCGCCGCTTCCAGCCCCGGTCCCAGTTTCTGCGACTGCGCCGCTTCCAGCCCCGGTCCCAGTTTCTGCGACTGCGCCGCTTCCAGCCCCGGTCCCAGTTTCTGCGACTGCGCCGCTGCCAGCCCCGGTCCCGGATCCTGCGACTGCGCCGCTGCCAGCCCCGGTTCCAGTTTCTGCCACCGTGCCGCTGCCAGCCCCGGTCCCGTGTTCCGCCACCGTGCCAGCCCCGGTCCCAGTTTCTGCCACCGTGACGCTGCCAACCCCGGTCCCGTGTTCCGCCACCGTGCCGTTGCCAGGCCTGTGTCCTCTCAGCTTCCCCGCCGGGCCCAGTCCCGCCGGGCCCCGTCCCGAGCCCAGTCCCGCCGGGCCCCGCTCTACGGAGCCTTCGTCTCCGGAAGCCCCGGAGCCCCGCTTTACGGAGTCCTCGTCCCCAGAACCCTCGTCTCCGGAACCCCGCTCTACGGAGCCCTCGTCTCCAAAGCCCCGCTCTACGGAGCCCTCGTCTCCAAAGCCCCGCTCTACGGAGCCCTCGCCTATGGAGCCCCGCTCTATGGCGCCCCAGAAGTCTCCGGAGCCCCAGAAGTCTCCGGCGCCCCGCTCTCTGGAGCCTCCGCCTGACTTTCCGGAGCCCCCGTCTGGTGGCCGTCCTCCGGCCCGCCCCCCAGAGCGCGCCTGTCCGCCTAGTGGCCGTCCTCTGGCCCAGCCCCCTGACTGTTCCTGACCCTGTGACCCTGATCCCTCCGCCGGCTCCCCTCCACCCACCCTGGTCTTCCACCAAGCCCACTTCCTGGTGTGCTTCTGGTTTCTTCTGTTTTTTCTGTTGTGTCGTCTGGAATCCGCCCCTTAAGGGGGGGGTACTGTCAGGATCCCTGTCTGACCTGGTGTGTGTAACCTGTTTTTCCCAAATCTCCTCCCCTCTTGTGTCTGTTTGTCGTGTTACCAGGTGTTCGTAGTTTGTTTTCTGTCCCGCCTCCACACACCTCCCACGGCCGCATCCCTGATTGGCACACAGCTGCGGCCAATCTTGATCAGGGGACTATATCTGCCCTGAGTCTGCAGGCCTGGGTTGTCGGTCTGTTTGTCTTCTGTTGTTTGTCTTCTGCTCCCCGTCTTCTGCGCCCCTTCCCAGCCTTCAGTGTCGGACCACGGGCTCCACACCGGTCAGCCATCCTGCCTCTCTGCCAGCCTTCAGTGTCGGACCACGGGCTCCACACCGGTCTGCCATCCTGCCTCTCTGCCAGCCTTCAGTGTCGGGCCACGGGACCCACACCCGGTTCAGCTCACATGCTCCTTGAATAAACCTCAGTTTTTTCCCTTTTAACTGTGTTTGTGGTCTGCATTTGGGTCCTAAATCCTGTACTCCCGTGACATAAAAAGAGGGTGGCCACATTTGAATTTGTTGTAATTCCTACACCGTTCACCTGATTTGGATGTAAATACCCTCAAATTAAAGCTGAAAGTCTGCACTTAAAGCACATCTTGATTTTTTCATTACAACTCCATTGTTGTGGTGTACAGAGACAAAATAATGAAAAATGTGTCAATGTCCAAATATTTATGGACCTGACTGTATATCATGTGTCCTATATAGCCTATTGTGATACACACAAATACACAATGTTGTTATTGGGATTTTTTGGTGATTACAAAAAATACCGAATATCACCAGAGCTATACTTTAGATTTATCTAAAATAAAAACGACAGAGCATAGAACATAAAGCACAAACACGCACACACACCTACACACCGACATTTTACAAATGTCAGTGCAGCATTTTATCCATGTTTTTCCAAATTGCATCTGGCGTATAGGTCTAAAGGATTCAAAATACATTCTTCTGGGTTTAAATAAAAGAAAGCTACACAACGCATCAAACGCAACCAAATAAGTCAGTGTGTTATAAAATAAGAAATTAAAAAAACATGTCAAATTGCTTGTGTTCCTCACGATTGTGAGTGCAGTGGGTATCTGCCTGTGCTGACGTGACAAAAAGATGGTGGAGTGGAACGTCCCCAGACTGCGTGAGGCGGGCTAGTCAGCGCTAACGGTTTGCAGCCGGTGGGCAGTCCAGTCCTGCGTGGCTAAATAACGGAGCTAGCGGCTACCGTCAACGGAGGATGCATTGAGTTACATTATGATTTGTTCAAGCTCCGAGAAAAATATATTTTCTCCGTAATATAAAACAGATATTAGAGAGGGATTTATAAGCTGCTTTCTGATAAAAGCTCTAAGCCCCTTATAATAAATAAATTAAAACTTCTAATACCAAGATGGTCTTTTTATTCACAAATACATCCACAAATACTGTGGCTCTCTGCACAAAGTTTTTAAAGTAAAACTGATGAATGTGCTCCTCCACCAGAAAGCTTATCATTATTTCTGACTCGGTCAGAAAAAACTGAAGTGAGGCATCAATGACAGAATTATGACAAGTGAAGACTTTTGACAAAGCTTTTAGAAAAAGGAGTGCTTTGCATTATATTCCACACCGGGAGGAATGGCGGTCAATGGAGGACCTCATTGGATGATTGTAGGGATGAGGCCAAGGCTCTTGGAGAGCCACTTTCCTTTCGGGGCCCTTGAGTCGGATGCTAGCTTCTGCTCTTGAATGATGAATGGGGCTCCTCAACTAGCGGGGTCTAATGAGCCATTCGCAGCCATGACAACCGGAGTCTGCAAATATTATATTATCGCAGCTTTGGACTTTGCCTTTTATTAACTAAAGAAAATTAGATTTTCTTTACTGCGACCCTTCTTGCAACGTTGTCGTTGTGTGTTAACAAAGGCTTTGTTTTCCAACCCCCCCCCCCTTGAAGGAGCGATGACGACACACGAGGCCTGTATTTTACTCCCGCTTGTTCACCGGCCCCTTGTGACTGCAACCGGTGGGGCGGTGGGTGGTGGTTGCTGTTTGTCAAAGGCCTGCTAGCCTTGTCCATTTTGACATTCACATGGGAGCAGTAATGATCCTAAAAGCCGCAATTAAGCTGACTGTTGCGTTCCCGGGGAAGCGCCTGGTGCCTGCACTCTGCTGCACCTATTATTCCCAGTGGGAATACTCCTCAAAGAACAGCATTTTCTCTCCTCCTTGCTGCCCCCACCACCACACACACACACACACACACACACACACACACACACAACAAGCTCACATAACGTATATTTATATTCTGACGATAAGCACGTACAGCTTTTCTTTCCAAGATAGATATAATGGATTAATGTACGATCATCAGAAATCAGAGATCGGTTTTGCTATATTAATAATTCCAATCCAGTTCTTTCACAGCAGTTGCTATTGTAGATGTTGAAGTAAAAGCTGTGCTCCTGTACTAGTACTGGAATCACTGCTAGTCGAAAACTATAGGGGGAATAATACAATAAAATGTTTTCTGAAGATAAAGGTCTAAATGTTGTTTAATACCCCCCACCAGGCCCGATCTTGGAACATTGGGTTCAGCCTCTGGGATTGAGCATATCAAAAAAATATAAGAACAAATCAAATAAATAAAACAAAAAAACCCAAAAATGTCACAAGTCAATATAAGTTAATTGTGTCATGTTTATTAGATTAGATTAGATAGATTAGATTCAACTTTATTGTCATTACACATGAACAAGTACAGAGCAACGAAATGCAGTTTAGCATCCAACCAGAAGTGCAATAGCAGTAAATACCAATATACAGATAATAATAAGTATTTTACAGATAATAAGTTAGTGATATGGGTACGGGATATACAGATTGATTGATTGCGGTAATATGTACATGTTATACAGGTTGATTTGTGCATTAAATGTAGGTAGACTATAAGCAGGAACTATAAACATAATTTACAAAAGGCAAATGGGCATATGATAAGTTAAGTAATACAGATTGAGTGAACGTTAAATAGTGCATAATAATAATAAACAGTAGCTGCCTAACGTTACTAGACTAGTGCAATGCTCAGTTTTTAGTGCAGACAGTTCAAAAGTGTTTGAGTGCAGGTGTAGAGTCTTTGGTCAGTGGAGGGAGATGACGAGGAGATGGGTTTGTGGGTGGAGGTGGTTGGGGAGTAGGGGGGGTGTCAGCATGGGGCAGAGTTCAATAAGGAAACAGCTCTGGGGAAGAAACTGTTCCTCAGTCTGCTGGTCCTTGTCCGGAAGCATCCGAACCGTCTGCCTGAGGGCAGGAGGGAAAACAGTCTGTGTGCAGGGTGGGAGGCGTCCTTGAGAATGCTGCGAGCTCGACGCAGACAGCGTTTCCTCTGGATTTCCTCAATGGCCGGAAGTGGAGTTCCTGTGATGCGTTGGGCAGTTTTCACCACCCGCTGCAGTCCCTTGCGCTCCGCAACAGAGCAGCTCCCATACCAGACTGTGACACAGTTGGTTAGGATGCTCTCGATCACACAGCGGTAAAAGTTCACCAGGATGGCTGAAGACAGATGGTTTTTCTTCAGTGTCCTCAAGAAGAAGAGGCGCTGGTGAGCTTTCTTGACAAGGCTGGAGGTGTTGGTGGTCAAAGACAGGTCTTCCGAGATGTGGGTACCCAGGAACTTGAAGCTGGAGACACGCTCAACATCCATCCCATTGATGTGGATGGGCGCATGCTTGCTTCTTTTCTCCTTCCTGAAGTCCACGATGAGCTCCTTGGTTTTGCTGGTGTTCAGGAGCAGGTTATTTTCGGCGCACCATGTGGCCAGGTGCTGTACCTGTTAGCATATTCTATATTGGATGCCTGGTAGAAACTCTGGAAGAATTCAGCCCAACAGCTTCTCTCATTTGGTAGGTTTATTTCTCTGGTCACAATCAAAGTACTAGCGCTGCAATTGCAAGAGCAGGGATTCGCTTCATCAACACGCAGGTTGACAGAAAACAGAACTGAACTCCCGTCCAACCGGAAGTCCGGCGGTTTTATACACAGATTCTCGTCACAGGTTTCATCGCATCATCCTAACATCTAATTGGCTCTAACCTTTCAAGGAGGAGGGAAGACACATGTCCTTTCCTTGTCTCTCCAGGCTAGGACGTCCATGGCCAGCCTACTGCAGCTGGTCTAACATAATAATAATAACATATGTGGGTGTTGTGGCGGTGCTCGGCGTGTATCTAGTCTAAACAGTCAGCGGTTCCTCAGGGACCTCTCTGACTCCATGATAACACTATTATTCTGGCCCTGAGCGCCCTGAACTGTTTCATAGACAAGAATGTACAATAATATAACAAACATCATGATTTATATTTTCAACCTCTTCCCTGTAGGCTGTCTCATCGTTGTTGCTGATGAGACCAATCACTGTGGTGTCGTCTGCGAACTTGATGATGGAGTTGGATCCATGCATAGGTCTGCAGTCGTAGGTGAAGAGGGAGTAGAGGAATGGGCTGAGTACACAGCCTTGTGGCACACCGGTGCTGAGTGAGATGGTGGTGGAGCAGGTATGGCCTGACCTAACATGTTGAGGTCTGTTAGTCAGAAAGTCCAAAATCCAGTTGCAGAGGGAGGTGTTGGTGCCCAGGTCTCCAAGTTTAGTGATTAACTTGGAGGGGATGACAGTGTTGAAAGCCGAGCTGAAGTCAGCAAACAGCAATCGCGCGTAGGTGTCGGTGTTGTCCAGGTGTGTGAGCACAGAGTGCAGTGTAAACATGGTGCAATGTAAACCATATGCGCCATTATCAGACGCTCAGAGGAACTGACGTAGTGTGAAGTGCACAATATGACGGGTGCTTTTGTTTTGTCAAGTCGAGGTTGTGGTCCCGTGAGTCCTGTCAGTCGCTGGTCAAGTCTTTAGTCCGTCAAGTTAGCGTCAAGTTAGCGTCAAGTTAGAGTCAAGTTAGTGCCAACAATGCTTGTTTCCTAAACCTAATGAAATGCTTTTGTTGCTTGAACCTAAACTTCCTGTGAGGACAGACATTTATTCTGAAAAGGTCTCTCCATATTGACATGACTCCTCTGACGGCGCTAGAGGGGAACCTGTAAACACGACAGCTACTTCCCGGGAACGTTTTACGTCAATTAGAGTATGAATGGCTGCATTTAAACAGTTAAATATGAGTAGAATAATTATAATCATAACATTATTAGCGGCTTAATAAGAAAACTGCTTTTGGAATAAGGTCAAAATAAAGAATATTTTGGAGTCAATGAGGAATATATCAGACAAACCAGGTGCCTTGGCTCAACTCAACATCACACTTGTTAAACACCTGATCACTGAGTGATTCTCCCCTTTGACTACTAAATATCTCTGAAGTGTCACTGAATCAAATATGTAAGTGTCACAGCTTGTGCAACACCATAATCAAGTGATACGCAGTTTCCTTTCAAATGTCTACAGTAACCAACCCAGACGTAGCCGTGAGTCGATATCGTTTAAAAAACTGCATTATCGGGAACAGGGAAAACGGAGGCCTATTGATTGGTTATTGGCTACGTTGATGCCACCATAGTTCATAGTAATCGTGCTGTGGAACCACAGTGTGTGAGAGGCATCCACTGGAGGCGGGTAGAGGGAGGGAGAGGGGGGGGGGGGGGTGCGAGATGTACAGTAAAACAGCAGGTGGGCAAATCTATCAAAGACCCTTGGCAAACACAGACAAAAAGGGGGAAAAATCATTTTAATTAGCTGAGTGAATGTGATTTGCTGAATGTGAGGGGAGCCAGGCTCTCTGCCCTGCACATTAAAATTGGTCTAATTTTCTGTGCGGAAAAAGTCCCATCTGAGCAGCCCTGGCTGCAGTCAATCATGTTAAAAGCTACGGGTGCTTAATTTGATTTACCAATATAAAATGCAAATGAGGTGATCAAGTGGAGTGGGAGCCAGGAGTAGGAGGCTCTTTTAAGCCATCAAGTTAAATGGTAACAGACAGTGGACTGGCAATGTAAAGAATGTTTTAGCATACCCTTTTGATTAGCGCTACAAAAACCTAATTTGCATGCTTGACAAATTGCTCCCCATCAGAATAAAGAAAAAGGAATGCAGAATATATATTTTAATACACTGCAAAATCTGAGTTCTCTCAACCCATACGTTGCATTTTCAGCACAACCCGGGTCTTTCTAACACGTGAAAAGCCTAATTAAATAAATGGAAGATGGCACAACAGTCCCTTACAAAAGTGAATGAGATAATGCGTGTAATTAGGCAGCACAGGCCTGGCCATATGCCTCAGTGCAGCACTTAGGCTGTGGCTGCAGGAACAAATCAAATAACTGTGAGCGGGTGAATGCTCCTGGGACTCCCATATGTCGAGCCGCCCAGACCGGCCATGCGCCATCGGTCCGCCACAACCGTGATATCCAAGCTAGCGACACAGCAGCCACACGCGGTCAAACAATGCGAACATGTTTGCAGAGTTATTTTATGCAGCAACTCAAAGCTATTTGGCTGCAACATCAGATTGAGGTGTCTGTCCTCAGACCATAATGATAGTCCGTTGCCTGGAGACCGGTCTCAAAACGACAGCCCATGTACTGCAGTCACACTGAGACTTATTACATCTGACATTTGGCGTCATCATCCAGTGTCATTGTCTTCCTTCTCAAGCCGTGCCAAAATGGGAAAATACGAGTTTGGTAATTGCAGCGACAACCAGTGGTGATTGCATTTTAATTCTTGTTTTGAGGCAGTAGGTATGAATCTAAGAGAAACAGGAAAAGATTCTATGTGGTCCTCGTTCCATAGAAGTACTAAAACCTTAGTAAAACCGTACTATGCTTAGTCCACTAGGTCTTTTAAAATACACGTTAGATTAGATCAGTGATTTTCAACCACTGTTCCGCG
Source organism: Cottus gobio (assembly GCA_023566465.1). NCBI lineage: Eukaryota > Metazoa > Chordata > Actinopteri > Perciformes > Cottidae > Cottus > Cottus gobio. The sequence goes on from CM042218.1 coordinate 26,092,438, forward strand.
GCACACCAGTGTGCTGTGAGAGATCGTCAGGTGTGCCGTGGGAAAATGTCCAATTTCACTTAATCGGTCCAAAGAAATATTATTTTGTTTGTCCATGTCATTAGGTGGCGCAATAATTATCTACCATATATGCTATATTATGCTACAATGTGACATTTTGCAATTTCTTTGGTTGTGCCGCGGGATTCTTTTATTGTAAAAAAAAACACTTGATTAGATTATGGTATATTTTGTGGACAATATTGACAGTTTAGTCTAAGGAGCTCATGAAGTGTCGGCACTGGTATGAATATAGAAATACGTAAATACATAAGAAGTTCTCACCAGGCATGCAAATGAGAAATCTTTTGTTTAGGAATTCAAGGTAACATGACGTTAGGGTCATTGATGTACAACTAGCCTTTTCTGAGGTGCATAAATGTCTGCTTCAAATTCCCTGGCAATCTGTTGTTTAGATGTGGATGTGTTTTTGGTTTCAATTGTAAAGTCAGCACTGGAGCAATACATATCTGCAGCAAGTATCACAAATACTTTGCAATTTCACTACATTTCAAAATACTTAATCAGGGACCTTTTTTCGATGGTTCTTGAACGTTGAATGTTGTCGTTTCTGAAAAAAAGTTTCATAAATACAGTTCATATCAGCCTCATATCAAGCTTACAGCAACGCACAATTCCACAAGGTTAATGTTACAAAGCGATTGGTTAGGGTTTAGGCAACACAACTACATGGTTAAGGTTAGACAAAAGCTCATTGGGTAGGGGTTAGGGTTATAGTTATCTGTGCATATCTGTGGTTTGCACTCACGTACAATACCAACATTTTGACTGGGCTGCAACATGGGGACCACAAATGTAGGGTTCATTTTACAATACATCCCATCCAGTGAGGTGAGCAGAAGATAGAGCGGTCCTCGTCTGAGCATGTCTTCAGCACATCCTCACACACCTGCTTATGCCAGCTGATGTTTGCCAAAGTGAATAGCTATAGCGAACCCCATTATGCATCTTGATTTCCATCTGATGGGGGTGGGGGGAGAGGGGGGTGGGGGGCACACTGTAGCTGTTGTTGACTAAGTTGTCGGGTGTTGCCAATAATGACAACCTGAGTGCTTTTAAATGAAGATGTGCTGGTGGTTTGGAATCATCAGTTTCAAGTAGGTTACTTAAAAAAACAACGGCGTTAACAATGTCATTATCCAAGCTCGAGGATTATTGTTCACAGAGCATCACTAGAGCCCATTCAGTTCATTCACACCAGCCTGTTCATGCACTTGTACACCATTGATCGTGACAGTGAATGTGAACTGTGATACTGCCCTGTAAACAACTGAGTCAATGATGGTTTTTTATTTGATTCAGTGGTTATGTAATGGTGTAATTTTAGTTTTCATCAGCAGATTCTGTGAGATTGCCACTGCTGTAGACATTGGATGACAGATAGCATTCAGATTTTATGCTTATTAATCCTTCTCTGGATGTCAGCGTTGAGGTTTGGACTCATTCTCACAGCCAGTGTTTTACAGTTTACACGATCACCCAACAAGATGCCATATGATGATATACAATAAGTACTTTATTACACAAGCACATGGTCAATTCATATAGACAATTGTAAGGGCCTGAGGGGAGGTGTAGTGGATGGCATCTACATTCCAGCCAGAAAGCTCCACCCACTCCTCGTCAGGAGAGCATAGAGATCAGGTGTGGCACGAAATGAACAAAAGGCAAGGAGGGGAACGAAGTAGGAGGAGATGCGACAAGAGGAGAAGAGAGTCTTCTCCCCTTCATTAAAGAGATTGAGCCGGTAAGTCGGCTAGCGGCCCGGATGATATACATTAGTTTGAGTAGTTAATTGATAGAGCTCTGGACTGAGCTACGTTTTCCGTTCTTTTGTGTTTGTTTAATTAAAAACCTTTAAAACCTGCAGAACTGACTCTGCCTGTGATCGCTGCACTGCCCTGACTTCAGTGTCCTCCGTACCGTCCTGTTACACAATGGAATGACAGGCAGCCCCCCATAGACGAGCAATGCCACCGAGTTTCACAATCATCATGTCATAGCTTTCTGGACCAGAAAGGAATCCGATTAGTTGTTGTTAACTTTTAACCTGAATTTATATCAGTAAAACTGGAATCTTAATGCTATGGCATGCACAGTTTGTGTTTTCTCCTTTCCTTTTGTGTCCAAAGCCAGCTCCATAAATAAATGGCGTCCCCAGTTTTGTGGACTGGCAGCCTGCACAGAGCCTTGATTTCAAACACATCCAACGTGGGAGGAACTGGAACGTCGACCGGGTGCTAGACCTGATCACCACGACATCGGTGTTGGACCTCACTGATGCTTTTCTGTCCAACTGGGAGGAAATCCCTGCAGCCAGATCCCGACATCTGGTGGGAAGCCTGAAAGCAGAGTGGAGGTTGTAATATTCAGTTTATTTTGTATAGCCCAAAATCACAAATACAAATTTGCCTCTGAGGGCTTTACAATCTGTACACATACGACATCCCTGTCCCGGGACCTCACATCAGAAAAACTCCCCCAAAAAAGTGAAAACCCCTTTACAGGGGGAAAAAAAAGGAAGAAACCTGAGGGAGAGCAACAGAGGAGGATCCCTCTCCCTGGATGGACAGAAGCAATAGATGTCATGTGACCAGAATCAATGTAACAGAGTTACAGCACATTCAATGAATATGACAGAAATTATTCATGTAATGAGTAGTAGGCATGGACCACGACCCAGACAACCATGATCCATGTCAGCAGAAGGCGGTAGAGAGGAGGGGCACGAGTTAGTAATGTGCATTAAAGACACAATAATTCATCCAGAAGGATAGAGAGGAGAAAATGAGAGAGAGAAGAGGAGAGAGAAGAGGAGAGAGAAGAGGAGAGAGGAGCTCATTGTATCCTAAGATGTCCCCCAGCAGTCTAGGCCTTTGGCAGCATATCCAGGGGCTGGACCAGGGCCGACCTGAGCCAGCCCTAAATATAAGCACTATCAAAGAGAAAAGTCTTAAGTCTACTCTTAAATGAGGTGACCGTGTCTGCCCCCCGGACTGAAAGTGGAAGCTGGTTCCACAGAAATGGAGCTTGATAACTGAAGGCTCTTGCCCCCATCCTACTTTTTAAGACTCTAGGAACCACAAGTTTGCATTCAGTGAGCGCAGCTCTTTGATGGGACAATATGGTGATATAAGCTACCTAAGATATGATGGTGCATCACCAGTTAAAACTTTGTAGGTAAGTGTAACAAGGTCCTTGCTTCCGGGCTGTTCTTGAGACGTGACCACAGACCACACGTAGTGATTGATGGGTTTAAGGACTTTATTGGCAGTTTTAAATCACACTCGCGGGACGTCTTCGCTCCGGCGCTGGCGTGCCAACGCTGCTCTCTCCTCGCTCTCCGTCCTCCCGCCTTCCGTCACTGCGAGGTTTAAATGCACCCACGCTCACACACACACACACACACACCCACTCAGCTCCAGGTGCCGCTTGTTCCGCCCCGATTGCCCGCACCTGTTCCCTGAGCCGCCCTTCGCTCTCCCCCTCTGCAGCCGCGCTAAACCACGCCCCTGCCCCACATACCCCCACCGCCCGACTTAGGCCGGGGAGCCACCGGCCTAGCCCACTCCCCCCCCGCCCCCAAGGAGCGGGAGAGGAAGTCCGCCACGACCATCTGCGTCCCCGGCCTATGGACCATCTTGAAGTTAAAGGGCTGCATAGCCAGATACCAACGGGTGATCCGGGCGTTGGTATCCTTCATGCGGTGGAGCCATTGGAGCGGGGCGTGGTCCGAGTAGAGGGTGAATGAGCGTCCCAGGAGGTAGTACCGCAGGGAGTCGACCGCCCACCGGATGGCCAGGCACACCTTCTCGACCGTGCTGTACCTGGCCTCCTGCTCGGATAGTTTCCGGCTGATGTACAGGACGGGGCGGTCAACCCCCCCCACCTGCTGGGACAAAACAGCCCCCAGCCCTCTGTCCAACGCATCGGTCTGCAAAGTAAAGGGGAGAGAGAAGTTAGGAGTGTGGAGAAGCGGCTCCACACAGAGGGCCTGTTTTACCGCCTCAAACGCCAACCGGCACTGCTCCGTCCACTGGACCGGATCTGAGGCACCCTTCCGGGTGAGGTCGGTCAAGGGACTGGTCAGCGCCGCAAAGGCGGGGATAAACCGCCGATAGTAGCCCGCCAGCCCCAAGAACCGCCTCACCTCCTCTTTGGTCTTGGGCGGCGGGCAGGCTGCAATCGCCGCCGTCTTGTCTACCTGAGGACGCACCTGCCCTCCACCCAAGTGGTACCCCAGATACCGTACCTCCCTCCGTCCAATTGCACACTTCCCCGGGTTGGCGGTGAGCCCGGCCTCCCTCAGGGACTCAAGCACCGCACCCACCCGCCGCACATGCTCCGCCCACGTGGTGCTATGGATGATGACATCATCCAAGTAGGCGGCAGCATACACAGCGTGCGGACGCAGCACCCGGTCCATGAGGCGCTGGAATGTGGCCGGCGCACCGAACAGCCCACAGGGAAGCGTGGTAAACTGGTACAACCCATACGGAGTGGAGAAGGCCGTCTTTTCCTTAGCCTCTGGTGACAGGGGAATCTGCCAGTAGCCCTTGGTCAAATCCAGCGTGGAAAAGAATTGTGCAGTGCCCAGTCGGTCCAGGAGCTCGTCGACCCGGGGCATCGGGTAAGCATCAAACCGTGACACCTCATTCACCTTGTGGTAGTCCACACAGAACCGTATAGACCCATCCTTCTTGACCACAAGAAGGATGGGACTACACCAAGCGCTATTGGACTCTTCTATTAACCCCATCTCCAGCATTGCCGTCAATTCCCTCTGAACCACCTTTTTCTTGTGTTCAGGGAGCTGGTAGGGCCGTGACCGCACGGCCACGCCCGGGGGGGTCTCAATCTGGTGAACAATGAGGTTGGTGCGGCCCGGCCGGAGCAAAAACACATCCGCAAACCGCTCCTGCAACTGGGCAATGTCTGCTCTCTGGGGCCCGGAGAGATGGGCTTCACAAAGGAGCGAGGCTGGATTGGCCGATTTTGGGACTTCGGGCCCCAGCTCCTCTCTCTCCGAAACCGCGGACACCAGAGAGACAGACTCCGCATCCCTCCACGCCTTCAGGAGGTTGAAGTGGTAGATCTGGGTTGGCCCGCCCCTGTCAGAGCGCACCACCTCATAGTCGACCTCCCCGACCCGCCGTGTGACCACAGAGGGCCATTGCCACTTGGCGAGGAGTTTTGAGCTGGAAGAAGGAAGTAATACAAATACCTTCTCTCCCGGTGAGAATTGTCTCAGCTTGGCCCCTCTGTCGTACAGGCGTTTCTGACGCTCCTGGGCTGGCGCAAGTTCTCCCGTGACAGCCGCCCCAAGGCGTGAAGCTTTGCGCGCAGGTCCAGGACGTGCTGAATCTCATTCTTGCTGGTGCTCGGCCCCTCCTCCCAGCTTTCCTTAATTAGGTCGAGCACCCCTCATGGTCTCCTGCCGAACAGCAGTTCAAAGAGAGAAAATCCCGTGGAGGCCTGGGGAACCTCCCGCACTGCAAACAACAGAGAATCCAGCCATTTATCCCAATTGCGTTCATCCTCACTAATGAATTTACGGATCATGTTCTTCAAGGTCTTATTCAACCGCTCCACCAACCCATCGGTCTGGGGATGGTAGACGCTGGTACGAATAGACTTGACGCCCAGTAATCCGTAAAGTCCTCGCAGTGTGCGTGACATGAACGACGTGCCCTGGTCGGTCAGAATCTCTTTCGGGACTCCGACTCGGGAGATGACCTGAAACAGCGCCTGCGCAACACTCTTTGCAGAGATGCTGCGCAACGGCACCGCTTCCGGATATCACGTTGCGTAATCCACCAGGACTAACACAAAGCGATATCCTCGTGCGCTCCGGTGGAATGGCCCGATGAGGTCCATGCCGATTCTATCGAATGGCACCTCCATTAATGGCAGAGGGCGCAATGGCGCCCTCGGAATGGCCGGGGGATTTACCAATTGGCATTCCGGGCAGAACGCGCACCAACGGTGCACATCCGCCCGGATGCCCGGCCAATAGAATCGGGCCATTATCCGTTGCAACGTCTTCTCAGACCCCATGTGCCCAGCCTGTCATGACTTGGGACTTATGGTTGCGCCACTTGGGTCATTGGCGACCTCTGCTGGCCTAAAGACACTATTTCAGGTCTACTGGATTCTTTGCCTCTGCCTTTCTGGTCCACACCTGTTTGGCATTTGTAATTTGTGTTCAATCAACCTTGTTTGACCAGAGTATAAATACCTGGTAGTGTGCTAGACTCGTCATCGCGACGTTTGATTAGATGAAGTGTTCCACGTTACCCTCTCGTAACAGTTTGTGCTTGTTAACGCGGTTCTCGGCCGCTGTTTCGCTGCTTCCCTAAGCAGTGCTTTCTGGATACCTGTTTTTTGTTTCTTCGCCTGGGTGAGCAAGAGCTATCCCTTTTTGATAGCTTCCTCAGTTAAACCTTTTCTTAGTGACTGTTCTTCTGTGCTTTGGGATTACCTTTTTGTATGGATTACTACCCTGTGTTGGAATTAACGATTTTGTTTGGATTATTACCTTTTGGAGTGTTTCTATGCTTTTGGAATCCACCAAGTGTGTTTGAGTTATTGCCGCCTCAAAACTGTTGGCATTTTGTGAAGCCCCGCCTGACGAAGAAATAAAACTAAGTTGTGACCTTACTCTCTGCATCTGGGTCCTCAATAGCCCACTGGGTAACTCGTGGGTTCCCACTCCAGCGACCCGGGTTCGCTTCCCGACTCCGGCGGTCCTGACATAGCCATTGGGTTATAGTGAGCCGCCTGAAAAAGACACCCACCAACTGGGTGTCTTCCTCCCCGGTCTGGGTGTCACGGCTCACCCGGTATAACCGGTCTCTGATCAATGAAAATGATATACCTGCGCTGCGTCAGGGTGCACCAGCTGACCATCAATCTTGCTCACTTGGTCAAACGCCGCGCGCAGGGTCTTATCCCGCGACTGCTCGAGGGGGAAGTCCTCCACAGTGTGGAACTCGGGAGTCGGTGGAGTCTCCACCGGATCTTCCACCCGGCTGTCGCGTCAGATGGCCCCGCGTCGCCGCTGAGCACAGCGCACATATCGCACGGCCCTGGTAAGAATGAACATTCATGCCAGGCTCTGGTAGACTCCGGAGCAGCAGGAAACTTCATAGACCGGGGGCTGGCACAACGGCTCAAGATTCCTCTGGTTTCCCTTGATACACCGCTTGCCGTAACAGCCCTTGACGGGCGAGCACTGGGGAACGGCAGCGTGACCCGAGTCACATCACGGGTGCGGCTGCAACTGGGAGATCATCGGGAGGAGATCTCCCTAAACCTGATTTGCTCTCCGGAGTTTCCGGTGGTCTTGGGGTTCCCATGGCTCAATCGCCACAACCCCCATCTTGACTGGGTAACGGGCCGCATCCTCGAGTGGGGTCCTACCTGCCACGCCACCTGCCTCTTCATTGATTCTCCCCTTTGTCTTCCAGAGCCTCCTGAGCCTGCTGAACTGTCGCTGGTACCGGCAGAATACCTGGATCTGCAGGACGTGTTCAGCAAGAGCCGGGCCGCTTCACTTCCACCTCACCGGCCATACGACTGCTCCATCGAGCTACAGCCAGGCACCAGTCCAACCAGAGAGCGGATTTTTTCCCTTTCCCGTCCAGAAAGGAGGGCCATGGACGACTACATCAGGGACGCTCTGGCATCCGGGTTCATCCGTCCGTCCACGTCCCCTGCTGGAGCGGGGTTTTTCTTCGTGGGCAAGAAGGATGGTTCCCTGCGGCCCTGCATCGACTACCGGAGCCTTAACAAGATCACCATCTGTAATCGCTACCCCCTGCCACTGATGTCCACAGCGTTCGACCTCCTTCAGGGTGCAAGCATTTTTACCAAACTAGACCTGCGAAATGCTTACCACCTGGTCCGCATCCGGAAGGGGGACGAGTGGAAGACGGCCTTCAACACCCCGACGGGGCACTACGAATACCAGGTGATGCCTTTCGGCCTAACTAACGCTCCGGCCGTGTTCCAGGCCCTTATCAATGACTGTCTCCGGGACATGATTAATCATTTTGTTTTTGTGTACCTGGACGATATTCTGATTTTCTCCAGCTCTCTGCAGGAGCATCGCCTACATGTCCGACAAGTTCTCAAGAGACTCCTTAACCATCTCTTTGTAAAACCCCAGAAGTGTGAATTCCACAGGCCTGAAGTCTCCTTCCTGGGGTACATCCTTAGGGAGGCCCAAATTGAGATGGGCCCAAAGAAGACCAAGGCAGTGAGGGATTGGGAGGCTCCTAAGTCCGTTAAGGGGGTACAGCAGTTCCTGGGCTTTGCAAATTTTTATAGGAGGTTTATCCGGGGCTTTAGTTCCATTGCAGAACCCATCTCCGCCCTTACCAAGAAGAGTCGGGGCCCCTTTGCCTGGTCTCCTGAGGCGGAGAAGGCCTTTTGTGAACTGAAGAGAAGGTTCGCTTCGGCTCCTATTCTCGTCCTTCCGGACCCATCCCTGCCTTTCACTGTGGAGGTGGATGCCTCTGAGGTCGGGGTTGGGGCGATACTCTCACAGAGGGCTCAGGACGGCAAGATCCACCCCTGCGCCTTCTTCTCCCACCGGTTAAGCCCTGCGGAATCCCGGTACGACGTGGGTGACCGGGAGTTGCTGGCCGTCAAGCTGGCGCTCGCGGAGTGGAGGCACTGGCTGGAGGGTGCTCAACACCCGTTCCTGGTGTGGACGGACCATCGGAACCTGGAGTACCTCCAGGTCGCCAAGCACCTCAACCCCCGACAGTCTCGATGGTCCCTGTTTTTTAGTCGGTTCGACTTTACACTCTCCTACCGCCCGGGCTCGAAGAACATCAAGCCCGATGCCTTGTCCCGGCAGTTTCCCTCGGCCAGCCCAGATAAGGAACAGAGGTCCATCATTCCCCCCTCCCGGATCGTGGCGGCCATCCGCTGGGGAGTGGAGGCCGAGGTCAGACAGGCGCAACGGGACGAGCCTGGCCCAGGACCGGAGAGGCCTGGACTCCTCTTCGTTCCTCAGGCCGTACGGTCACAGGTAGTCCAGTGGGGCCATGCTTCCCGGCTCACAGCACACCCTGGGGCTCGACGGACGTTGGAGTTTGTGCAGAGGCGGTTTTGGTGGCCTGGTATGGCCAAGGATGTTAAGTCTATTGTCGGGGCCTGCTCCGTATGTGTACGAAGCAAGAACCCCCACCAGCGGCCGCAGGGGTTGCTGCACCCACTCCCTATCCCACACCGCCCGTGGTCACACATTTCCATGGATTTCGTTACCGGTCTCCCGGTGTCAGAGGGGAACACAGTTATCCTTGTGATTGTCGACAGGTTTTCTAAATCCTGCCGCTTTGTGCCGTTGCCCAAGCTACCGTCCGCACTTGAAACCGCGGAGCTCACATTTAACCATGTCTTCCGGGTGTTTGGGTTTCCACAGGATATCGTGTCCGACCGTGGTCCTCAGTTTTCCTCCAGGGTGTGGCGGGCCTTCTGCAAGATCATCGGTGGATCATCGGTGGAGTCTCCACCGGATCTTCCACCCGGCTGAGCACAGCGCACATATCGCACGGCCCTGTCTGCCGTGATCGCACCCCCGCGGCCTGCCCCATCAGTTTATCAAACCCTGGCCAATCCGTTCCCAAGATTACGGGGTGCGTAAGGCGGGAGCTAACCGCAACCTTCACCCTATACTTTTTCCCCGCATAACGAATTTCCACTGGGACCATGGGATACTCGTGGATATCCCCATGCACACACCTTATCCGCACCTGTGATGCCTCCACCAATGCCCCGGGCCAAACCAGACTCTGGTGGATCATGGACTGCATGCAGCCCGAATCCACCATCGCCTGGTGGGTACCCCCCTGGAGTCTTACCGGCACGCTGTACGTCGCTCCCGGGCCTGGGGAGGGTGCTGGAGGGCCGGCAACCCGGATCACTTGTCCCACCTCCATTGATGGGCAGTCCCTCCGGACGTGACCGGGTTGCCCACACCTCCAACACACCTGCCCTGACGTCTGAGGCTCCCCCTGTGGGTCAGGAAGGGTGCGGGCTCGGGTCTGGTCTGGTGCGTCGGCGGTCAGCGGTCCCCAGCCTCCTCCTCGGAGGTTTAAATGCACCCACGCTCACACACACACACACCCACTCAGCTCCAGGTGCCGCTTGTTCCACCCCGATTGCCCGCACCTGTTCCCTGAGCCTCCCTTCGCTCTCCCCATCTGCAGCCGCGCTACACCACGCCCCTGCCCCACAGTAAGTAAGCCTTAAATACAATTCTCTGTCTTACTGGAAGCCAGTGGAGAGCAGCTAATACAGGAGTAATGTGATCTCTCCTCCTAGTCTGCGTTAGTACACGAGCTGCAGCGTTCTGGATCAACAGGAGAGACCTAAGAGACTTAGCAGAGCAGCCTGATCATACGGAGTTACAGTAATCCAGTCTTGAAGTAACAAATGCGTGGAACAATGTTTCTGCATCCCTTTGAGACAAGATGTGCCTGACACGGGAAGCAGGAATCGGCCTATTTCCAATCGGCCTTGCTGTGTCCAATCACATTTAAGCCCTGTTTGTCTTTCGTTGACGTCCTTTGTGTATGTGTTGTCTGAGTCTTAGTGCCTTAGTGCCTTGGTTTCGGTTTTTGCCTGTGTTTTGCCTTTTTTGGGAAGAAATAAATTGATGTACATTGTTGCTCAGGCGTTTGGGTCCTCCTTCATCCACTCTCGTGACAACATCTTCTGTCGCAAACTAAAAACACATCTTTTCCAACTATATCTTGAATAAAGGAAGTAGCACTTTAGTAGCACTGGAATGGCTCTTACTGATAGCACTTTGTAGTTGCACTTTATTGACAAAATTGTACCTTCTTGATTATTGTTGTTCTGATTCTTGTTTGTACTCATGGTGAAATGCACTTATTGTAAGTCGCTTTGGATAAAAGCGTCAGCTAAATGAAATGTAATGTAATGTAATGTAAATGGACGAAGATGACCAATAAACTTGGTCATATTTGCAGAAAGGACATGTGCTCCATACAAAGTGGGATGAATGCCGTCTCTCCTGGTCAGACCAGGGTTCCCCCAGAATGTAATAGCAAGACATTGATGCCCATGGTTTTGGAATCACATGTTGTGCTGTTACATACATGTGTGGAACGTTCAGGTGTCCACATGGATTTGACCAAAACAATGAGACGAATGGGTCCAATTACTTACTGTCCGGTCTTATTTTTTCATGTAGGAGATACCACATTCATATTCATTTATTAAACTTGTACTTAGAGCGTCATGCACTATGTGACCTTTAGTGCAAGTTTTAGACGTTTCAGTTTAGGATGTCTTTTCAAAATAAACTTCCACAGGAAGTTTGTTATGACGTGTCTTTTTAAAATAACCTTGTGTTTGCTGCAGATATTTATTGTCGTTTATCCTTATTCTGGCTGGCTGGATAATAGCACTTTCATTGTGAGAGTGTAGTCTTTTTATTTTTTATTAAATTCTACTGCTTAGCATGTCTAATCCAGTTAAGTTTGAGTTTGTGCAGGTACTTCACTTCGGATCTGCCTGAACGTGACACGATGAGAGATTATTTTAACACCAGGCCCGAAAACGGTGTCGTAAAAAAGGTGAACGTGTACGTGCGCACGCTGATTAGGATCACAGGCCATCCGGATCTGCACCTCGTCCCATTTGAACGAACCGAAGCCACATTTCAACTTCGTCACTGAAAGTGCGCATGTCAGCATGAGTCGGAGTGCACTGAGAGCCCGCTCTCCAAACCAGATAGGAACCACTTAGTACCCTCTAGGACCCCCTTCTTCCAGAAATGCCTCACCACTGAAGTCCGCCCCAGCCCCTGTTCAGGAGCCTGTTTCGGGACTCCGATACGACACACGGAGATTACAGCGAGGCCTCTTATCCTCTTGCTTGTCAGCAGCCGAGTGACACGAGCTGTTAACTTTCTATTTTAAGGCTCTGGTTGGGGGTGTTCTCATCTAACTGAGCGCCCCCCTCCCCTCCGCCACCTGCAAAACAGGAGTGATTTTGTAGTTCTCTTTGTCCTCCCGGGGGGGTAAATCCTCTCTTCTCCCCTCCACGTTTGTCTTTTCAAGAGGACGGCTGAGCTCAGCTTTCACAGCAATCATAGAGGGCCCATCTCTCCATTCAGCGGCGCTCTGACGTGTATGCACGAGATGACAGCTCTCTGCTACTTGCAGACAGAGAACATTGCATTAATTGTGCCGAGGCCCCCTGTAAAAGCTAACAGATTGCAGGCCTTTGCATGCATCCTAGCGGCGCCCAGTGAATGCCGCGATGACATCAGGGAAAATGACAACGCATCTCGGTTTCCGCCTCAAAACACACACACACACACACACACACCTTTTCTCTGGGATGCAAATGATCATTGGGCAGGAGGACACAATGGAGGTCTATCAGCGCTGTCTGGTTTTTGATAACAACTTTAAAAAAGGGACTATGGGGACTGGTGCCATGCCTGAGCCGGGGAGGTCACGCCAGTTATCTCCATGTGAAAAGAGAGGAGAGGCGTCATTGTGCGGCAGCGTTTGAGAAGAAGAGAAGCGCCAGGTTTGGGGACAAGGACATTATGTGTTGCCCTTCGTTATGTTAAAGGGACACTTCCACTCCAAAATGACCAGATGTTTTTTGTTTCTCACACGTATTTATACGGTACCGACATACAGTCATTTTTTAGAGGTCATTTTTAGGGAGAGAGAAATAAAATCACTACAGCTCAGGACAATATAGGCCAGGGGTGTTAAACTCAAATACACAGTGGGCCGAAATAAAGAAATTGATACAAGTCAAGGGCCAGATGGGTTCAATGTTTATTGAAAACTTATTGAAAGAACCTTGGTGCACATATTGAACCTGGAACTAACAAGGTCTATAGAGTATTGCCTATAAAACAACATTAATTATGAAATAAAAATTATAAATAATACATAAATAAATAAAAATAAAAGTAATACAATCAGTTTCATTAATTGCTTATGGCTCTATCTGCAGTTTTTCCAGAGTAATTTCAAGTGGAAACAGTTTCTACAGGCAAACAACAGCCAAAAATAATTTACTTCAAAGACAAATCAAATGTCCTGTAGTAGCCAGAGAAAAAAAATGCAAAAATGAAACTACATTAAAAACTGAAAATGCGTCAAAGCACCGTTTGCTGCTCTGTGATGCTCACTGGTCTGAGCCAGACACTTAGTGTCTCATCTTGGATACAAGTTCATCAATGTCTGGGGTCAGGCTCTGAGCTGAGGAAATCCTCAGGATGGAGTGAAGGTGCTCATCAGTAAGACAAGTCCGGTGTGAAGTTTTGGTCATCTTCATCAAAGAAAACAGTTGTTCACACAAGTATGTGCTGCCAAACATAGAGAGCGTTTGAGCAGCCTGGGAGCGCAGCTGGGGCATTGTGTCGGGGATGAAACGTGGAAACTCTGCAGCGCCCACAGACTCATATTTTGCCTTCAGTGTGTCACTAGATTGGAGCTCAATCAGCTCCATTTGGAGGTTTGATGGTGCGTTTTCCACGTCAGCTGCAAATGGATTACTGAGCAGTTCAAACCTGCTTTTTTGGGCTTCAAAATCGGCAAATCACCGTGTGAAGTCAGCACCAAGTATGCCGAGTTTTTCAGCAAACTGTGTAGTTGGGAAGGCAGCGACCTGCTCTTTCATTGTTTGGCAGTGCGGGAAATGGCTCACGTTTTCCTGCAGCATCTGCGTCTCCCACAGGCGCAGCTTGGTTTTAAAAGCCCTCACTGTAGCGTACATGTCAGTGATGACGCGGCCCCGCCCCTGAAGCTGCAGGTTGAGCGCATTCAGGTGGCTTGTGATGTCACACAGGAACGCCACTTCACACAGAAACATTTTATTTCGGAGCTCTGCTGGGCCTTTCCCTTTGCTTTCCATGAACTCACAGATCTCCTCACGCAACTGGAAAAATCTTTCCAGCACCTTTCCCTGGCTTAGCCATCGCACCTCTTTGTGATAGGGCAAGTCACCATATTCTGTACCTAACTCCTCCAGAAAAGACTTGAACTGGCGGTGATTTAAACCTTTGGCTCTGATAAACATGGCTCTGATAACATGCTCATCACATGTTACATTTTCAAGGCTTTGCCACACAATGACTCCTGGTGTATGATGCAGTGATAAGCTGTCAACTCGTTTTCCTCCTTCATCTTTTCTCGGATCCTCCCCACCAATCCACTCTTTTGACCGCACATCGCAGGCGCTCCATCTGTTGTCAGTCCCACAAGTTTATCCCACGGCAGCCCCATTTTATCTACACATCTGGACACCTCTTCAAAGAGATCTTTCCCCGTAGTTCTGCCATGCATTGGGTGTAATCCCAAAAACTCTTCTGTTACGCACAGGCTTGAGTCCACTCCACGAATGAAAATTGACAGTTGGGCAGTATCAGAAGTGTCGGTGCTCTCATCCGCAGCAAGGGAGTATGCGATGAAATCTTTCCCCCTTCCCACAAGCTGTTGTTGGAGATTGGCAGCAAGGTGACGCACACGGTCAGCAACGGTGTTTCGGCTTAGGCTCACATTTAAAAATGCTTGCCTTTTTTCTGGGCACACGGCGTCGCAAACTTTAATCATGCAGTTTTTGACAAATTCCCCCTCGGTAAAGGGCCGGGCTGATTTTGCAACCTCTGCTGCCACAATAAAACTGGCCTTAACAGCAGCCTCGCTTTGTGATTTGGCTTTAGTGAACATAGCCTGCTGTGACCCCAGACTTCTTTTTAACTCCTCTACCTTCTGTAGCCTTTGTGTCGTGTCCAGATGCTTGTATCTGTCTTGGTGCTTCGTTTCATAGTGTCTTCTTATGTTGTATTCTTTCATTACAGCCACACTGTCTCCGCACAGAAGACACACAGCTTTGCCCTTTACATCTGCGAACATATACTGTGCCTCCCACCTGTCTTGAAAACTCCTGTTTTCAAATTACACCTTTCGTTTAGCCATTTTTTGGGGAGAGGGATAGTTGAAAGTTGACACAAGTGGTATGTAATACAGACTGTGAGGCGCGCTTTCGCGGGCTCACGAATGCGCGACGACACACGGACAGTGCATTGTGGTATTTGTAGTATTATGGTGATGCGTGCGATATACCGGCGGGCCAGCTCTAATAGTAAATAGATTTTATCATGCGGGCCAAAGATAATTCATTCACGGGCCGGATGTGGCCCGCGGGCCTTGAGTTTGACACATGTGATATAGGCATTTAATAACAAATGTATTTCAACAAAGATCAAATGTCTACCCCATTAAGTGAAACAATATTAATCCTCTTTAAAACCTTCAGTAGTTCTCAAGTAGTTTTGCTGTTGCTAAACGAGGCCCCCATTTGCTTCAGTTCATCAAGACCATTCTCCCTTTTTTTTTTTATATATATATATTTATATTTGTGTGTGTGCATTTTGTGGGTTGAGGTATTCCTTCAACAGCAGTGGTGGACAGGTAAATAGAGCCATGGAGATGTCTGCAGTAACTCAGATCTCACGGTACGATCGCTCTTCTGTGATTAGGATGCCTGCTCTGTTCAGCTCACCCTGTACTTACCTGGGCAGGTGGGAGGTTCCAGGTGGGTGAGGCTGAGGAGGTGCAATGCCGTTCGTTTTGCCCTTTGTTTCAGTGAACTTTCCCACAACACTACTCCCGTTTTCATCAATATCCCCTGTCTACCATGATCAGGTATGCTAAGCTAACTTGAAATAGGTCAGACTTGGCTTTTGGTTTCACGCGAGACATGAGCGCCGGTCTCCTGGGTGAAGGTTCCCACATCCTCCCTTTAATTCGGCCATAACCAGGACCATCACGGTTTGAAATGTGGGGGCATCGACTAAGCTGCCATATTTGAAAAACAACCCCTTGTTTTTGGACATGGAGGGTCAAAGGATAGGGTACAAATTGTAGCTAGCTAAGCAGATACATAGTACATACACGTAAATTGTAGGTGACAAGGTTGTCAGAAGACAGAAAAACAAGATCCAGGAACTGAGGGGAGACGTTCTAGAGGATCACCTGCCAGTAATTTGCAAGGCACTATGAGCTCATTGCATCTCCACTCCTGCATCATTGTGAAGCCTGCTGCACACTGGTTAACACATTGTGTTCCGGGGCTTCTTTTCTTCTTCAGGACACACAAAGGAGTGAGGCCGTGAATACCGCGCGGGGGCTTGAATGCCACATCAGGAAATAGCCTGGCAACCTCACGGATCTGCATGAAAGGAGGGCAATAAAATCGTGTGATATTTAATACTTTCCCCACAAAACCTTTTCTCTGTAGGAACTCGGGTTTATTCAAGTATTGAATTGATTAACAATGTGTTGTTAGAACACAATACCATGTGATAGATGGTGCCAGAGCCTGCTGCATTCACTGCCTGTCAGCCATCCGATAGCAGCCTCTGCTGCAAACTAATAAGCACATTCTGTGTCTGTCCCTGGGGGAACTTATATGAAAATTCTACTTTATTTTCATGTTTAACTCTCTTCCCACGTATGTTTAGTTCACAGATTTATGCAGACAGGCTTCGTCCACAAATCAAAATTACCTTTTTTTTTATCATGGAAATTCGTTTCATTGTCGGCGTGTTGTACGTTCCTGGGTTAATAACTGTCGTGCCTGTTTCTAGTCCGTGTTTAATTTGCCCATTGCCAGCAATTTGACTTCTAACGACGGGGATATCTACATCCATTTGGTGCCACAACTATTGCAGGTTAAAAGGACGACAAGTAAATTCAGAGAAGTCACGGGAAAACTGCACGACTGCAATTATTCCCCACTACTTGACAACTATCCGTGGGGAATGTTCAAGTAGGTGCTTTTTGCTATATATGTAGATAAGATAATCTACAGTACGCAACTCAATAGTGAGGATTTGAATACAGTTTGTGCAGCGATTGGCATTGCTGTATTCTCCCGGCAATGAAGATTAACCGCTAACAGCACATGGTGGCCCCTTTGAATAATTTGAACCAAGAGACATCAGTGAGTGGCTCAGCAGCAGCCACAAGAAGATTATTCCAAAACTGCAGCTCTGCAGCGATGAATATTTCTACAAGGCACATATTCACTCCTTCCTATGTTTTAATTATGGCGTAAATCAGTTTTACATATGTCTGAGGGATGACTGGAAATTAAGAGACTATTTTTGAAAACTATTGCCTTATTTACTTAAAAATAAATATGTAAGAAATTACCTATTTACTGTCTATCTACAGTATCTTTAATCAAATGATCTCCCCTTTCTTTCGTTTTCTTTTACAGCTTCTTGAGTTATGATGTTATAATTATAAAGTTATAAAGTGCAATCTTGTGAAATGGTGTAGTGGGATCTAAGTGGCACTTTATGGTTAACAACAGTTCTAAATCATTTTACTAAATGATTTATTTTAAATATTGTATAATTCTGGACTAAATGATACTTCTTTGCTGGCTACATAAGGCTTTTGGTTATTATTAATCGCACTGATAGTTGTTCAAGGCTATCGTTCTTTCACTGATGCAAAACATGCCAAAGTAATCTTTAAAAAAAGTCACCTCTTTAGTTTTAAACTTGTGCAAATTAATTACTTCTGAATGAAAGAAATGGAAACAGATTAATCAGACTTTTTTTTAGATCAGACTTTGTAATGGTTTTCAAGGAGAGTGAGGCGTTTTGCATTGCTCAGCGTTTTGCACTCTACTTCTTGCATTTTTTTATATATCGTGAAACTCCAGATTGTAGCTATTTTTTTAACAGATTATATTCACAAAGTCAAAATGATGTGAAGTGTCTTTACATTTAATTTAACTGATGCTTTTATCCAAAGCAACTTACAATACGTGCATTCAACCATGAGTACAAACTCAAAACAACAAGAATCCAGAAAGTACAATTTCTTCAAGAAAGCCAAACTACAAGTTGCTATCAGTAAGTGTCATTTAAGTGCTACTAAAGTGCTTTCTTTATTCAAGGTATAGTCTTTAGAGACGTCATGGACCGCCTGCTGGTTTTACTCTGGATCAAAGTGTTGGGCAGATGGACCACCAACATTGCCATCCTTACGCCTCCAGAGAGTTATTATCATATCTATATGTTTAGATCAACACATCTTTATGGTAAACTACTGTATCTGCAGCCCCGGTTCCAACCCGTGAAACTCAAGCCTGTAATGTCCTTTCCTTTTGCAACAGGATCTCCCAGTTACTTTGCATTTGAAATCATACAGGATTGACCGTGCTAGATGTATTTATTATGCTGTCACTGAGACCTGCCGGTCTCCTGGTCGGGCTCGCACACTGATATGCATGAAACACGGCCCATGACATCACCGGCCCCATACGTCTAATCCATACTAATGTCGTTCAGCTAATCATTGATTCCAGATGGTGCCCAAACACTGGATTCAGGAAACCATCACGAGGTGAAGAGCCTAAATGATATCTCAAGGTGCTTTCGAGTTCAGCTCCAGCAGAAACAGAACTCACAACGACGTCTTGCCAAATAACTCATTGGTTGCTGTGAATTATGTAACGTTCACGACGATCATGATAATTAAATTGACAAAGATGATGGCGAACACATGGCTGAGGATGCCTTCAGGAAGCGCAGACAATAATTAGTGCCTGTCACGGTGTCGTTAACACTTCCTACTGACTGCTCTTTCGCTCTATTTGTGCACTACACGTGTATCTTTATTTGTCTGCCTTCTGACATGTTTACCGACTGCTGACTGGCTGCTATTATACACTTTGGTCTCCCCAGCGGGTGTAAAAATCCCTTGCATAAGCAAACAAATACGGCACAATGCCTCCGCGGCGAGCCGTTTCCTCTCATTTAGACCTCATCATGAAAAATGGAGAGGTGCAGGCTGGGGTGTAAGCTGCGGCGCAGTTGCATGTAACCAATTTGTAAGGGAAACCTTTTCCGGAACATGGAGCGATCCTGTCCGGAGGCAGTGAATGACCAGGCAGCGAGCAACCTGAAATCAAACCTGAAGAAAACAAAACACTCACTCGCCTGCACACGCAGCGCAACCAACGCATCTCCGTCACTGAGGGATCCGAGTTCCTCAAGGTCTGGCCGGGATCGGTTGCCAAGGAAAATGTCCTTTTGGCTGAAACGTTCCTCATGGGACCTTTGACAAGGGAGTCTATCCATCTGAAAATTAAAGATAATTAAATAAATTGTATTTGGTCGTCGTTTACGGGGGAAAGAGTTGAAGGGTTGAATCGCGCCGACTATTTGCTGGTGGATTTAGCTCCCTTGTTCAAATGAGCCTGAAGCGCAAAAACAGTCCAATCCACAAGGATCTGTGACAACATCCACATGCAGGTGCAATTATTAGGGTCTTCAGAGGGTCCCCATCTCAAGACTTCCCTGTGACCACAGCAGTGTTTCTCAGGAGAATGTCAGAAACATTGCCGTTGCCCTTGTTCTGCATACTGGGTTCTTTCTGCAAAGACCCATTTCATACTTTGCCACATTATTGCAATCAGCTTCCAAACTTAATGGCCGTGTTTGCTCTCTAATATCTTTAGGCCACACATTTAAGCAATGCAATGGCACATGTTTCCAAAGACTATTTACACAGATATTTACAAGAAAAAGAAATTTTTACTCTACATAATGAGAACCCCCCCCCAAAAAAAGAACACCATACCAAACCCGGATACGACTGCCGAAATAACCCTCAGAGCCCCTTCCGTGAAAAACTTATTCTTCTGTAGTTGTGTATTATATGGTGCAGTGACTCTATGCAGGGATGTGTTTAGTGAAGTTCAAAACAATCTGCTCCTTAGATTTCGATAACTTTGAGTGTACATTTGTCTGGATCCATCCGAAAGGTCACAAAGGTCATCAGTATTCATCAAGACTGTCCTCAGCAACAGGTGCTTCTTCATGTAAATCTGTCCTTTATTTGCATTCCTCTGACAAGTTTGAATGATTTGCATGGAAATGCAGAATATAACTAAGTATAGTAAAGGCAATGCCTTTAGATTTCTTTAATACATTGAGAGGGATTTGATTAGATGACAGATGGTGCTTTGCCTACTTGTTGGTAGGACGCTCTAGTCCGAGGCATATATGTCATAGATCTAGCATCAAGCTTGGCATGGTAAAAACATCAACACTTAATTGGTGAAGAGGTCATAGGACAGAAAACATCTATTCCAGACTTACAGAGTCATTGAAATAGCGAATTAGGGTCAGTAGTGTTTTGCCCGAACCTCAGGACACACTCTGGGACAAGGTGCTTTAGAGATAAATGCAATCTTGTCCTCAGATGATCGAGCCAGACCAGTCAAAGCCATACAGTTGAGACAGCGCTCACAAGGCTAGCGGGTCACGTGAATTGTGTAGCTTCGAATAGCTTTTAATGCTGGGAACTTTGGGTAACACCCAATCATGTTAATTAGCTCAATACGTAGCAGCTGATAGCTATAAATCATATTCACAGCTATAATATATAGATCCAATACCAACAATATAATTATGACACCAAAAATATAATAGTCATCAAACTTCTCTGCTTAGAAAAATGCTGTGAATGCATTGCTGGCCTTGTAGAGGTGATGGAAAAGCCACTCTGTAATGGCACAATTCCACATAATATCTATGTTGGAGGCTGCAAGACAAATTTGCTTCCGGTCGTGAATTGACCCTTCGCTTAAAAAGTAAATAAATCCGATTGGACATGTACATACCCTCTAGAAGGGTACCTCTTTCAAAATAAACATCCATCTTTTCTTCACTGGAAGAAAACGGTTTAGGAAAAGAGCGGGGTAACGTTAACTTTACTAATTAATGCAAAGCAATGTCCCTCATGGCAACAGCAAAGTTGCAACATAACGCAACGGCAGATTGCCGCCAGCAAGATTTGTCATTGTTCAAAGTGACGCTCTGTAACAATACACGGACCCCCCCTACTTGCACACCAAAAAAACAAAAAACTTCCTGCATGAAAGAAGAAGACAGGCTTTAGTTTGTAACACACATAACTGAAATAATGGAGGCATCCCGTCCACGATTCAAGAAATAAAACGTGGAGAATGACATAACAGTTTCAACGATACGGACGCTCTCCCTTTCATGAGCCGTCATAAGGTAGCCGGGCTTGTGAAAGGACAAAAGCCGCCCGCCTTTTGCCCACAAGCCGGAGGTTTGATCCTCCTTCCTGATGGAAAGCAGTCACATTCACTGACAACAATAAGCTAGGTCACCGGATCTATGGGATTCCTCTGAACTTGAAAATGTGTCCCTGACAACAGCTTCCTCTCTGACAAACATCTCAGCAGTGTGCAGCAGTGTCCCTCATTTACCAGTCGGTGCACAAGTCGATATGGATTATTGATTATTAGTATTATTAATTTCTTTCCTGGCACATTGTCCTCAAAGCCATTTCTGGCTCCGCGTCCTGTGTGTTTTTTTCAGCTGGCTTGTGAAGAGCAGCTGCTCGTCAGAGATGCCGGCTCCTCGGCAACGTGACACATACACTCTTTTCATGGTCAGGTGGCTCTGCTGGGAAACAGGATCTCAGGCCACGTAAACCACAAGAGGTTTGAATTGGGACAAGATAGTTTGCAAGGGAACAGAAATCAGACAGTGCATCCTGTATTCTGATACACTGCGCAAAAAAAAAGAAAAAAAAATAGATTATGCGAGAATAAAACATGGACCCCTCCCCTGTGTGCTCCAAAGCCTCCTCTTCCTTTTTAAAAGCAGCGAGGCGTTCTCACATCCACCCCCCACCACCACCCTTTGCTGATGCCCCCGCGGTCCGAGTCTGGGTAATGTCGGCTGCAGCTGATCGTCTGTCACTCATTGGTGCTATCAGTCCGATGGTGTTCCCGACTGTACACGGAGACTGGACTTGCTGCCCCGCAAGAGATTATTGACAGCTGACATGTTGTGTGTCCCCACGTGGAAACACTGACTGAACACACCGTCCTCTTTAAATGAGACAAAAGACACTGTGGTTGTTTAAGGAATCTCTCCTGTGGCACACTATATTCACTTTCCACGATGTTAATGTTCCCACCTGAATTCACTGTGTGAAACTTGCACATAATTTGCTAGCAATACTTGACCTTCTGTAGATGGCGAAAGGATAGTTTGGGGTGCTGCGCTATACCTGTATTGATAATAACCGTGATATTGACATCACGTTAATAACACACGTCTAAAATTGTGTAAATAATGAAGCGCCTCTTAATTAGTTTGTCCATAACCAGTTACAGTGAAAGACTCTCTCTCCGCCTCCCGACACTTTGAGTGTTAAGGGCCTTAACAAGATGAACACACAATGTGAAAATGCAAAACGCTCGCCTGTGAATGTTACATGTGAAAGGCTTTTATTGTGAAAGGTAAGAGCGGAAGGAAACAACCCTCCGTTGAGGTTAAAAGGAGGGGCAAGGCCCAGCACCGAGGTTGAGAGCCTTCTGCCTGTGTGTGTTGTTGTTGTTGTTTCATAAATATAGCACTCAACTCAACCCCTGTTCCGCAACGTGATTGGTTGATAATCTGCACTATTCTGGGAAAATTTAAAAAAGTGATATATTTGTTCTGTGCTAAGCAGAGGTGTGGACTCGAGTCATGTGACTTGGAATCGAGTCAGACTCGAGTCATGAATTTGATGACTTCAGACTCGACTCGACAAAATGTACAAAGACTTGCAACTCGACTTGGACTTTAACATCAATGACTCGTGACTTCACTTGGACTTGCGCCTTTTGACTCGAGAAGACTTGCTACTTCCCATGAAAACTGGGGAAGAAAATGTTCACACGGCCACGCCGCTCTCAGTTTATCTGCATCTGTGAAAAAAATGTGCACCACCTGTATGCATGCAGAGAGCACGCGCGCTGCCTGCACGACATCCAATCACTGTAGTCCCACGTTGTTTTGATTTGACAGTATCTAAGCAGGCACGTTGCAAGACAACCAATGAAGCACAAGCAACAACGCGCCAGTTGGCAAAATGATACCGAAGATAGTTTCGTTTGGCTATAAAAATTACGAGCTAATCGACAAAAAAGAGTTGCAATTTGCAAAACATGCGGGTCGAAGATTACAGACGGAGCTGCCACAACGTCCAACTTTGTTCGACACCTGAAGTTGCACAAAGAAAGGTAAGTTTTGAACGAATGCTAAGCACCTTATCGGATGTACCGTAACTTACTAGCTAGCTGCTGCATATTTACTGTATCAACGAGAGAGTAAACGCACGTCTCCCTTGCTGGTTCATGCTTACAAAAATAGGGATTTTTTAACCCTGATTATATGAGGTACATGAGTGTAGCACACTCAGATGGAAAACCTCGCCAACATCATGTCAACGTCCGTTTTAAAGTACCATAACACAGTCACAGTAGATCCACCATTAGCCTTCCCTTTTCATATCAGGGGTTGTATTCGCTATAACTACCGCCTCGCTATACGGGCGCAGGGTCTGTTATCAAGAAATAACAGACCGCATTCTACATTGGAATTCAACCAAGCCATGTAATAAAATAAAATAATAACGATTATAGTAGTAATGTTCAGAGATGCAATAGATTATTATAGTGCAGTTCTTAACTAATGGGAATATTGTTTAGCTTGTTTTTGGTTTACTTTAGTTATTTAATTTATTCAATTATTTTGTTTTGCTATACTTTTCATGCCAACTTGCCATGGCCCCCCTAGCACCTCCTCGCGGCACCCAGGGGTCCCTGTCCCCACTTTGAAAACCACTGCTATAAAGCATATGACTTCAGTTGCTTGAGAGAAAGGGCTTTCTTATGACTTTTGAAGCAGTGAAAATGTTCTTAATATTGCATACACTGAAACTGAAATGTATTATCGTATACCGTAGTGTACAATAGACAATGAATATTAACACAACAACATTGATATGAGTAAAGAGTATTTTCTCTGTTACAGGTATGAAGAATCAGCCATGGTGGTATCATTCTGCGTCCCCATCGTGCACAAATGACTGACAGACTTTTGGCCAATTTGATCTTTTGCAAATGCAATGCAGTATAGGGGCCTCCCTCCACCTGTCCACAGCACGCATGCGCTCACACACTCACTCTCTGCTCATCACCTGTCCACACAGCTCACTCACTCTCTGCTCATCACCTGTCCACACAGCTCACTCAAGTCTCTATGGAGTCATTCCAGTTATATTATCAGGTTGGTCCAGTTTTTCAGAAGTGATCATTTTGAGGAGTGAGGATTTTATTGATGACATGTTTAAAAAAAGTTCAGGCTAAAAGGACCCATGTCTATTTGAAAGTTAAACTGTTTTGCAATATGAGGTCAATACAATACAGGACTGAAGTTGCTGTGCATTGTTCTAGTGCAATATGCTGTTGAAATACAAGCATTTTTTGTGAAAATGTTTACTGTATTTGATTAATGTCATTGTATAAAAAGAGGTTTAAATAAATACAAATCTTACAGACATACATGATTTGTATACATTTTATTTCTGTGGTAAGAGGACTTGAAATGACTCGAAACTAAAATGGTAGGACTTTGGACTCGACTTGAGACTTGTTGGCTTTGACTTGTGACTCGACTCGGGACTTGCCTCATCTTTGACTCGACTTGACTTGGGACTCGAGGGCAAAGACTTGAGACTTACTTGTGACTTGCATAACAATGACTTTGTCCCACCTCTGGTGCTAAGTGCTTGTGACAAACTAATATATTGACGAGCAAATGAATGCCACGAAAAAACACACAATAAACAAAGTTAAAGATTAGTTTGAATGAATATATTTTCATAGATGTCTTATATATTCTTTTCTATAAATATTTGTTTGGCCACGTTCATCTTGAGTGAAAATCAATCAATCAATCACATATTGGTAACTTAAAAACAAAACAAAATCACTCCCTATTCATTTGAAGACCACGATTAACTTTCCACTTTTATAAAAGTGTCTGAGTGTTCCCTCAAAACAATACTGACCATTGAATGCACACAAGCGTTCTCTTCACCTATTACATGAATGTGACCAGTCTACACAATTTATCATGCTGAGAATGTTCTGTTTATTGTTAAATGTTTATTGTTAAAAGGACAAATTCCTTGAATATGAAAAACATACATGGCAATAAACGGTCTTTTAAGTCTTTTAACTTTACTTCTGTTTGCCGAATGTTTTAGTGTAGAGTTACTACTGCAGACCTTTATGAAAGCCTGTAAGGACTCACGCTTCTTCACCTTTATACTCCCATTCGCTGCACAAGAGTTTGGAATGATATTCAACTTACTCGCAGGAAAGCCATCAAGATTTGAAGTGAGATTGATTTGTTGTCGCTCCGCCATGTGAACTTTCTCTTCGTTTTATCTGATGGTTCAGTTGTATATTCATATCACATGATGGAGGGCAAACGCTTTCAAATGGGGCTTCACAGTGTTTGCTAGATTGAATGTCATGTACATGAGTTGGGTAAACCCGCTCCGCTCCACGGGACCCCTGCTATATGTTTGTGCTTTTATCTGGGAAAGATAAGGAACTCTAAATAAATTCAAAGGCCTTTCACATGAGCACATGATTATGCTACTGGAGGGAAATATTGTGTGATGACGTAAATGGATGAGTGGCACATTGGATTATGAATTATTTTGTATTCACAGCATTAAATAAAACTTCAGGAATAATAAAACAATACAATAACAACAACATCAATCCAGCTACAGTAACGTTGGCTTTGAAACAATAATGTATCTCTCTACCTCTTCCTCGCACATATATATATATATATATATATATATATATATACATATATAATAAAATAATATATGTAACAATTTTCACTGCATAATCATATACACAGAAATATATAATTTTAGTAATAGTAATGCTATCGGTCAAATTCATATGTAATTTAGTTTATTGTGTGTCTTTATTTTGACAAATGCATTAAAGCTTTTTACACACCAGAGCCATTCATTTACACGTCAATATGTATTTTTTTGGCAAAGTTGTATCATTTGTAAACGATGTTTAGGTTTTCTCAGCTTGTGCACCATAAATGAAGACGTCAACCAATCACGTTGTGAAACAGGCTGAGTTGCAAAAAAATTAAGCTGACTACAATTTTGAAAATTATATTATTATTATAAATATAATAACAGAAAACTAAAATATGAAACGATTCTCCTCATTTAAGGAAAACGTCAAATAGCACAGGACATCTGCAAGACGACATGAAGTATTTTTGCAAGAAGAAATCAAAAAATGTCTTCTAGTGAGGAAGTGATGTCGATAACAAGACAAAACCAAGTGCCCACATCCTGCCGCTCCACATGGAGGGGAACGCCAAGCACCAAGCACGCCTCTTGACACTCAGCAGTAAAAATAAACTCCAACATTCCCACCCCAATCATCATCTGAAATGCATACACTCGCATCCCCCACTAAAATCAGCTTATCTTACCTTTCAACCACAAACGGCACCGCATGTCGTGTAAGTGGAGTGGCCCAGAAGCACGCGAGGCGCTCACCCTGCGAGGTGCTAAATCTGAAACTTGGGTCTTTTGAGCATCAGAAGAATCGTTCATAAACACATTAGGGACGAGTCGCCCACCCGCGTGATGTTTTCCCCTCCTACCTTCGCCCCACCATTTTTCCAGCCAACTGTCCCGGACAAAGCGGGGGGAAAAAAGGTGCACCTCTAAGGTGTCCTCTCGGTGGAGAGCCCTTTTTTTCCGCCTTTCTTTATTTCAAACAGGCGAGCCCTTCTCTTTGCCCTCACACCAAAATGCGCTGCAGCGGGGCCCAGCTTTATTTCCCTCCGTAGGGGAAAAACCTGAGCAGGGGACAACAGAAAGTGGCTTTAGAATACAGGTCTGAAAGAGGGCAGCTGTAGTCTGAATGAGAGTCTATGTGCTTTTGTGTTTTAAATGAGCATTGTCTGTCACTCCGGTCCAGGGGATTCTAGGGGCAACCATGTGGGGGTGGGGAGGGGGCATCTCAAAAACCAAGCGTTAAACTGAGAGTTGAAGTCATATGAATGATGGAGCCCCTGACCCCCCTCCTCTCTGCCCTACATGGAGTGCACACAATTGCACAGGTCACAAAAGGCTATGATTAATGTTAATCAGCGCGTAAAGTATCACGGTGCCACTGACGCGGATGTCTACGCATACGGGCATCGCTGTGTCTTTAATAAATGTTTTTCATCTCCACAATTATTATTTTTTGTGATTGAATAAATGTGATACCATTCATGAGGTTTCCTGGCTGCTGCATGCCCCCCCCACCCCCCTCCAGGTGAAGGGAATTGAGGAAGGTGCATTTCCATTGTCAACACCCACCCCCCCCCCCCACCCCACCCCACCCCACCACCTCGTCGCATTGTGTCTCTGAAAAACATAATGAGGTTTTCAAGTGTAGCGCCACCTGGTATATCCACTTTTTTTTATTTTGCGCCGCGGATCCCCCTCTCCACGCCAGCTCGGGCTGCTGAAGTATCAGTTAAAAAAGAAGTGTGGAGCTAGGCGAGAGAGAGAGACAAAGAGGAGGGATGCTTCCGGGCGGCTAATTGAGATGCTGCAGGCTCACGGGGAAGATGAGTGAGGACCGTGGTGCCGGTGCAGTCAGTGGACATCCTGCCCACGCGGGGAAGACACATGGTGTCCCGCTCTACTTGTGTTTATTTACTGGTTCAGTCATCACTGTGCTCACTGTACTTATTTCTGCTTGTATTGTTTGGCTCAATTATTTTTCTCTCGTGGGTACCATTGTGGCTTTCGTAGCAGTAAGTGTGAGCATCCTGGAATGTGATGTTATTACAATAAGCATACCTTCTTTATACACAGCTATTTTGTTTAATGTGCAATCAAACAAGGCCTGTGCCAGCTCCCATGCACGACCATTATACAAGGGTCATGCTATATATATATATATATACAAATAAATCTAATTTTAATCAGTTGCAGGTAAAAATATCTAATTTAATTATAGTAACTTTATAGTAAATATATATGTATGTATATATATATATGGTCGTCTTCACTTTCCAGTGTCCCTGTTCCTCTCTGTAACTGCAGTTCTGTCACACTTCTGTTCTCACTGCGGTTTCTTGTGGCACAGAAGAAAAACGTGCACCAGCGTTTGCTTCTGTGTTCAAGGCTTTGGGCGGGGGAGCAGACCCCCGGAGTCAATCCCTGTGCTCCTCTCCATTGTCACCCCACCTGACCGCCGCTGAAAGACGCCTCAGACTTTTGTCACCGGCAGGTTATTGTATTTCTAATTAAGCCAGGTTAATCTCTCCAGCTTTGTGCCATTTGCAAAGTGATATGGGTGGCGGAAAGAGAACGGTTATTGGCCCAACATGGACCCCTCCTGCACTGGGACTGTACGACGGGACACAGGATTCTTACTTCAGTGCAGCAGACACGTCTCTGAAGATTGTCCAACATTCAGAACATTTTCTTTAAAGGATTCATTGTGGCTTCTTTCACAGATTCATTATAAAGTGGCCAGCAGAGAGATGACAGGAAAGGAGACGAGGTTCGGGGGATTCCATATCGTGGTCGGTGCCTTGACCTCAAGGCCATCAGGTGCTGATTTTTTATTTGTGAAAACTCGTCTCATGTTTTCTTGCCAGAGATACGCAAAATGATGGATATCTTGTGAAAATTCACTCAGGAAAGACTGGATCATATTGGCATTACATTACATCCAGAGTATTTTACAGAAATGATTCCCAGGAGTATTAACTGTAATAGTATTGCCTATGACATCCTATGAAGATCAAATAATAAGCTGTGCCTTGAAAACCTGCCTGGTTATTGACCCAAATGAACGTGAGCACTTTACTGAACATCCTCCAAGTGTCTGACACTTTCACAGAGCGGCCCAATGTTTGGGGACTTCTCTCTTCCCCCCGATCAGATTTCAGGCCAGAATAAAAAGAGTCGCAACACTTTTGTCAGTGGAATGAAAGACTCTCATCTCTCTGTGGGTCATTGTGGACGGAGGCCAGCGCCACCGTACATCCGACCTATTTACCTGACTCGGCAGCAGATTTCCACAGCCCGGTCCACACAAAGGAGCCGTCTGTAAAACAAATATTGCAGCAGGTTGGCGCTGGCTTCCCTCCTCACGAGGTGCTGCTCGCTATCACATTGGTGAAGTTCTTTAAAAAGAAGAAATAAAACATTATCACTTAATATACTATTCAACAACGGCAGAATCACAGGGGAATTGCAGTTGATTCCGACTTTGGTCTAATTTGTGGCTGCCATTCCTGTAATTGACTCACCACCTCACCAAGTAAAGGAGCATGATGACATCACTTCGAAGAGGTCACAGAGAAGACACACAACCTCCAGATTAGACTCATTTATGTAGAAGTGTGACTCCTCCCATACACTAGGTGTCCCTGTTGCTTTTGGTTGTCTGTTGCAGGTGCTGATTGGAGGTTCAACACCTGACCCGGTCTGGGTCTGCCCTTAATGTGGCAACCTTTGCTCTCTGGGAGAAGAGATCCATTCTGCCAGCGCCATGACACTGTTTTTTTTTTTTAATTATGTTTATTGCTTATACCTCGCACACCCATACAAACATACAGCCAGCTCTCTTGTCTCACAGTTTTGTTGCGATCTCAGGCTGTTGACGGGCTAGCGTAATGGTTTTTTTCTTCTGTACTGTTGAGGACTTTTTGAGAGCTCTGTCAGAGGAGTTATTGGAACACTGTACGCGAGAAAAGTTGCTGAAAATTGCTCAGCATTTTAAGAGGGAGGTCAGAGATGAGCATTTGATGGAGACCATGAAAAACTGAAAATCTGGTTAAAGTGGGTGTTCTCGGGGGACGCAAGTGAGCAAGATATGGAGTAAGACGCTAATTTCAGTGCTCCTGCAGAACCGACAATATTTTACATAAAGTGGGTGTTCTCATGGATATATTTCGGGATATCTGATTAATCAGGGCATTTGGGGGTTTGAAAGAAACATAAGCAAAACATAATCCAGCTTCTGCATACCATGCTTTTGAAATATCGTTGCGCTAAATCAGGATTGGGAGGCTGGTTGCTGTTAGCTGCTGTTGTGTTTGGGCATACACCGCGCAGGCCACTAACTTTGCTGCAGGATCCGGATGCACAGCCGGAACCCCGCAGAATTTGATCAATTATATTAATGGATTCCGACATTGGTTGTATGTGCTTTGGAAGAAAGGCTAATTAGAACCGTGGTGAATAATACAATTATTACCCGAACAGATCCACTTCCTGCTTCAACTTACTTTTTTTGTTCCAACGTTCCAACAGTAAGTCAGTCAGGAGTCCACAAAGGATCTACAGAACACCTGCAGGATTGATGGCTGTACCTGGAGCTTCCTCATCTTCCTGAGGAAGAACAGGCATTGTTAGCACTTGAAGAGTATCAGCTTTCGGTGAGCTTGTGTCCCATGGTAGTGCCAAGGTAGTGCCTAGATGGCAGGGTCGGGGCACTGGGCTGAAAATCTGCCAGCATTTCTTTGGTTTTGCTGGGATTTAGGTCCAGGTTGTTGTTCTAGCACCACCCTTCTAAACTGTTCCTTACTGATGCAGTTTTTTTTGCGATAATGGTGTTAATCATAACTGTCAGAATATCTGATGTGCAATATCTCAGGATCTGAACTCCTGCAGCTGTCTGTTGAATATGGGGTCAGATCGGTCTCATAATTCACAAATGCACACAGAACAATTCACAAATGCAGACAGAACAATTCACAAATATATTTGATTTACAAATGCACACAGAAGGATTTACAAATAACTTTGACAAATAAATTTGACTCACAAATGCAAAAAGAACAAATTACAAATACATTCCAATGCACAAATGTGGATTTGTATGTATTTATTTGTGGATTGCACTGCATTCTTGTGTGCATCGCTACACATTCGTGTGTGGGTTTTTTGAGACTCCCCTGACGTCGCCAGAGCCACAAATGCGTTTTTTCAACATGGACCTATCTGTAGCCAATCAGATGTCGCCCTCATTTTCAACCAATCACATCACTGTCGTCCTGCCGTTGTGGAAGCAGCTCTGGAAGTGGCCTACAGATAATATTATGAACCCAGACATAGGGGAGTTTGATGGTCCGCGGAAATGGTAACTCTTTTTACAGAGATAAGTCACAGAGATAAGCCACGCCCCCTTTCCGGCGCAAATTAAGTGAATGCCACGATTTAACCACATATAGTTTAAATATATATTGAAGTAACCACTAGTTTTGCTTTATACTTGTTGTGGAAGTCCCTCAAACGGCGGAAAATCAAACTCCCCCGTGTCTGGGTTCATAATATTATCCGTAGTCCCACAACTGCGTCTGAATGACAAACGCTTCCAGAGCTGCTTCAGCAACGGCAGGACGACAGTGATGTGATTGATTAAAAATGAGGGTGACATCTGATTGGCTACAGATAGGTCCAAGTTTAAAAAACACATTTGTGGATCTGGCGACGTCAGGGGAGTCTCAAAAAACCCACACACGAATGTGTAGCGATTCACACACGAATGCAGTGCGATCCACAAATAAATACATACAAATCCACATTTGTGCATTGGAATGTATTTGTAATTCATTATTTGTGCATTTGTGAGTCAAATGTATTTGTAAATCCTTCTGTGTGCATTTGTAAATCAAATATATTTGTGAATTGTTCTATCTGCATTTGTGAATTGTTCTGTGTGCATTTGTGAATTATGAGACCGATCTGACCCCATAGTTGAACAGGAGCAGTGAGATGAACCTTGTGGGGCCCTCAATCCATACCCAAATACGAGACCCCTAAAATATCAAAACTTTCACCAGTCCTGATATGCATGTCACATTTGATAGGTTTTGGGATATGATAAAGCCCCACAAAAGCCATTTCAATAGCATAATAATAATATCCACGACAGTTCCGGGCCTTTGCTTGGTACTCGGGCCTTAATTAGAGTTCCTTGTAGAAGCGTTTATAGTATGTTAATGTTCTAGGAGGAACCCTATATAAAGTATGAACCTGAAAATGAGCATTTGCTTCTGAAGAACCCTTTTTTGAAGAGAGGGTTTTTCAAAGGTTATTTGCGAGAGTAAAGGATCCATTAAGTACCCTTAATACCAAATTTATTTTTGGAAGAGAGAGTTTATCAAGGATTGTTTAAAAGCATGTTTGTTAAAAGTTAACTCCCACAACTCAGCACACTCACAGACACACACACACAGACACACAAACAAACACACACACACACACACACACACACAAACTGTATGGGTTGCGCTGCACCACATCAGCCCTCAATCTGTTGGGTTCTCGGAAGAACCCCCTGGGTGGGTTCTTGCTACCATCCTTAGAGGGTGTAAAGGTTCGAGAAAGAACTTCCAAAAAGGGTTCCATTAAAAACCATAAAAGGGTTCACTGTAGAACCTCTCACAGTGAGGTCTAGTATAACCAGATCTAGTATAACCCTTTGTGTTGGGTTCTAGGTAAAACCTTCTGGTTCCGGGTAGAATCTTTCTTCAATCAGGAACCAAAAATTGTCCATCCACAAGGACAAGCCTAAGAACCCTATATGGTTCTAGCACCCTTTATTTCTAAGAGTAGAGAGGTTGTGACGTATTATGCAAGTGAGCCAAAGCAGCACTGGTCACCACTGCAAAACAAAGGATTAGCGCTTTGCTCAACAAATACTTACCCCCGTAAAATATGGAATTATACATGAGCCTGACCATTTCCATCATTAATGTCTTCATCATGAACGGTCTGAGTCTCGATTAATTTTTCAATAATCAGTCTAGAATGCTCCTAAATGTAGCATTCAGTTTTTTTTCACCGCAGTGCACCCTCCCCTTCCCTCCGCCTCCCTTATCCCTGTATAATCCACGGAATAAAGTTGTTTAGCTCACAGCCCTCATCCATCCTTCTTTTTAATCAAGCTAATGGAGGCAACATATATCGTATTGATCGTCTCGCCGTTAGTTTTCACAATGAATCGACGGCCATTCCAAGCCGAGCAGCCTTCCCACATTTCTTTCTTCCTCCCCCCTGTCTTCCCCTTCCGTCCGCCTACCCCGTCTTGTGATGTTTGAATAAGCACAGAGAGAAAAGAGAGAAAAGTCTGTCACGGTTGAATTTTTTGCTGCTCAACTTCACAAATCTCACACCCTGCTTGACTGATGTGCAACCTCTGAGTGGCTGAGCTCTTGACCTGTGAAGAGAAGGCTTATGTCTTCCCCCACTGCTAATCTGGAGAATCAGCTTGGAAGGCCGACTCAAAACTCCTGTAACAAATCAGATGGCGCCCAGCCGAGTGTCATAAGAAACAGACAGGTAACGACAATTCACTTACCCCCTACGTAAGAATCAATTCTCCCACAATGCACCTGTCACAGAGCCCTCGGTACGCTGAAACCATTTCTTCCTTCTGTCAGACATGGTAATTGCATGTTAAATTTTTTTGCCGCTTTTTTGGCAAGCCACATTTGGGGAAAATTGTGATGAATCATATCGGCAACATTTTTTTCCACCCTCCGTGAAATAAGACCACGATAAGGTAAAATAAAAACTAAATCAACCACATTTAAATGGATTCTCCTAAATGGATTCAAATCAACCCTTGTGCTCTGTGAGTCAGGGAATCAGAAGAAACTCAGACTAGCACTGGATCTGAAACCAGTGTGCCAGCTGCCTTTGATGCGAGTACATGTTGATTTACCTGCAGCACCACTGCTTCATATTTCAATACAGATTAGGTAATACTACTTTTAAGAAGTAAAATCAATGATTGCGACCGATTGAACAAAACACAAACTATGTTTATTTGAGATTTGAAACCAAAAGTTTAATTTTGCCGTCGCCATGTTGTTTTCTTATGCTTCCAATGCACAGAAGTTACCTTATTTGGAATGCGGAGAAGTGATGTAGGCTTCTCTCGGCAGGACTGGAGGTTGCCGCCAGGTGATGTACCTAACGTAGTGTACTTGTGGACGGGGCCGGCAGCAAAACTTATTTTAGACACCTCGATGAGACCCATCTAAAAAAATCCATATCTATTAATAAGTGTGCACTATTTAGTATATTTTTTCCGCTTTATCTTGCCTTTCCGAGTGGGAATTGAACTGAGCCACACAACTATGTTTACAAAAACAGTATAGATACGTTGCCAACGTACTCATGTAAACCCAACAATCATTTCCTGAAGAAAACAGGACTTTCACCCCAGATGCTGGTGTTCACGTATCATGGGAAACCGTACTTAACTAACACCAAACACGACGTAACAACCCCAGCCATTTTGTGGCGAAAATTGCAAATAATTTGCATCTAATACTAAATCCTGATTATTTCCTCATTCACAACGTCTATTTGAATGATTCCAAAAGGTATAATATACAGAAAACCCTTATGAAGATATATAATAAGTTCATATATGTGTTAGTGGTATACTGATTTATGATAGTACACAGAAAAGAAAAACTAAATATAAATATTTTGCAAAGAAAAGATGAAAAAAAGATTCAAAACTGATTTTAATTATTGTAACTATATTAACGATAATTTTTTTAATATATAAAATAGCTCTATATGGTAGGAGTATATGTGCGAAGTTGGCTTCAATTGAGTGAAGTTAAGTATTTTTAATAGTTATTTTAGTTCAGACATTTCAAGAAATCCTGTCAACTCCGCTGAAGCTAGAAAGTTCCCACGGTCCTCAGTGGTCTTGAATGGTGCTCGTTTCATAACATCCTGTTGCTCCGTGCCGTTAGCTGTGTGCAGGCTGGAGGAAGCTCTGGAATATTCATATTTCAGCCATAAGTAAGTCAATTTTCATTTTTTTGCTAGACAAAAATTACATTCTTGTGCGTATCTTTGCGATGCTTTGTTTGACAGAATGAGCAGTATTGGCGAACTCTGTAGGCTGTAAGGATTCTAAAACTGTTGAGTTTAGCGTTGTAGCTTTTTGCTAATGTTTTTAAATCAGCATTTTTTCAAAACTTGGGGTGCATTCTCAGCCACTTTGGGGGTCACTTTGAGTCATACTTATGGCTTATGTTCATTTGTATTGTGTAATATTGTAAACATGACAAATTAACTTATTGATATGTGAGGCCAGGCTGTGCCATTTCTTTTTCCTATATCACATCAGTGGCACTGTTAAGTGCTGGTATTGATTAATAGGCTCTGAACCCCTCTAAGTCCCAGAGGTTCTGAACCCCAGACCCCCCAAAACCACAATCTTTTTCCAAAACCAACCAAGTAGTTTTGTCGCCTAAACGTAACTAAATTGTTTCCTGTAAATACAGAAGATTATTTTGGATGTAACAATCAAAAATGTACACATCCAAAACTGACGATGGAGGGGTACCTAGAGCGTCTTAGTATTTAATGCATTTGTTGGTGTTGGTTTGTGTTAGGCTGTCAGATCACCATGTGGAAATCCTTTGCTTTCCTCTTAGATCACAAATTTCTCTCAATGTTTACTGTAACTCAATACAGCTGAAAATAAAATAAAATACAATAGCTATAACCAAAAACAAACATTTAATATAGGAACAAAAATCCAATGAAGTGGCCCTACAGTGGTCGCTCAATCCCTGGACTTGGGACAGAGCCAATCAGTTGGACTCCGGTCCCCCTTTTTTCTCTCTTAGAGGTTTGCTGTCCTGGAACTGAGAAGCACCTTATTCAGGGAGAAACCTGATCCAGCCTCATCCTTTTAAGAATAACCTAGTGCCTCACATCATGTGACATCATGTCACATAATGTTTTTAAACCTAGAAATCAAGGTCAATGTGACAGATTAATTTAACAGGGAATGTTTGGACATCAATGCAGCATTTTCTACTTTCATTTAAAACAGTTTGGTCCATTTGGCGCCAAATACTGTCTGGGACATTTCCCTAAGTCAGTTTATCACCTGCCCATGAGTCAGTTTATCACCTGCCCACCTGACCAGACTCCCTCTGGACTTAAGGTAATGTCGGATGATATATCCAAGTCACTC
The DNA here is from genome assembly GCA_023566465.1 of Cottus gobio. NCBI lineage: Eukaryota > Metazoa > Chordata > Actinopteri > Perciformes > Cottidae > Cottus > Cottus gobio. The sequence goes on from CM042218.1 coordinate 26,128,492, forward strand.
TCTCTGAGTTACTTTCCTTAAAGACTGATAATGATTCTTGGCCTCTATTATCATTTAAGGGAGATCAAAGAGCAAAATTAGTCCCATTTTTCGCCTTTAAGTGACATAAGTGTTGACCTGGGAGAATCCCCGCCAGGCCTGCCAGAAATCATCAGGGAAGTAATGTTCAATTATGCACACCATTTGTTGTATTCCACTGGGCTGAATTAGAGTGGGAGGTTGCGGCGTGACAGAGGGTAACCCCATCACTTTGGTATCACTGTCCTAAAAGGCATTGACCTCTCACTCAGATTAGTGCAAAGAAACACATTCAGTGCCATAACTCACCTCAGCATGAAATATTTCACTCTGTATTAGCTTCCTCAACTTCTAATGGCCCCTTCTAAAGAAGGCCACTTTACCATAATATGAATACACATATCTCTAAAACCCAAGCAAAAGCCTTTCAGAATTAACATTATTGATTGAGGTGCAATTAAGTGCGTGTGTAACGGTTAATGGAAGGTTAATGTTAAAGTCTTAGGATAAGGTGTGGGGCTTAAAACACATTTATTGATCCGATAGTCTGAGCGAGTGATTTCAGACGCGATTAGAGAAATGCTTTTCCACACATTTTCACCAATATATGGCCACTGCCAGCAGATCAGTGTGTGATTTTACATCACGGCAGCTGATATAACTCATGGTCATTTATGTGTAATCGTTGTTAATAAATTTAACGTCTTTAAAAAAAAGTGAATCATTTCAGAAATCAATAGGTAAGGAATGAAAATGAAACTACAACTGACTCAAAGGTTATGAATGTTTTTACTCAGATTTTGGAGACTTTTAGACACTGTATCATTGCAGGAGATTTCCTCATTATCAATTTGTGCAGATGTGTTAATTTATAATTGAATATAAAGTTTTTCACAAATACACTACATGTATTATAATTATTTTTCCCTATTAGCTTATTTTCTCATTCCACAGCTCCTGTCTTCATCTGTTGCTCTGCTTGCAGTCGCGCTGCCTCCAGTTTCTGTTAAGGAGAGCTCTCATCCAATCAGATTTCACCTCGATGTCTCTATGGAAGAAGACGGTATCGTTGATTGTCATATACTTCAAAAAATCAGATCTTTAGTTTGACATGCTGGGTGTATTCTTTCATGTCCAGGGCTGTCTTCGATGAGGCCCATGGACGTGTGATTGGTAACAGGGCCAACGTGTCCATTAACATCAGCTGTGATTGGTCAGTGGACCAGCATGACTTACGTAGCTGCTAGCAAGCAGAACTCAGGACGAGTAAGAACATTTCAGGCTGAAACATAAGAGAAGTTATGACATTTTTAATGTTTTACTTGGTGTAGTTTTTTTAACCCTCAATGGCTGAAGGAGGAGAAACTGACTTGGTGGTGGATATACTGACAACGCAGATATTTTCAGGCCCTGAAACGCATGGAGACTTGGGCTGTCACTGGCGTTCAAAGCCAAGAGAAGGACGTGGTACTGGCGCGTTTGTTAACAAGGAGGCGGATGGGCTTTTTCTTTTTTAAGTGAACAGCATCTAGTGAGTGAACTGTGGGGGCGACTGTGGCTCAGTGGTTAGCAAGTCTGTCTTTCAATCAGAGGGTCGGTGGTTTGATCCCAGGCTCCGGTAGTCCATGTCGTTGTGTCCTTGAGCAAGACACTTAACCCTAATTGCTCTCCGTTGCTGTGTCTACGGTCTACTGTATATCATGTATGTCGCTTTGGATAAAAGTGTCAGTGAAATATAATGTAATGAACTGCTGTTTGTGTTTTTAAATCTGCAGTGTATTTAATCATAAACAAGCCATGGCGGTTTATGAGCCACTGTTGCTGCGGCTGTTGCCCGCGGCGAGCTGGGGACTGGTCCACTACCTTCGTTGGTTGTCGGGGAGCTAACTAGCTTTGCTCTAACTAACTTTGTGTGGTTAGATTTATCTCCCTCTCTGTGCCAGGCGGGCGGAGTTTCCCCGCACTTTCGTGCAGTGAAAGATTTCAAAGTAAAGGTTTGGGTGCTTCTCTTCACTTGGCAGCGTTTGTTCTGGAAGACAGTTTGATACTAAATACATTGTGTCACAAACACGTCGCCAGATTTGATGTTTTATTGTTTTTTAATGAGGTTACTACACAACTTTACGAGTATCTCTCTCTCGCTGTTGGGCTGTTTTCCTTCAGTGTTTGTGTTTTTTTTCCTTTTTCTTTTTTTATGTTGTGATGCTTTAAAAGTGTTGTGCAGACACGAACAACACATGCTTATATTGTGGCTCGTGCTATTGAGTGTGCAGTGTTTTAAAGTTTTGTTGGATTGTTTTGTCATGTTTTGCTATAACTAAATGTGACGGGTTCTTGTTGACGTGAACTATATATATATATTTGTGTACTTGCCGATACCGAGTACCGATACCGATACTTCTTAGATTTGGTCTCCATGAAAGTGCAATTAATTTGGAGGAAGATTTTATTTTATCCTCTGCAGATTATGTCAAGCCTATAGTACAAAATTAACAGAAGGCCATCCCAAGCTTTAAAGTAGGGATGCAACGATACCACTTTTTACAAACCGACACGAGTACGAGTATTTTTATTTGTGTACTTGCCGATACCGAGTACCGATACCGATACTTCTTAGATTTGGTCTCCATGAAAGTGCAATTAATTTGGATTTTATTTTATCCTCTGCAGATTATGTCAAGCCTATAGTACAAAATTAACAGAAGGCTATCCCAAGCTTTAAACTTCTCGTGGAAGTCCCTCTAATGTCGGACCATAAAACGCCCCCGTGTCCGGGTTCATAATGTAAGCGATAATATTAGGGATCGAGCAATTATATAGGAAGCTGTGTTCCAAGTTATGTTTCTGGTGCTTTTATTGTGGAGGGAGAAACGGAAAGGAAAAGAGGAGTGGAATTGTGGGATATACGTGTGTGAAGGAGATAAAAAAGTGGTTCAAGTTACCCTGGAGCGTGTTTTCATTTTATTATAATTACAAATATAGACACACAACAGACACTCGGCTACAATAATATCATCCGCAGCCGCACAACAGCGTCTGAATGAGGCCGCTGCTAGCGCTACTTCTGGCGGACCAGCAACAGTTTGATTCAAACCGGCGGGACGGCAGTAATTTCCGTCGCGTTCGGTGTGAACGCACCATAACACTACACACCTTGCCGCAAGAGCCGCAAGAGAGCGACGAAAGAGCCGCATGCGGCTCTGGAGCCACGGGTTGCCGACCCCTGCCCTAGACGTTGAAGTCAGGTAGGACAACAAATCTTTTTCTCCACAAAGCGCGACCAGTTTGTTGTAGCGAAATACTGTTGAGTGGTATCGGTTCTTGGTATCGGCAATTGAAAACGAATACGAGTACGAGTATTTTAACACAGTATCGGCCCGATACCCGATACCGGTATCGGTATCGGTGCATCCCTAATATATATATATATATATACATATATATATATATATATATATATATATTATATAACCAATAATTTCACACAAGCCATGCCAAATTATATGTTTCTTCAAATGTGATACGAGGCAAATACAAAACATATTTTAGATTTTAGTTTGCAGAAATGTACAATGACAACATTTGAGATAAGTCCTTCTGGAGGTTTTTTTCTTTGGTGTATGAATGCTGTTACTTTGTTTTTGAATCCCCTCTGTTTGCTTTTTCCCATCAACTTTGTACGCATCCATGATGTCTCTGCATGTCAAGGTAAATTCTGCATGCACTTTAAGATGGGATGGGAACCCAAACACAACAGCTCTCCAAGAGAGACAATACATGCAGCCCAGCCGTCTCTGTGGTTTGCAAAAACGTCCGACGTCAACATTTTCTCTGACATGTGGATTGATGCGTGGCACATGACAGGCAGGTTTTGCCATGACTGAAGGGAACTGGCTGCAGCAACAGTGAGCGCAACCTTTTTTTTTTAGACACGGCCCTTCAAGCACTGAGTCACTTTCAAAGGCACTGTGGCAAAGCTCCTTCTTTTGAAAATCCCTTTCTTTCGTCTCACATCTGAGAGAATCGCTGTCGATGCCTCAGACGGCATGAAGGTGAAAAGGTATTTGAGAACCTTTCAGAATTGCCTCGGTTGTCCGGGAGAGTTTCGCCGCTCCTTTTTTTTTGAGGAGTGAAGTGAACCTCTGAGGCACCAAATTGATTTAGAGTGAGAGCATCGTATTGAGTTGAAATATAATAGCCGTCTGAATGCTGCTTTGGGGGCGAGAATTGATTGAGAGAGAATGAGATAACATTTTCCCAATTCAGAAAACTGATTGAAGAAAGACATCTCTCAAGAAATCTTTCATGATTATTGCGAGGTGCTAGGAATACAAACTGTTATGTTGCGCATCATGGAGCATGTACATGTGTGCTTCTGAAACTGGAGGGGTGGGGGTAGGGTAAGATTCATTGATGATATCAAAAGAGCACCCACTGTTGAGAGCATCTATTCCGGACAAAAAGCAGTGGCATCAATTCAGTAAGATTAAAAGAAAACCTACTGTACTATTGAGTGCATCAATCCTGGAGTACAAAAGAGGTAGGTAAGTGTCGAGATGAGGGGAGGGTTGGCTCTAGTCTCTACATAACCTCATGCCCTGGCACAAAGCAGTGGTTTGAACCTCTCAGAGCGACCCGCATACATACAGGCAGGCTTGTCTGCATGCTAATTCCAGGGAGATACAATTTGAAGCACTAAAACCCCTCAATGTCACATGCAAATCACGTCTCTATTTAATTCCACGGACACAAACTGTCAAATACAGCAGTGATCAGCCTGTACGAAGAGTGACACCGGTACTGATTAAAAAGAGCAAGGGGGTAGAGAGATGCAGTCACAATCCTTTACCCGGCATTTCACAAATCTTTCTCCTGTCCCTTCAAAATATGGTGTTTGATTAAAAAAGAAAGATTGCACCCCACGTCTGATTGAGATATAGGAGGCGTGCTTAAATAATACTCCGGCACGCAAGAGAAGTGTAATTGCGGTCTCAGAACGGCATGCCTTAATATACTCCTCACGAGCAAGTGTAGGGAGGAGATAAATTGAGCTTGGCATCGCGGGCCGCAGAGTTTTACTGCTGTGTTTTCCCAACAAATTAATTAACGTAATTTTTCTCCAGAAGGTAGAAGAAATTGGAAAGGTAGGGCAGTGAGGAAATGTTCGTTCAATGTCATCTCAAGAGCACTTATTCTTCCCTGCTTCAAAAATCTGCATCCTACGTGTAAATGTTGTTTTGACCTCTGTAGTCGGGACTGCATAGCAAGAGAGAAAATCAAGTTATTAAATATGTTTTGCATTGCCTTCTATTGGGCCTCATAATCATATTCATTCCCATACAACAAAACTGCTTGTCAATTATGTTTTGAGTGAAACGTATTTTGAAACTTGCAATATAATCTTCCATGGATCACGTTTGTTATTGAAGTATGAAATAGGCTTCTAATCAAAGTCTATGTTTAGTGGGACATGTATTTTCACTTTAGTTGTGAAATGTAATTTTTTACAATTCAAGTACCTATTCTAGCAACCGCTGCGATGATGTTGACGGGATGGATCCAGTATTGGTTACTTTCTACAACATTCCGGATAACTGCATCCATTACAGTATGTTTGCCACCATTTTGGTGGCTATTTTTCTATCATTATTCCTCATGGATTTTGCTAAATAATTCTGCCTCAACACTCTGATTGGCCAACTTTCTCCAACACAACAAAAGACCGTCAATGACTAGGAAGAGTAATGAACCTGTACTTGTATAGATCTTTTCTAGCCAATAAGCGCTTTAAAACTACATGACATTATTCACCTATTCACATCCATTCATACACTGATGGCAGTGGCTAAGATGCCCTAAAGAAATTACACAGATTTCATCTGAACCAGTGTGAGGCGATACCATTCTCCCCTCTCCGGTGGCTGAGGAGTTAAGGCGGCAACCACAAACCAGGTTCAGGTCTAGCCATGGATCTTTGTTGCATGTTGCTCTTGAGAATGCCAAGAAGGAATTAAAGCTTCTCCTCAGCTTTGAAACCATAATTTAGAAACACCACTACAATATCCAGAATGCATTAGTATACTCCATCCCCAGAGGAAGAAAAATCCTCTTAGTGACTGCTTAACAAGGTCCAAATATTTATAGGATGGACGTGAGGTCACAGTGGCCTTGGCCTTTGACCTCCATAATTGAGTCAGTTCCTCCTAGAGTCCAGGTGGACGATTGTGACAAATTAGACATTTGAGATATTGCTTTTAGGAGAATAGGACATACCATAGGAAGGGAAAACTTGTGTTTTGTAACATGAACGGTAGATAAGTGGAAATTTGAGGGTTAATGATCATAACCAAACTTTGTTCGAGTGGAACAATAGTAATGACAAATGACTAAGAAAACAAGTCAGTCAGTCAGCAAGTGCAAAGGAAGAATAGGAGGAAGACAAAGAGAGGGAGAAAGAACATTACAGATAAGGATTATAAAGAAAAATCCACTTTTGCTCCTGGGTACCAGAGACTGATCCAGAAGTCGCTACAATCACGGCAAGTTCTCTGCTTACCACAAATCACAAGCCCTCATTCATCCTTTGCTTTGGTTACTGTCCTCCGGACAATATGGTCAATCCCTCTCTGTTATGTGCCGTCCCGTGAATTTAGTCCCATTGTGGGGAGAGAAGCAGCACCAATCAAACCCCAGTAACCAGCAATCAGCCTGGGACCCTTTAGCCAGGGCATCCTATGTGCCCCTACAACCCAAAAAAAAAGAAGAAAAAAGAGAACAGCCACACGCCTGGTTAAATCAGGAGGCTGAAGACACTCAGCAGCCGGCCTCTGGAGTTGGAGCGTGCAGCATGACAAAATGGTAGTGGGATGCAGCCATCACTGACACCTTCCAGTGGATACATTTAACTTCTGTCACTTGCACCTCAATGCACAATCAATTCAAGCCTTTCCCTTAATGCTGACACCTCAGTGCCATGAAATGCTCTTTGGGCAAAACCAAGGGAACATAACATTTTTGGGTATATATAAAAGGAGAGCAATGTTCATTCAGGCTTTTTTCTTTCTTTCTTTCTTTCTTTTGACTGTCACACTTTCACTGAGATAGAGGAGTATAGAATGTAAATAGCCTTTTTTGATGTTGGCTTTCACAACTATTTTGAAAGCTATCGATTGTATGTCCTGGACTGTAGGGCTAGATGAATGCTCCTTTCCATTGATTCTTTTGATTTGAAACTAATTGCCATAAAAAAGGCGTCTAAAGGAAGTCAACAAGAGTGGGGCACTTACAGAACATATGATCAGCTTAACCATGGGTTGCTGAGATGTAATTGCACCTAATAAATGGCTGTGAAGGGCCCAGAGTCAAGTCTTGGTGGCCACAATACCAATGCTTCTACCCCCTTTTTTCTTTCTTTCCAAGGCTCAGAAAAATAGTTAACCTTTTCTCACAGCCATTAGCTATGTTTCTTTCCAAATGGTGTGCAAACCTCAAGGGAATTGCCACAATGTCTTGCCACAATGTCATCAAAAGTAAATGCAAGTGGAGAATGTGGCTCTCCGTCAATTAGACCTATACAAATAGTCTTGGAGGCAAATAACAATATTAAAATGTAAGGATCAAGGAATCCTCGAAGTATGAAATTAGATTTATGTTACCCAAGAACGTTCTTTTCATTTATTAACTTCTTTCACGAAGTGAGCACACTTTTTATTTATAATTTTGCTTCTAAAAAATAAGTGGGTGTAAAAATCCCTTTTATGTGTATATCCTTATTTCACGATAATGACTAAATTCCAGTTGACACATGCTGATGAGTTGTGCTCTGATTACTTTTTAGTGTAAAGAGCTTATTAATTAAGGTAGGCAATAGCATAATTAACACACAGTCCTGGTTTTTGTTAATGTGGTGATTAAAATGTATCATAATTCAACTAAAAGGCAACAATTGCCCATTGGATGCAGACTGGCCAATCATTATCGTATTGTTATCATATATATATTAGCTCCGACCAGGGTATTCAATTATACATCTGTGCTACACAGACTCTCATGCAATGGTTTCATATTGTCTTCAATCATGTTCATGTTGTTTTGTCTCCTGCCTTGAATCTCAACAGGTGATGTGGTGGTTGACTTTTACACCAGGCTTTAGCTTCTATCTTTATGTTTGACGTCCTGGATATAGCCCTATTTCTTTAAGGCGTGCCGTTAGTGACAGTGTGGCTCCATGATTACATCAGCTCTTACAGTTTGACAGAGCAGCAGCAGGGGGGGCGGGGCATAAGCAAGGGGTTTCTTATGGCATTGCATCGTACATAGGGGTGACTGTAGATCAGTGGTCAGCTTTGGATAAAAGCGTCAGCTAAATGAACTGTAATGTAATGTAATATTCAACCAGCTCCACATGTAAGGCTATGGAGGCTATAACGGACATTATGTTATGTTATTATGCTAGCTTCAGATTTGAGCCCTGCCCCCCTGAAAGAGAAAGCAAATACACAAACCATTCTGCCACGGCACAAAGGTGCACAAATTAACCTTTTCAGGTTCAAGTTACAGCCCTCATTTTAAACATCTTTAGGAGATGAGTTGTTGCCGTAAAGTAGCAAATAATTTGAATATGATTCACAGTGTTTCTGTTGAGGGGGAAAGAAGGCATAAAAGGTTTAAAAACATTCAGCCCTCAGCCTCAGTGACTTTGGCAGTGTCTGAGCGTGCACTCCCAATCAATTAAAAGTAAGAGCTGAGGGTTTCATTTTTAAACTTTGACAAAGGCAGACAGCCACGATGGAGTGGTAATAATTGTGTTCAAGTCCTGTAGGAACATTACAAAGTTAAAGGGGAAAATGTTAGTATTTCAAAAAGTACATTTTGTCTGAAATTCAAGAAGCTTTTACTAACACCAGCTACATAACCAGAGTTGGAAATGTTCGTAACAAAGATATTTATTTTAACCCAGGGATTAATAAAGTGTTCTAATCAATAATCATAACCATTAAGAAATGGAAACAGTAAGTTTCGTGTGAGTCATGAAGTTTATTTTGAAAAGAGACTATGTAACCAGTGACAATATGCAAGTATTGAGCGGAAACTGTGTTCTGCGAACTGGCACATTTATTTTGAAAAGACACTTTTCTTGTTTAGAGCACATACTATACATTTCCTGTGAATACATCCATTTATTTTGAAAACAACACTATGCGTGTTAGGAGTGGAAACTGTTCATTTCCTGTGTACACATACATTTATTTAGAAAAGTCTATGCAAGTAATTAGCAGGAATTATACATGTCCTGTGAATCAGCAATTTTAATTTAAAAAAACACGATGCATTCAATGAGCGTAAACTGTACATTTTCTGTTTCTAATTTGGATTGAGCGACTTGTCGTAAAGCAGCCACGAACATTACATTAATTAACAAAATGAAAGAAAGTGGCGAGAAAAACAGCGTAGCAACAGAATGAGGCTAAAAACAAAAACCCAATAATCCATTTGTTGGCAATATCTTGTGAGTTACTGTATATCCTTACAGCTGCACCTTAATTCCTCGAAGGTATTTTTCTTCATGCTGATTTACTTTACATACACAGACACCTTTATTATTACTGTCAGCGCCGTGTCTTCGGCATCTCTATCCCACGGGTGACAGAATGCTTGATATTTTCCTCCCTAAAATATGCGCAGCAGTCTCATTTCCCCACGTGCTTCAGTGATTACGAGCCTACCTCCAAGACTAGACTCCGAGGAATAAGACAAAATTAGCTGAAGTGCTTTTAATTTTGCAATTACCATACTCCCGTGTGAACGAGATGACATAATTGCAGTCTCCTCGTGACATTCATCACTTAGCGGCAAGATTGAAGATGTCATGTTTGTCACATAATTATGTATTCCAGCATTACTGTCTGGGATAATTAATAATTACCCCTCATGTCTTACTGTATACACCGGAATCTGCCGGGGACTTGTAAAGCACCGTGCACTTACCCGCTCATGCTGTCCCGTTTTTTGAGGTAAATTACTCAGCCTTGCACTTTTCTGCTTTTTCGCGGGCCTGCCTCTGTGCTGCCGTCAATTTTCTCCAAATTGCAGGTAATGGCTGGTGAGATTTGGTCACACCGTGCACACACAGTCTTTTGGCTCCGAGTGACATGGGGCAAATACATCCACAGCGTGTTACCTCACCCGGTGGCTCACTGCTTTAGCGCCAGCTTCGGAGGGAGCTTCGGCAAATTCTGTCATTTTGTTACAGTAAAAAAAGAAAAAAAAAGATTCAGTCTCACGCCATATTTCAGATTCAATCCACATGTATAATTATATTTCTACTACCACAATAAAGTGTTGTTCATAGGGGTGGAACAGTAATAACGCCTAGGGAAAACAAAAACAAAACAATAATAATAATAAACACTTTTGTTTTCATTTGTTTAAATGATCAGAGGCTCTTTGGCCATAATTCTTACTGGAAGAGTTCAGTTGCTCATATATTGGCGTAAGAAAATAAAATATGACAAAAGTGTCGTAAAAATAACACCTGATCTTCTTAAAACGGGCAGAGGCAACAGACTAAATGTGAGGTCATTTGCACATGACCTTATATTATCTTGAATAGGTAAACCAGCAAGATATATAACTGATGAATAACCACTTTGATATATCGATATATGCACATTGACTATGTTAAATACTTAATGAGACCAAATAAATGCATTTCGACCAGCCTACTTCATATCCTCTCATTGATTAAACAATAGAGTTCACTAGGCTCTTCTTTTTTCCTCTCATCAGTAAAACGGAGTGTATGCTAGCCTTTCATATTAGGTTCAATGTTATAAGTAGGCTGAAATAATCACAACAACACAAAGATTCAGGCCCTCTCGTGTGGCTTGAAGGTGTAATGCAGTAATACATGTTGAATTAAAAAACTATGGCAAAAAATGTCGAGTGAGCTCCACTAACCCAGCTAACCCAGCTAAGCCGAGTAGCAAGCTACAGCTGATGCGTCGCAAAAACTCGCATTCTAGAATTTTGCTTTTTTTCTACGGCCATTAACAGACTATTCTTCTGTTCTCGTTTGGGTCATGAAACTGAGATAAAACTGGTCAGTCGTCAGACATTAACTAAGGTCCTTACTACTTTAAGAATGTCTTTAAGAATAAAATGGCTTTTGTCTCAGCAAGATTTATAAAGATTACATCTACTGTAAAGGTACCTTCACAGGTCTTCTTAAAAAAGGGATTCGACAGCTGAATCTGATTCAGAACGCTGCAGCTCGAGTTTAATCGTTTCTTACCCGGTAACCTTTATTCTAGTCTTATTCTATTTGAGCTTGTATTAGTTTTCTATTCTCTTGGAGCTTGTATTAGTTTTCTATTCTCTTGGACATTAATTCATCTTTTTAATTGTATTTAAATATAATTTTAGCATGTAATTAAATTGCTGAAATGTGGAGCAAAGAAGAGCAGAGTGATATTTCTGAGGGGGTTTTAATCCCATTTTTGTAAGAAACTATCCCCCGGACCTAGAAATGATGTTGTTTTACCACAAAAAAATTTTGATAAATATGTTTAAGACGAAAATGAATTGCCTGGAATAGAAATATACCTATATTCTCTGCAGACTATCAGTGCTTTGAATGTTTATCTGGAAAGCCTCCTTGTTAATGTGCTTCATGTTGAGGTAGAAAAAACCCTGAACCCAACACGAGAAGCTTCAACTGAAAAGCCACACTTCCAAATTCCCTTTTTGAGGTCATCGGTTCTTTTGAGGCAGTCAAAGCCTTTCTTAGCGTGCTGTCAGCCTCCCCTACTGGGGCTTATTTTCACATGTTTTTCTACCCTGCACTTGATATGTTAAAAAGTACATAATGGATATAGCGGTCTAATGGCGACTGAGTCCTGGGGATTGCTTTTGTTTGTAATGCAACTATTAATTAGCATTCCCAATACTACTGACTGTTTGGAGACAGGGCCTGCCAAACGTATTATGTTTCCCACAAGCATTAGTATTATAATAATTCCCTGATGAGGCAATATTGTAGCTTTTAATAGTCGCTGTTTACACCACATTTGTTGCCAAAGGACAAAAAGTAGAAACTGCTGATAATGATTGGTTCTGGCAACAGCAAATGCTTTTATGTAAATAGCTGTCCCTAAAATGTGACCTGGAAACAAAGGCAACTTACTGGTGAGTGTGCAGCTAAATGCATTAGTGGATCAATTAAACACTAGTCTTCCTCTGCTCGGGTTGCTATAGCAACTGACCTGCGAATGCAGGGAAAAGGGATGGAAAGGAGCACGTTGAGATGCCTCATGCTACATGCTTCCAATTTGTCTTCATCACAAGAACAAATATTACTGTTGAGGGCGGGATTCATTTACCGGCGCCCGCTTCAACCGCTACCTTGCAAATAACGCAAAGCCACAGCTATTATTATGATATTTATATCAGGTATTATGAAAAGCTTTTGCAGCGCTGATTAAAAATGAGCATTTTAAATCCAATGAATCACAAGGCCTACTGAAACCCAGCCTCACAGTCATGCATACACATATTTGTTCTTGGTACTCTGTTAATGTGGGAAAAGCTTCAGCTCACTCTTAAGCGCTTGCTTTATTTTGAAGATCACTTTTTTCCATGTTTTACAAAGGCCAACAATGTTTTCTTTACATTGATGACCACTAATAATAGTATTTGAATAATCTAAGTACACAGCAGTGTCACTGATAGGATGTCCTGTTTACAAACTGTATTAGTTTAAAAAATATTATTTGTTGTAGTTCTAGGGCTGCCTTACTTGTTTTTGTTTCTGTAACCTTTTTTATTCTTATTGGATTTTTTTTTTTTTTTAAATGAATACAAAAATAATTAAGATGCAACTGAAATCCCGTAGCGTCTCGCCTTTTTTATTATACTGAACTGAGAAACACCCCACCTTGCTGCCTTGTTGGCATGTTCCCACTGTTCTATCTAACATCTATTTTACTATGTTATTGGTATACATATTGGTTATAATCTTGTATGATGCAATTCTGCGTGGGGGGACCGGTCTAAAAGTCCAGGAACATTTTTCTTTCCCATTTTTCAGTCCCAGTTTTGGATCCCCCTCTGGAAAGACCCCCAACAGAACATGTTGGTTATAGTGGGTCGAGGTTATAGTGGGTCGAGGTTATAGAGGGTCGAGGTTTTAGAGGGTCGAGGTTATAGGAGGTCGAGGTTATAGGGGGTCGAGGTTATAGAGGGTCGAGATTATAGAGGGTCGAGGTTATAGGAACAATGAACTCATTATTTATTATGATTGGGCCGCCAGATTTTTATTTTCAAGACAAATTCATGAAGGTGACTGAAGGAAGCAGCAAAGCCTTTTTTCCTACATCCTTTATGTAGTGTGTGTGTGTGTGTGTGTGTGTGTGTGTGTGTGTGTGTGTGTGTGCGCGCATGCATGCATGTTTGCTGGGTTATAAAGTCAGAGGCGTCAGAGACATAATAATGAGCAGAATCTTGAACCAATCTTCATGTCTGTGCACAGTGGCGAGACAATGGGTGTCGTCTGGCAGCGGAGGGAATTTGTATTGAATATGGAGAAATGTGAGGCAATTAGGTCAGGGGAAAAATGCAATTGATGATCACATGAGCCAGCGATGCATGTGCCTCCAAGCACATTCGTCACTCTTCAGCTGTGAATAACTCATGTCAAGGTTAAACGCTGAGAGATTAATCATCATAAATTTGAGGGGGGGGGGAGGATCCCTGGTTTGGTACGTTTGAACACAGAGACTGAAAATGATGCGGAAGCATAATTCCCACTCAGGTGGAAGCTGTACTGACTAGCAACATTTATTAGGACCAGAAACGTGAAGGAGCCCGGGTTGTATTTTGTTCTCGTTTTTGTCATGTCCATTCAACCATTTAATTACACATCTGATAAAATAAATCTGTGACAATTACTTTAAATATTAACTTTAGTACATTGACTTCATAAGAATACTTCTAAAATAGGCCCACATTTGTTGGTTAAGATTTATAGCTACACTCCGTCGAGATTAAACAGAGTTGGAATACTTTAAAGAGTAGGAGTGTTTTAAAAGGCCCGCAGGTACATTGTGCCCACAGACTGAATATAAGAAGTGGACATTGCTCTTGCGTGGACTCTGGTTTTAAAGTTTGGAATTTGGGCTGTCGCCAACTTATTTAAATTTTTTTGTAACCAGGAGTGACAGGAGAGGGTGGAACTAAATACAACTGAACGCTGACATTTTTAGGAGATCAAAATGTTGCAGATGACTTTCAAGAAAGGGTTGAAGTTCTATGACAAAGCTGCTAAGTTTAACTGAAAGGTTTAGTTAGTGTTTTTGGTTGGTTGTATACTTCGATGCTTTGGTAGGTACAATTTCAGGTTTTTTTGCCAATTGATTCCCGTGTCTTTGAAGAGAGCGTCATAACGGCTTCAGTTCCATCGTCGGAAAGGGCTGCAGAAAAATGTATTTTAGCAACCTAGAAAAAAGTTCTAGATACATTGCTGTATTTAGAATATTTTCACGGCTTTACCTTGCCATTAGACGTTATATTGCTGTCTTCAAAGCAACAAGACAATAACAGTAATTTTACCTCGCCGAACACAGTTGTGGCTGGTGTACCGCTGCCTCGATCAGTTAGGTTACACTGAGCTCCTCTCTCTTCTCCCTCAATTTCTTCTCTAATCTCTCTCCTTCTGGATGAATTCATGTCTCTTCAATGCACACTACTAACACTAACTACTTCCATGCCTACTACTCATTACATGAATAAATTCTGTCATATTCATTGAATGTACTGTAACTCTGTTACGTTGAATCTGTACACATGACATCTATTGCTTCTGTCCATCCAGGGAGAGGGATCCTCCTCTGTTGCTCTCCCGAAGGTTTTTTCTCTTTTTTTTTCTTCTGTTTTTTTTCCTGATCCGATGTGAGGACCCAGGACAGGGATGTCGTATGTGTACATATTGTTTAGCCTTCAGAGGCAATTTGTAATGACCAACCGCCATCTAAGCTACAATAGGTAAAAATATAGTGACCGTATATACATGTAGAAGTTCATCATGCTGCCATTGTTTGGGGCTTGGGAAAATGACATATGCACACATGGAGCATAATTTTAATGTTCGGATTTCATAACATAACGAAGCTATACCATTACATTAAAATATTGTTTTAAACAATGGACGTTCAAATGAGCTGTAATAGAATCATTTTCTTCTGCCAAAGAATGGAAGACCCGTGCAGCACTTAGTAAGTAGGTCCTTCCTTACTGAGACATCTGGTATGTCTTTATGAGTGGGCAGTTCTTTCTACATATTGATCTGGTGTTAAATAATCATTATAGGCTCCAGACTTAGTGATTAGTGGTGCTGTAAGTGAACAATTTTTCTTTCCCCGGGTGACAAAAGGGCCTTGGAGTCCTCATCGCTGTTATCTCCCCTGAGTTTCTGCTGGATGCATTGAGATTTATCCCGGGACCTTGCAGTCACATTTGATGTAGCAATGTTATTTATCTGTGCCGTAACACTGAAACCCATTGTTTTTGAGCAAACGCTAAAGGGGCTAATTCATCTTGTGGGTGTGTTGAATCTGAACACTGTCACGGCCGATTATTCGGTTTCGCCTACTTAAAATGTGCCAAAGGACCAAAGTATGCTAATTGTCATGATAAGTTCCCCTGTAATTTTGTCTCTGAGGATGAGATAATTTTCTCAAACACGGTGCCCTTCAGATAATTCTGTGGATGGAGTGTCTCATCTCAGCTGAAGTACAGGGGTCATTAAGTGTTGTTGTGGGGAGCTAACAGTGGGGATGGTCCTAAGCCCCCCCCCACCCCTTACCATTTCCCCCACTCCTCTTCCCCACCACCACTTCTCCATATACACTTAATTCTTCCATCGCGGTGCCACTAGAGATCCTTGGTGTGTAGAATTGTGGAGCCGTGGACAATTTCTCGCAATTTTCTGTTTGGATTTTTAACAAGACTCAAAAACATAGTAATTAATGTAGAACCTTAATGTAACAATGTGACAAAGAAATTCGTAACTTTTTTTTTTAAGATACTACCATTGCCAAACCACTCCGTTGTGTTACCACTAATAAGGCCCTTACGACAAAGGCAAACAACAAAGGCATGTTGGTGCCATGAGTGCTATCAATTCATAAAGAGAATCTATTTTTCCTTGGGGCGAGGGAGTATTTATTGCACCTCCAGCCTGGGGAGTGGAGTGCAGAGCGCTCTACTAGAGGCCCAAATGGATTTTCAACTATGGACCCTAAACCTTTCAAACCGCAACGCCGCTGAATAGCAGTTAGAGGTTGCCATGCCAACGCCATCTAGAGGGACATTTCAGCTGCATCAGAGAGAAAGCTTGGCCAGATGTCTTCAACAATTTGCTCTGAAAAGATTCACCGTCCACCTCGCTCATTAGAGAGCAGCAATCAGAGGAACGGGGAGATACGTGGCCAGCCTTTCCGTCTGGATGACACATTTTCTCTCTCTCTCTCGCTCCCCCATCTTTTAGAAAAAAGAATAAAAAGAGAGAGAGAGAGAAGATGGCCACTCTAAACATGGCAGTCCCCTTTGGATGTGCAGCCTGTTCCTCTGGCTGTTCCTGGTGTATATTTTCTAAAATATTTATGTCTTATTTCTGCATCTGTGACATGCCCAGTTCAGTGTGCAGCTGACACACTCTGGCAGTGCAGAGAGGCATCTGGCCAACACAGAAGAGAGCAAGCAACTTTGTGAATTATTAATGGCATAAATCAACACCTGTGGTGTGGCTGACAGTTTGCAGAAGCAGGGAGGCTGCTGCTGCTGCCGGGCTCTCCGACCAGCCAGGCCAGCAGCTTGGACCTCAAAAGAAACCAAGAACCAAGAAACACAACTCATTTTCTGCTGTGCTCAGCATTACCTTCAAACATCCTCATGGCTGGCAATTATTTATTTATTTATTTTTGCAGAGTTGCAATGCTCAGAAACGTATTTAACAACATGTAAAAAATCTTGAAGGCATAAATAAAACAAAATGTCTTCATCTGTCACATCATGATTTGGAATCTTTTAAAAATCTTGAATCATACATTTATTTGTCAATATATTTACATTAATTATAACAGTTTTCCTTTGTTAATAAGGGCCCTAAAGTGGCTCTTGTATTGTTACCTAAAGTCAAAATCTAAATTTTTATATTTGTATTATATTTCAGTTGATGTTCCCTCAACTCCAAGTGCCATAAACCCCATGACCTCAGCCAAGTACCTCCAGTGGTGCATTGTTCTGAAGGCCCATCATTCAAAACAACTAATATTCTGAAAAATCAAAAGCCAATTTGTCCAGCAGTTCATTATCTAGAGAAAAACTGAACAAAAACATTGCTAATATACAATAAACATATACAGCACTTGGCCTTTGATATACACTTTGAGATAAACTAACCTCCACATGATGGATATTAAAATATTCTAATTAAGATTGCTGTATTTATGATTATAAATCCATTATTTCTTGCATTATAATCATATGAAATACATATTTTGAATCAAAATCTGAAATCCAAAGTCAAGTCAGCCGGTTTTGGTGAGTTGCAGGTATGAAGGCCAAACCCGTCATCGAGCAAAAACATCAACACTGGATGATTCCTTGGATTCAACGCCAACTTTCAAAAATAAATCTGCCCCTCTCCAATGTCTGCACATTGCATCTATGATATGGTAAAGACGAGGGAACCACCGTGTTTGTGGTAAGTAAAAATAAAAAAAAACATTGTTTGCAGGGCTGTGAAAGGGAATAACGAATAAGGGAAAGCGAATAACTTATAAACAAAGGGTCACTTGTGAGGTGACTGTCCCTTTGAGAAGCTAAAACGATCAGTTGGGGGTGAGTGTCCCTTTAAGGAGCTTCCCTTTTGAAAGATTGTTGCTTCTTTTCAGCCGTTAATGGCCAAGAACTCGGCAGTTTAATGCAGCACATTGGCTATAAGGCCCCTCTCCCCTGCAGTTTCCCACAGGGTGTCATCTCTCTTCAGTACTTACAACCCATGACGCATCATGTAAACTTCTATCTCCATAGGAAACAACTGAGAGTTAAGGCAACAAAGTTCGGTTTAGGAAAAACAAATTGTGATTTTGGTTCAAATGGCGACGGAAGTGCCGATATGGGTGGGCCGTCAGGTCCAGCTAAGCCTACTCTGCTGGCCTAAACAGAATCACAAAGTTATAGCTATTTTATAATTTCATTGTTTTTCACAAATACACTACATGCATTATAATTATGTCTCCCTATTAGCTTATTTTCCTGTCTTCATTTGTTGCTCTGCTTCCAAGAGAGCTTTTATCCAATCAGATTTCACTGCTGCTGCAAACTGGCTGGACGTATGATTGGTCAGTGGGCCAGTGTGAGCATTAACATGCGCTGTGATTAGTCTGTTGGCCAGCGTGACTTTAGTCAACAGAAAGCTACCTAGTTGCTAGCCGGACAGGAGTAAGAACAGTTCAGGCTGAAACATAAGAGAAGTTATGACATTTTTAATGTTTTACTTAGTGTAGTTTGTTTTAACGCTCAATGGCTGAAAAAGGAGGAGAAACTGGCTTGGTGGTGGATTTACTGACAACGCAGACATTTTCAGCCTCTAAAACGCATGGAAACTTGGGCTGTCATTGGCGTTCATGGCCATGGAGAAGAACCTGGTAGTGGAGCGTTTGTTAACAAAGAGGCGGATGGACTTTTTCTTTATCAAGTGAACAGCATCTGGTGAGTGAACTTCTGTTTGTGTTTTTGCATCTGCAGTGTATTTTACCATATTTAAAAAACACTGCGGCTGCTGCTACCGCTGCTGCTACTGCAGAATTTGTAGTGTTGTTTACTAGCGCCGAGCTAGCGCCGAGCTAGTGCCGAGCTAGTGCCGAGCTAGTGCCGAGCTAGCGCCGAGCTACGCCGAATAGAACCCATGCCTCTCCCCACCAGCAGGGGTCAGACCAGAACTCCCTGTCAGAGCTGTTTTCCATAGTGTGTTAATTTCAAAAACCTTGGGTGATCGCGTGAAGAGAAGTCCAGGATTCAATTAGTTATAATAAAAAAGTATTTAACAAAAAGGATGATGATGAACAGAATATAGTTCCCGGCTGGGGGTGTCTCGCTTCAGGCAGTCCACAGCCCACTTACAGTCGTGCTGTATGCAGTTAGCTGTCTGTGCGATTCACAAGAAGGAATATTCACCCCTTAGCCTACAAATGTCCGCGCGAGTTATTAAATACTCTCATTCGCTGAGCTTAAGGCCTCTCCATTGGTTAGTTTCCCAGCATGCAAGATAACATAACAATAACATAGCATGCTAATGGCTAAACCGCTTCACAGGGGCGGAGTCCTACTCAGGTAAATAGTCCTACTCTTTAGTAGATTCCTCCGTATTCTTCTGCTGTCCTAAGCTTAAAATAGTCCCTTCTTACGCCATGCTTGTTACAACCCCCCACCGCGTACAACCTCCATTTGTCTATGCACTCCATCTTTAATTTATTCCATTCACACCTGAACCATTTCACAGTAACAAAAAACCCACACTGTCTTTCTACTATGCTACAATACACATCTTCATAATCTTAATTAATATTCCATATTAATTCTCCTTCGCGAATCGCCACCTTAACGCGGTGAAGGAGTTTGAGTGGCTCAATGATCCTGGGAGCTATGTTGTCCGGGGCATCTGCCCCTGGTAGGGTCTCCCAAGGCAAACAGGTCTCGGGGGAGAGCCCAGACTAAGAGCGGTTCAAAAAACCCTGATGAATAGCAGCACACGGAATGTAGCTACCTCGCCCGGACCAGGGAAACCGGGGCACCCTCCCGGAGCCAGACCCGGGAGGCGAGCTCGTCGGCGAGCGTCTGGTGGCCGGGCTTTCGCCCATGGGGCCCGGTCGGGCTCAGCCCGAAGAAACATCATGGTGCAGCCACCCTGTGGACCCACCACCCGCAGGGACAGACATCGGGGTCGGGTGCTATGTAGACCGGGCGGCGGGCCGGGCAGGGGGCCTGGGCAAGCCGATCGCCGGCGACATAGACTAGCTCTAGGGACGTGGAACGTCACCTCGCTAGCGGGGAAGGAGCCGGAGCTGGTGAGGGAGGTGGAGCGGTACCAGCTAGATATAGTTGGGCTCACCTCCACGCACAGCGCTGGCTCTGGAACCAAACTCCTGGAGAAGGGTTGGACTTTGTTCTTTTCTGGAGTCGCCCAGGGTGAGAGGCGCCGGGCGGGAGTGGGGATACTCACGAGTCCCCGGCTGAGCGCCGCCGTGTTGGAGTTTTCCCCGGAGAACGAGAGGGTCGCCTCCCTGCGCCTACGGGTTGCGGGGAGTAAGGCTCTGACTGTTGTTTGTGCTTATGCACCAAACAGCATTTCGGAGTATCCGGCCTTCTTGGAGTTGGTGGGAGGGGTCCTGGAAAGGGCACCGCCTGCCGACTCCATAGTTCTCCTGGGAGACTTCAACGCTCACGTGGGCGACGACAGAGAAACCTGGCGGGGAGTGATTGGGAGGAACGGCTTGCCTGATCTGAACCCGAGTGGTGTTTCGTTGTTGGACTTCTGTGCTAGCCACAGTTTGTCCATAACAAACACCATGTTTGAACATAATGTGGCTCATAAGTGTACCTGGTACCAGAGCACCTTAGGTCGGAGATCAATGATCGACTTCGTAATCGTATCATCTGATCTGCGGCCGTATGTTTTGGACACTCGGGTGAAGAGAGGAGCAGAGCTGTCAACTGATCACCACCTGGTGGTGAATTGGATCAGATGACGGGGGAGTCGGCCAGAAAGACCTGGCAAGCCCAAACGTGTAGTGAGGGTGAACTGGGAACGTCTGGTGGAGGATCCTGTCCGGGAGGTCTTCAACTCCCACCTCCGGAAGGACTTCTCACACATCCCGAGGGAGGTTGGGGACATGGAATCCGAGTGGATCATGTTCAAAGCCTCTATTGTGGACGCGGCCGCTAGGAGCTGTGGTCGGAAGGTCATCGGTGCCTGTCGTGGCGGCAACCCGAGAACCCGGTGGTGGACACCGGGGGTGAGGGAAGCCGTCAAGCTGAAGAAGGAGGCCTTTCGGGCTTGGTTGGCCCAGGGGTCTCCTGAAGCAGCTGACAGGTACAGGCAGGCCAGAAGGACTGCAGCTGCGGTGGTCACGGATGCTAAAACTCGGGCATGGGAGGAGTTCGGGGAGGCCATGGAGAAGGACTTTCGGTTGGCCTCAAGGAGGTTCTGGCAAACCATCCGACGACTCAGGAAGGGAAAGCAGGGCCTTCCCCAGGCTGTTATCAGCGGGGGAGGGGGGCTGCTGACCCAGACAGAGGATATCGTCGGGCGGTGGAAGGAGCACTTTGAGGAACTCCTAAACCCGGTCAACATGTCCCCTGAACAGGGGGCAGCGCCTGAAGACTTGGGGTTGGATGAACCCATATCCCTGGCAGAGGCCACTAAGGTAGTCAAAAAGCTCCTTGGTGGCAAGGCGCCGGGGGTGGATGAAATCCGCCCTGAGATGCTGAAGGCGCTGGACTTTGTTGGGCTGTCTTGGCTGACACGCCTCTTCAATGTCGCATGGGGGTCGGGCACAGTGCCCATGGACTGGCAGACCGGGGTGGTGGCTCCCATCTTCAAGAAGGGGGACCGGAGAGTGTGCTCGAATTATCGGGGTATCACACTACTCAGCCTCCCGGGAAAAGCTTATGCCAGGGTGCTGGAACGGAGGCTCCGACCGTTTGTCGAACCTCGGATTCAAGAAGAACAGTGCGGGTTTCGTCCTGGTCGTGGAACAGTGGACCAGCTCTTTACCCTTGCAAGGATACTGGAGGGGTCCTGGGAGTTTGCCCAACCAGTCTACATGTGCTTTGTGGACTTGGAGAAGGCTTTCGACCGGGTCCCTCGGGGCTTTTTGTGGGGGGTGCTGCGGGAGTATGGTGTGCCGGACCCGTTGCAACGGGCCATCCGGTCTCTGTACGCCTGCAGTAGGAGCTGTGTTCGTATCCTCGGCAGTAAGTCAGATACGTTCCCGGTGGGTGTTGGCCTCCGCCAGGGCTGCCCTTTATCACCGGTCCTGTTCGTGACTTTCATGGACAGGATATCTAGGCGCAGCCGTGGGGCGGAGAATGTCAGGTTCGGGGATCTCAGGATAGCCTCTCTGCTGTTTGCAGATGATGTGGTCCTGTTTGCCTCCTCGGACCATGACCTCCAGCATTCACTGGGGCGTTTTGCAGCCGAGTGTGAAGCGGCGGGGATGAGAATCAGCACCACGAAATCTGAGGCCATGGTGCTCTGCCGGAAACCGGTGGATTGCTCCCTCCGGGTGGGGACAGAGTGCTTACCACAAGCGAAGGAGTTCAAGTATCTCGGGGTCTTGTTCACGAGTGAGGGTAAAATGGAGCGGGAGATCGACAGGCGTATCGGTGCGGCTGCAGCAGTAAAGCAGGCGTTGCACCGGGCCGTCTTGGTGAAGAAGGAGCTGAGCCGAAAGGCAAAGCTCTCAATTTACTGGTCGGTCTACGTCCCAACCCTCACCTATGGTCACGAGCTTTGGATCGTGTCCGAAAGAACGAGGTCGCGGATACAAGCGGCCGAAATGAGTTTCCTCCGTAGAGTGGCCGGGCTCAGCCTTAGAGATAGGGTAAGGAGCTCGGACATCAGGAGGGAGCTTGAAGTTGAGCCGCTACTCCTTCGTGTCGAAAGGAGTCAGCTGAGGTGGTTCGGGCATCTAATTAGGATGCCTCCAGGACGCCTCCCTTTAGAGGTTTTCCAGGCACGTCCATCTGGTAGGAGGCCCCGGGGAAGACCCAGGACACGCTGGAGGGATTATATCTCCCAGCTGGCCTGGGAACGCCTCGGGATCCCCCAGAATGAGCTGGTAGATGTTGCGGGTGAGAGAGAAGTCTGGGTCAGCCTGCTTGACCTGCTGCCTCCGCGACCCGACCCCGGATAAGCGGTGGAAAATGGATGGATGGATGGATGGAATATTCCATATTAATTATTATTATCCTTCATAAGTATTGTAATTTAAACATAGACATTCTTTATATACATGTGCAAGTTAAAATAAACTATTACAACTCTACAGTAGTTAATATCGTTCCTTCTGATCACAGCTTGTGCTCTTGAGTGTGCGGTGTTTTAGTGCCGCAGTTTTGTTGGATTGTTTTGTTATAACTAAATGTGCCTGGTTCTTGTCGATGCATTGTCCGTTAATGACACAGCATCCCGTCATGTGAGTATTTAGGTATACGATATCAGATGGCACAAAAGGCCCAGGGAGAAAATGAACGACTTGCCACACTCACCACATAGCACGCAGGTTACTTTGACACACAAGAGAACGAACAGTGGACACCTGGGTGAGAGATCCCTGTTCATCTATGCGCCCGTTGAGCAGATCGTGGGCGTCAATCCATAAATTACAGTGCATGTGTTGGGGAATCGCCAGCTCGCCCACGACCAGGAGACGCGGAGGCACCCGAGACTTCAGCGCGCGCGGCCAGGGAGCTGCGCGCCAGGCGACGGGAACGAGCGGGGCGCGGGCTGGCGCACACCTGAGAGCAATCGGCGTTCCCCGCAGCTGTGGATCATCAGCAGGGCGGCCGAGGATAAAGGCAAGCCAGCAGAGAGCGTCAGACGTGGGGACGTGCCAAGAGATACGGCTACATGCTGAGGTGCTTAACGAAGCACGTAGGACGTGAGGAGTACGGACTGAGCAGGAAGCCAGAGTAATGGTGTGTTCACACCGAACGCGACGCGAAATTTCGCGTCGCGTTACTCGCGTGAGTTTACTCGCTCGACTTTATTGGTGTGTTCACACCGAACGCGACGCGAAATTAGAGTGAGTTTACTCGCGTGAGTTTACTCGCTCGACTTTATGTGGTTAATTTCCGTCAACGCAAATTCGCTTTAACGCGGGCGGGGCTTATCTCCGTGGCTTATCTCCGTAAAAACAGTACCGTTTCCGCCATCCACCATTAAACTAACCACTAGTTCTGCTTTAACCTTCTTGTGGAAGTCCCTCTAATGTCGGACCATCAAACGCCCCCGTGTCCGGGTTCATAATATCATCCGTAGCCGCACAACAGCGTCTGAATGACGGCCGCTGCCAGCGCTACTTCTGGTGGATCAGCAACTGTTTGATTCAAACCGGCAGGACGGCGGTGATGACGCGCAGAGCTTCTCAACGCTGATTGGCTTTCGCGACGCGAATTTTCGTCCGAGTTGGAAAATTTCAACTCACGCGAATTTCGCGTCAAACGCGCCGCGCCAAACGCGCCGCGCCAAACGCGCCGCGCCAAACGCGTCTAACGCGCCGCCCGGCGAAATTTCGCGTCTGTCGCAACCAAACGCGTCTGTGCATTGACTTTACATGTAATCTGGTCGCGCGAAAAATTCGCGTAGCGTTCGGTGTGAACACACCATTAGTCACGCTGCCATTTAAGGAGGCAAGCGTGCAGGACATTTGAGGTTGTTACCTGTTGCTGTCAGTTTTTGGACAGTTGTTTTTTGTTTGTTGTTTTTGGACGTTGCACTTTCTGTTTGTTGGTGGAATAAACAACGCCTTTTTCCGGGCTAACAGTACGCTGGTTTGTGTCGTGCACTTGAGATCAGAGACAAACCATAACAGCATGGAGTGATATACGTGGCACTACGGGCCATCCTCCTATTGGACTTAGCTAAGCCGAATCAAATTCTCCGGCTTCAAGATCAACACAGCAATCGAGACCAGGCCCGGGAAACCCTCCATGTTTGACGTGGGGGACGTGAGCTCTGATAGGCTGTGCTAACCAAGTCCTCCTCAATAAGACAACAAAGTGAAATGGACTGCTCAATAACCCCCCCCCCCCCACACACACACACACACACACACACACGCGCTCAGGCGGTGGCAGTAAAGTTGATCAGGAAGCACTCCGGCTCAGCAGGGTGACAGCCACAGTCTCCCTGTGGCGACGTCGCAGAGTGAAGGATGGCCCCTGAAGCTGAGCTCTGACATGTGAGGCCGACTGCAGTCGCACTCCCTCGACATGAGCATGTGATAAATCACAGCCACTGGTGTGCTTCTCCATAGGTCTGGTGGGGTTTTGTTAGATTATTGTGCTCCAAGATGACTGAATGTGCAATACTGCAAATTATGCACTTTTTCACCGAGCTGTGTTTTTGTAAACGACAGAAGACGTTTGTCTGACGTTCTGTATTTTGGGAAAGCTGTTGTTGAATCTGTTGTGCTGCTCCTCCTTATGTACAGATGTGTGTTCGGGGAGGGTAATGACAAACTGCTCATGTATAAAACACCTGTTATCTATCGGTCATGGTAACGCATGCTGTAGGATTTAGTGTCATCTCTGTGTTTTGTTAGCTGCTTGCAACCAAAGACTGTACGTAAGCAGTGGACGTAGTCGTCGGGACATCACCTGTTGGCTTGTTGACTGCGGTTTTGATGCCTTGAGTTTGGCATTTAGGCCATCGCCATCTGTTTTTTTTGCAACCAGTGAGTGGAAGTGACCATATTTGGACTGTGTAGGAGTCCAAATAGAGACGCCGTATCTGTCTCTGGTGGCGACCTGTTAATCCTGTTGAATTGAAAAAGACTTGAAACTAAATTTACCCTAACCCTAACCCATTGAGACATAAACTCATGTTTACAATGTTTACTGAGGGAATAAATCAAGAGAGAAGTAGAGTCATTTTCTATAGACTTCTACACAACCAGAGGAGTCGCCCTCTGCTGGTCAGGAGAGAGAACGTGACTTTAAGTCACTGCGCTTCACACCACAACGCTCTACGTATCCCTCTAGTGTTAGTTGTGCACACGTCAGTATCAATACACGCTCATTATAGCATAGTGTACTTTAAAAATGAAATAAGTCTTCTCGGGAAGTAAGGTTAAGCGAACAAAACCACTCGGTTAGCCTCACTAACGAGGGACAACGATCTCCTGGATGAAAAGTCTTGGATCTACACAACCTGGTTGAACCAAGAGAAAAAGGCCAGTTCTATAGGTATGATCACACAATCTACATTATTTTTAAAGAGCATGATGCTACTGAGCCACATTCCTTCTGAAACAAACTCTTCCGGAAGTGGAGACTGCAGAACGAAGGCTGAATAGCGGAGCCTACGATAATATTGAGAGAAGGAGCTGTTGGTGAGTTTGAAAAGGAAAACAAACAAAAAAGAAGAAGAAGATGAAAGAAGTGCAAGACGCCGTTCTGTTTCTTCAGGCTGCTAATGGACCGCTGAATGTAGGCCAGTCAATGCAGTCCTTTCACATGACTGGTGCATTATTAGCATAAAAGATTTTGCTCAAGTTCATCTGAAATGCATTAGGAGACCAAAAAAAGAGGAAAACCTGTAAAACAAAGCTGCCTAAGTGATTAAAAATAAACCTTGAATTTGAAACTTTTTTTTTTGTTCCCCCTTTGGACTACAACCTTTTAATGATGGGGAGTGATGGGAAGGTGGCACATCAAGACCCCCCGCCCACCCTACACACACACAGTTGACTTTCCCCTGTTTTTAATCAAGCCTTTTGTCTCAACATCGACCGAGATAAGAGTGGGAATAAATTGTCAGCCTCTGCTGTTCATCAGGCCCCGGTTGGTTGTTTCGGCTCTGTGTGTTTGTCAGCACATCATTAGGAGCCCCAGTGGACCACTAATTAGTTGTTTATTCACCAAGCTGATTAGAAGCGGGACTCGCATTGTGCCTCGCTCCGTGGGATCCCGCGCGGAGATGCTGTGCCTCTCGGTCGGAAGCTTTGAATCTCATTTCCTCCTCTCGTTTCTGTTTCCAGACAGCAAGAACCCGAGGGAAAGTCCTGAGCCGGTGACGGATCACCGAGGCAGTTTGTCAGCGGCGAGAGGGCAAGCGCTGGATTTCAAATACTTTTTTTAATTCTTTGACTTTTTGTGGAGCTTTGAAACACTCTGCCCCAAATTCCCTGTGTGCAAAATTCTACCGCAGTTTCTTAAATCACTTTCCAACTGAAACCAATTGGTGTTATATCAAAACCCAAATGTCACGTCATGTCCTACTGGTAATACAAATATGCATTTTTTTTTTTATAGATTTCACCTCTGTTTGTCATTTCCTGCAATTTTCAGCAATAAAAGAAAACCAAATTGCCACAACCCGACAGAATAAAAGGGCACACCATACACACAATTCTGGAAGTGCATCATAACAAGCCACTTATAAATCTCAAACATTTCTTTTTTTGCATTTTTGATGTTGCCGCCCGCTCCGCACCCCGCCAGCAGGGGCTGCTTTTATTGATTTGTTCTCCTGCTAAGCTAATCAGGACCTGCCGTTTATGGGCCGGGTAGGCAGGCAGACACTTAGAGCGCCCCAGAGACGGCAGTTTAGAGCCCGGTTGTCCACAGCGAAAGCAAGAGATAAGATTTTATTACGCCTCCCAAACTCTAAATAAAACCGCAGCGCCATAAAAGCTGAAATGCGGCAGCACAAATTCATTCCCTCTGTGTCAGCCAGGTGCTGTCTTCATCTCCCCCTGAAAATGACAGACACACTTTACTCACATTGCATGAGGACAAGAGACAAAGTGCAGGAGCTTTTCATTCATATTCATGTTAAGTCAAAGGCTAGTGATTGTTACGTAGCATCTCACTAAGCATCTAAATTTCCCCATGAATCAAATATATAATACAGCCAAAACTCAGTCTTAATAAGTAATTTAACGAGTCGTTCCTCTTAAAACAAAAGAAAATATGAGATGGCATAATTTGTCTTAATAAAATATTGGATCCGATTCAGTGCCGTCTGTCATGAAAAATGTAATTTCACCAGTAATAAGTGGAATTATTTAAAGGTTTGATATAATCCCTGGTCTCATCCTCCAAATAACTAGGGGACAGTATTTCACTTCTCCTATCAGGTCCATGCAATCTATAATACTACTAACAGCAGGGACAGAATACGACAAATTGTATCAAACTGACAGCCGGTCAAAATAACAACGCTAATCTTCACATGTGGCGTAGTTTACGGCAGCCATTGGTGTGTTTACTGGTCCACTGCTGTATGCTTATATTTTGCATGGCAGAAACAAGAAAGCAACCGAAAAGAAAGCAAAAGAAAATATCAAAATGTATTCAAACTTTGTACCTTTGATGTGATCGACAAGCCCTCGGCGCACCTCTTCTTCTTTGTCATGTTGGACTGAGTGCAGACTCAAAGCTATGACTCGCCATCGCCTCTCAGGTAACAAATGATATTACAGGTCAATCAGAGCCTTGCCGGTTGGCAGTAGATTTCTCTGCAGTTCAACACCTTGACGTATTAGACACAGCGTAAACACTGTTACATCCACACACTCAATTTGATAATAGTAGATTTCTTTTAATGTTTTTAATTAAATTCTTGCCAGATGTTACACATTGCACCATTTAGCAACAGAGACTCATTTTCTTCGCTATCAGTAACGGGGAATGAGGTTGTTTACGAGACATCTGGTCATATTTGTGTCCCTAGATAGCATCCTATTCGTGGTGAGTGTGGGCTGTGTGTGTGTGTGTGTGTGTGTGTGTGTGTGTGTGGTGGTGGGGGGGCAGAGGACTGCCTGCTGTTGAATTCTTCCCAGTTGACTGAGATAGACCCAGCATTGGGGATGTGATTGATGCCTTTCTTTCTACCGGTGGCTGCAACCTGCCAACTCATTTGTTTCATTGCCGTCAAACAAACACTGGTTGGGACAGAGGGGACGACTGGAACAACACAATGAAGTGTGAGGAGTGACTGATCCCCGAATGCTTACTCTCCAGGTCTCATCCCTGGTTAAACATTAACCATCTGATAGTCATCTGTCAGTCCTCTGCAGGTGAGCTGTGATAACGTAGCAACATTCAAACGGCATAAGCATTCCCCAAAACACTGAGCTCCCAGCAACGGATGAAATCACATCAAGGTCTTGTAGGAATTGTAATGATCTGTACACTCATAACTCATATTCATGGAGAAAAAAGTATTACACGCATTAGAAAAAAACAAAGGTTGAATAACAATTTGATTTGGCGTAAAATATAAGCTCCAATGAAAATTTAAAGACTTCCTGTTTCTGAAGCATCTAAAAATTAATTGGCCTTCTTTGTATAAGCGCCGTGACCACTATGCAACCTACGCCTCGGCCGTAATTACGTAATTTTCTGGCGTGAGCGCCAGCTTCACTACGGACAGTATAAAGTAAGCTTTAGCCCGCTTACACATTAGTGTAGGATCACCAAAGTCTTTGAGGAACATGGATATGTGTGTCAGATTTCACAACAATCCATCCAATGTTTGTTTGGTCAGTCTAAATCAAAGTGGTGGACCAACCGACCAATGCTGTACCTGTTGCCCTGCCGCTTGCAAGGCAAATAAAAGCAATCCTGAAGCTCTATTGCAGCTCCTTAAAGCTGCAATGATCATTTTTACAGCATCTCAGGTGTCAAAGACACTTTGTGCGATCAAAATTACACCTGACCTCCAACCCAGTTTTCTTCGTGAGAGGTTTATAGTTATTATAAGAACACACTACTTCCTCCTTTTTTTTCTCAGCTACAACAGTAATTATTCACACAATCACAAAAGGTTGCTTTTCTGGGAAAGGTGAGGACAGCCTCAGATTGTCAGTGCCTTCCAAAACAACCCGTATAATCATGAGCCATTCCAAGCAGCGCTTTCTGATCGTCCACCTCTATGATTAAGGTCTGGTTAGGTTTAAGCATCTAAAGCTACTTGGTTAGGGCTAAATCTTTTGTGGTAAACAAATATATATATATATTAATGCTAATAGGAGAAGAAACACTCTACAGGTGCTGCAATCACAACGTTTGAACACCAAACCATCTGCCATGACCTCCTCATTGTGGAAGTATTTTTGCGGTTATTAATAATAAACATTACATGTCTACATGCCTGTCCATACCAAGTCCATATTTTTTGTATGTGTTTTTACGGAAATTTGCAATATGAAATTAATTATGTGGGTGCTATGGATTGTGATCGTCCCAAATCCTGGGTCAATAAATGAGTGGCATGAGCAAAAAGCTATCGTTTAGCTGCCTAGAGCACAATCACCACAGTCAAATCTTTCGTACATTCTTTGATTCGCAACCATCCCCGATTCCAAGCTGTTCCTCAATCACCACTCCACAATCCATCTTCAAATTCTGCATCTCTGTATTCTTTACTTTGTCACTTGTCATGTCAATTAAGCATTTGAAGGAACCACCAGTGGCGAGTGTTGTGGTGCTCTCAATGGGGAAGCGACATGAGTTCTTCAAAACACTCATTGGGAGTATCGATGTGCTCTGCAATCTGCCTCTTAGGTCATCCAATGTCTGGTATGCAAAGCTACAAAGGGCTCATCCAGCAAAAA
Source organism: Cottus gobio (assembly GCA_023566465.1). Classification (NCBI taxonomy): domain Eukaryota; kingdom Metazoa; phylum Chordata; class Actinopteri; order Perciformes; family Cottidae; genus Cottus; species Cottus gobio. The sequence goes on from CM042218.1 coordinate 26,158,917, forward strand.
TGTGCTCAGGAATGTCACGACAATCTCGCCTTTAGATTTTGACATTTGTTAGGTTGAAGTAAATATGTTGAACTAAAGGGTCAGGAGTTCAACCCTAGCTAGTATATTGGCACATCTTTCTCTGAGCAAAAGTGTACCATGGACGGACTAGTAGACCAATCACCATTCAGGAGCCTGTAAAATGGAAAAAGACACTATCCATTGAGGTTGCTGACCATCTCTGACAACTTGTGAGAGAAAGACATTTGACAAAGTTAAGATTTCAATGACATAACTCATTACCAAGAATGAGCTCCACCTCAGTCAGCTGGTTTCTACTGGTGACAACTTCCAGCTTCAGCCCCGGCTGGACTTCCTCTGTTCTAATAAACTGACTGAGTGACACTTCCAGGTAATTTCCTCTATCAGATAGTGTGCAGGGTCAGATAAACCAATACACACAAAGGTGAACAATGCAATGTCTGCTCATAGGTAGACATGCATACAAATCATATCTATATTCTGTTTCCCGGTTCCAGTCTAGTGAACAACATAGGAGTTTTTATCAATTGCAATGGTGCCAGCGTGGAGGGATTATATTTTTACATTACAATGTTGACAATAATCGGTTTTGCTTTTATGTTCAAAAACACTGATCAGATTAGAGAGGTTAAGAGTAAGGCTCTCAAATGACAAAATCATTTTTTAGAGAAATAAATTGTCAGATTATATATTATTTTGTGTATTGGCACATACAATATTGTAACTGATATTGTAGTTTGAAGATTGTCCGATCGTTTGGACCACGTCCAAAGAGGGACAAGTCTGAGTCAAGTAAAAAACAAACAATTGACTTATTTTTTTGAAATGAGATGATCGTAAATAACATGTGGTACGATCTGTTGTGTCACATACCATGCTGAGCGGAGATCAAGTGAAAAATATTCATGTTTCTTCAGAAATACAAACCGAGGTTTTTTAATGATGTAAATGTACCAAACTGTTCCGTTATTTGCTGAATTCAACATAACAAACAAACTCTTCTTCATCATCACTTGGAGTCGACGAGCGATAATTGGTCTCCGGACAACACTGCAGGCAACAATTTGGGGGCCAGGAATTTGATCCGTACCGAACATTCACTAAAACTGATGACAGTAAAGAACGCATCCGTTTTGGGAACTGACGGCAAAGCAGCAATGAGAATAGCCAGCCATGCTGAGCAGGAAAGGGAAAACAATTAAAATTTGAAAACTCTGTCTTGTGGAAAGCTTATGTAGTGTTTACAGATTTGGATCTCCTGCACAGTTTGGATAGGTACACTGCAGAAATAAAAGAACTGTGGAGGGAATTGTGTGTCTCTGTTGTGTCCTGGTACGTGCCACAGGTTTCTATGAAGCTGCTCTCCAGCCTGCAGCTTGGACTTTGTTGTTTTCACTGCCTTTGATAGCTCAGAGCCCGTCACTGGCTGATCAAAGTGTGTGTGTGTGTGTGTGTGACTCATTAAGGAGTCTTCACTACTCCCTCGGGTCCCCATCGGCAGTCAGCAGCTTAATTATGAACACCAAAAAGATTTTCCTGGGTCAGTAAATAATCAAACAGGAATTTCCTAAATCTCCTTGACAATATATTTGACTACAACTGTTGCAAGCTCATAATTTTTAGTCAAACCATCAATCCAAACCACCTGTCTCAGGCTTTTTACTCAGGGCGATAGCAGCGTCACAGCACAAGCCTAGGCCTAGGACAACACGTTGATCGACCCATCTAAAGGCGAGGTGTTTCTACCTTACCTAAGCAGATTGGTTTGTTACACGGCACCATCTAAGAGGCAGTCATTGAACACAGTTTGCAAAAGCGCTGGTAATGTCAAAACATACTTGGCAGGTGATTGAATGAACCATCTGTCGATCAAACTCTTTCAAAAGCCAGTCGGGAGAAGAGCAAAACAGACTCTTCCATCGAGAACACTTCTTTGCTCCTCTTTCAATGGAGGAGTACTCCACAGTTCTGATACAACTGACGCAATTTCAGCATTCACACTGTCCTTTCCATTGCTGTTTGGAACGAACAGTGGCCTCTCCGTGTCACACAACATTAAAGTGCAAGGATTGGCCAGGCGTCCATGCTCGCCGAGGTAATGGTAACCTGATTTGTTCGGGTCCTATGCCTAGACCAATGGACTATCCTGACCCAAACTACCCAAAGACAATCCCTGCATTACCTGACAAGATGGAGAGTCATGGATCTGGTGTTTTAACGAGAATCCAGCTGCCGTGTAATGTAACTTGACCTCACTGAAAGGTGGGGTGAAAAGATGGGTATGGGGGGAAAACACCTATTGCAACTGCTGGTTGGTGAGAACTGGGGTTGTAGTGGGAGATCCTCCCGGTTTGCTTTGGCAGCATTTTGGTTTACGTGTTTCAAATTCTTCAATTGATATAAATAAAGAATTACCATGAGGCAAACCTGTAGAATAACTGTACACAAATAATTGACATGTACAGTAGTTAGAGATATAGTAGTTTCTTAGAGAGACCATACATAACTAATCATGCTCAGCACTGTCATTACTATTAATTCCTTCTCTAGCAGCACTGAAGCCAAGGGATGCTTAGTGAAGGCCAAGTAACAATCTTAATCAGAATAAAATGTGTTCATGTATATTTAAATGGAAAATAAATTAATCTGCTTTTTTGCATTGTCTGTTGAGCGATTCCAAGATGCCTAACATTACAGCTCCCTCACCGCTCCTTCAGTACCATAGCACTCAGCACCGCGTATGAGGGCTGACTTCTTTGTGTTGTTTAGTGATGGAGGACACACCTGTGTCCACGGGTTTAGAGCAGACATAGAAAATCCCATCAGCTACTATCATACAATAGAATAATGGGTCAAATATGGAGTTTGAATTGAGTAGAAGGGATAATTGTTGGAGAGGAATAAGTCTGACACAGGAATGGGTGATGATTCCTTTACTCGATCATTAACAAAAATGACGAAATATGGCAAGTGTTCCTTGAATTACTGAAACACAAAGCACAACCTAGGATTATGTTTTTTACATGCACCATAATCAGTGCTGGGTAAAGTATACCCTCCTCAGACCATTAACTGAAGTGAAAGTAATGATTGGAGCCACTGCGTACAGTTACAGCTTCTCAGTTGTAATGATTTGGTGCTTTTCTTTGTCTGCATTCTTTCTTTCTTTCTTTCCTTTGATTGTAAACCGACCAGCTTTGGGGTTCGGTCTGTTAATTGGGCAAAACAAAACATTTGAAGGTGTCACCTTGGAGTCAGGGGATTCCTAATGGACAGGTTTACTACTTTCTGTTATTTCATGAAACAAGCATACAATTGATTAATCTGGAAAATATAATTCACAAGATTATAATGAAAAGAAATTGCAAAAAACAGTGACTGACAAATAATAATAAAAAACCATACATTTAGAAACATTTTCACTGAAGGTTTCAAAAAGAAACATTGTCATTTTACAGCATTTATCTAAATTATTAGAGTTAAACCACTTCAATAAAGGGACGGCACTAAAGGATCAACAGTGAAACACTGTTATTTTACAGATTTTACCTAAATTATTACAATCAACACTTCCAATAAAAGGACGGCACAAAACGTTTTGCAAAGAAAGACCGTTGTTTGACAGATTTTTACCAAATTATAATGACCAAACACTCATTACAGTAACGGCACAACAAGGTTTTGCAGAGACACACAAAATTACAAATGCTAATTTAGCAGAATGGCCCCTTTCAGATGCATTAACTTTCAGTCCTTTTAAAATTGTAGCTGGTCACGGTGGAGCTAATTTCAGCCAGTCTATTTACTGTTCTGTATTTTGTAATATGATAATAAAGTAAAAAAACACGCATGTACAGAACACACAAAATGGTACAGCACCTGAGTACATGCATTTGCCAAAATTAATACAGTATGTTCATATACTTTTTAGAAGTGTATTCTCAATTCAATGTTCAGTTATTAGTGAAAAACATGAAATGTCGTATGCACAGCACTCTGTGCCGTTACGGTCTCTATTTAAGACCCACGCATGGTGGAGCACCTCCATTGACAGCTCGCACAGGAATCACCTCGACAGCATGGCATCCCTGGCGCCGGGGGCCCCTCCTCGGTGGAAGGGGCCTGTTTTGGGCAACTTCGTTATTGGCTTGCAAATACCCGGCGCTCACACAGAGGGTAATACGCAGCAAAATAAAGAGGAGAGAAACTCAAGCTCTAGGGTATGCGAAAGCCATTGTCGGGCACAGACAATGGAAAACCAACATTGGCTGGAAGGGGAAATTTGAGTCTCCAATCTGTTCGACTTTATGTGCTGATAAGAGACAGGGCTCCGCTGGTGCTTTAGCCACCACAGAATACAGTAAACACAAACTGCGAGCCAGAGTAGGTCATTGAGAGTCTTCCCTGCCTTGGGCTTAACATGACACTTAAGTACTACTACAAGGGCTGGAAGAAAAGGCAAGGCTGCACACATTACAAACTGCCTCTATTCTCCACTCCCAGGCTGAAATGTCAGAGCCATTCTTTCAGCGAGCAGCGGAGGGGTGGGGCGGGGTGGAGGCCGGCCGCACAAAAGACTGGGGACACTATGGTGATTTGTTGCATTTTCATTAGAACTACTTTGATTGTGCAAGGGGGAGGTAATCATGGATCTAAACAGGCCCCCCAAAAGTAACTGTTTTCCAAGTGTGTAACTTGAGACACTCTCCCCTCCCCACCTTTTACCTGAAAAACGAAGGCTGTGTTTTCTGCATGATAATCCCACCTGCTGACAAATCAAAGACGGTTTCAAACATACACTTAGAGCCTTTAAAGGAATCAATCCCAACAAGGGGGACGGGGGCGAGGGGGACGGGGGGGGGGGGGGGGTGTAGGAAACAAGGACAACAAAGGAAGTCAAAAGGACATGCCAACACCGAGGGCGGTGGGGGGGGGGGGGGGGTTGGGGGGTGCTGAATATAGCGTCTTTTGTGTGCGTGCTCTTCCTTTTGTTGCCGTGCATCACCATAAGATGACCAGCTCAAAAAACAGGATCGCATCCAATGTGGCACTCTTAAAATGAACTAATAATGTTCCCCAAATATAGCAATAAATCAGCTTTCCCACATCGCCATCTCTCCGCCGTTCAGCACCTGTAGGTTTTCCTTTTCATGTTGAGTTCATATCATCTACATATCACTGGAGCCCTTTTTGATTGTAACTTATTTATAGCATTCCGGCTCCGTGGTGACCCACGAGTGTTTCACAGCATGAGGCTGCAAATGAAAGCAGAAGTGGCTCCCAGATCTCCGGCATCACTCTCCTGACTGCTTAGCACAAGTGTTGCTGCTCCTAATTCCTCCATTAGCAAAACTCGAGGAAAAAAAATCCCCACAATAGCATTGATTAGCTGAAGGAGGCTGCTCTCTTTGATAGCACCGCCTCAACCGCACTCCTCGAGTGCTGCTGCAAGCCGCAGGGAGGGAGAAGTGTGCCACCATTAACTTTTGTTTTTGAGTCGGTTGATAACCCCCGACTTCGGACGACAGCAAAAGCGGACGATGAGTGACGAATGAACTGGAGTGTCGGAGGCGATTTCTTTATTTTTTCATGGAGGAAAATACATTTTAAGAAACGCTGCGTTATTCTTTGACAAACAGCAATTACCGCGTCCACGATTTGGAATACATTTTGTCGAGGCGGCGCCGCACATTTCAGTGTGGTTCTCTCCTGACCTCCTGAGGCTGGTGGAGAAGAGAGAAGAAAAAAAAGGGTTCTGCCATATTCTGGTGGCGTGTCATACATTGTGCTCGATCACAACAAAATAGAATGCGCACAAAGAGAACGAGCAAACACGGAGTGGGGTGGGACATTTGAACCGAGACGGGGGCTTGTCATGCGATTGGACCGGGTCCATTTCAGCCCGGGTAACAATGCCTGGGGGTCGGGAGACATTTTGCCTGTCAGGCCACTTAGGCGGAGCAGACAAAGAGGTGAAACAAATCCTGCCGAGGCTACAAAGCTGCAATCCACTCCCAGGCCAGACAGCCTGGGCCTCCTCCCTCTGCTCTCCGCTGGCAGCCGCCACTAGATTAAATAGCTGCTGTTAATTATACCTGGATTGTGAGGCGTTCGGGCCCGTGGTTAGCAGCTATCCATCAAACCCCCCCACTACCACCAGCACCACTAAACCCGCCCCCCACACCCTCCACCATTATTCAGAGGGCTGGATTGAACCTGTGGACAGTAGCAAATGCACTGTGAAAAAAAGTGACGAAATGGAGCCATCGACTGCCTCTCTTTCTTTATCAGGTTGAGCCCCGTTTTTTTATTTATTTTATTTGTAAATTGCAGTTAATTACAGCAACAAAGGCATGTAATTAGCCAGACGGCAATGCAGTGAATGGGCAATTTGAAATTGCACCAGTGCATGTATACAACACGGATGTAAGGGTTTGTATTAGGGCTGTCATAATATCAGATTTAAACGGTGCGATGCATCGTTCACGATAACGATATTATCGCGATTGTCTGTTGAAAATTGGAATGGCGTAACAAATTATAATAAATATGGTAGCAGTCAAATTCATCTTTGACTTATTTTATTATTCCAATAGAGTCAACCTGTATACGTTTGTCTTACTGTCTTTTTTTACTTGATATAATAAAATATCTGGTCAGAATTTGAATTCCCAGTACAAGCATCTATTTTAAAATCCCGCCCCCCTTATTCTGCAGGAAAAATGAAAACCATGTTTCCATTTCCTCTCATAAATCATCAGGGGACAGCGTGCATCACGGCAGCACCAAACCAAACCACGGTGCACCTGACGTTACTCGAAAGTGACATCAAAACGCCACTTCCTTAATGTGAAGCACAATATGTAGAAACATTACCACGATGTGAGCACGCTTGCCCCTCAAACGGGGCTCTCATTAAAAAAAGAACAGAAATGGAAAAATAACAACAACAAAAAACCCAATTCTTTTATTCCCAAGCATTCAGTGTTGGCTGGCACTCTCGTGATTGAGGCTGGGCTTTGTTTAATTAATTTCAGGCTTGATGGAATGACTGGGGCTTACGCCTCTGGCACCGGGGCTGACGCACCGGCCCTTTAAGCCTCAAACTCATTGCCATAATGTGCTCGGAGGAAAAAACCCTGCAGAGAGAGGAGGAACCAGCAGGGCCTTTTCGATCTTATCACCGCCACGGCCACTCCTTCCTGATTTAGACCCCGGTAAGGCGACACCGGCGCTGTGGGGATGGGGCCGTGGGTGTCTATGTTTGTCATTGATTAATATGCAAAGTGTCAATTGATCTATACGTTGCACACAGGAAAACACACGCCACCTACGGTCGGACCGGACCGCCCGAGTCATCGTTTAACTTCAGGTCTGCATGGAAGCCGGCGCCCCTGATCTTTGTTTTTTGTCTTTCCATGCAGAAAAAGTAAAGCGAACTCATGACTTTTGTTTCCATTCTGTTTTGTTTGATAACTTTTATTTTTATTCTTCTTCCTTCCATGCAGCCGGAAAAAAAAGTTTTATAATATGATTAAGAGCGTGTAGCGAAGCTGATTTTGTGGTTAATTCGCTCAAATGTGAATGAAATGCTTTTGTTCTATTAAAGCTGCCGTTTGTAACTTCAATGAAAATAACTCGTGTCACATTTGCTCAAACTGTCTATACCCTGACAGTAGTCCACGAGATGGATAATCTGTGAAAGAAATCTGGTTCCTCTTCTTAGTGCAGCATCTGGAAGATTCCACCCCGCCGACGGGAAAACAACCAATCAGAGCCGTGGATTCTCAAACACAACTACCAACCAAGTGCCACCTACCGACCTTTTTATTTAATAACCAAACACTTAAATATGTCTCTCAAAACATTCGAGTTGCAGAATCTTAATCGTCGCTGTCTATTTTAAATGTTCAATCCGAATTGGATGGCAGTGGAATCTTGCAGATGCCATTTGAAGCACGGACTTGAAGCAAAGGAAGCAAATTTTCTTAAATTATCCATCTCATGTTTTGTCAGGATAGAGTGATAGTTTGAGCAAATATGGCAAAAAGTTATTTATAGTTACCAAATGTAGCTTTAATCCTGTGAACCTAAATTATTGAATTTGTGTCACACAATCTATGAATCTTAATTTTTTTAAATTGTATATATATATATAGATGTCAAAAGAACAAGCTTCATGTCACAATATCAATTAATTTTCTTACAGCAGCAAGGTTCAGGATGTCCCATCAACATGCCAAACATACATGTGTAGTTGAAACCCCAAGACTGAGATCCCGCATAGTGACATGCTAAGTGATAGCCCAGTTTCTACAAATGACAAGCTATAAATTAGCATTGACTTGGGTTGGATCAAAACACCATCACTGAATCAACAGTTGTTGCTGTTTTTGTATTGTGCTCTGATAAAAATACATTAAATGTCTTTTCAAACGAAATGTTTTGCAGTATAGCAAAGAACATGTTCACGGTTTAATAAAACGTGTGGAATCCAGTGATTCGGATGAGTCTTAAGTCTCAAGTCTTTTACGCACCGTGGGTGTGGCTAAGAAACAACACAAATCTCAAATTTGAGATCATTCTGGGAAACAGTTACACAGCGTACATACTGTATATATGTCCACAGCTTTTATTTTGAAAGGTAAGAACAGAAGGAGTGGAAGGATCTGCTTTTGTCACGATTGAAAGGAGAAATAACGATGTGATTGGCTGATGCCTATATTTGGGTGCGAAAGCTCAGAAAAATCTGCTTTGTTTTGTAAAAATGTAAAAATACGACAAAAAAAGAAGTTAAAAAAATGTATTGATGCGTAAACTAATCGCACGAAAAAAATAATGACACACACACTTACAAAAAAGGCCATGGTTTGTAAAGGTCTTTAGTGTGAAAGGTGTCCGTGTGAGTGTGTCCGTGTGAGTGTGTTCCAGAAGCATCGTAGGCCAGCAGGTCCTGTGTAATATTTTCCTCTGGATATGAACCTACTGTGGGGCTCCTGATTTCCTTTCCTCTGAGACTCGTGAAGAAGCTGCGGCTCATATCCAGGCAGCCACTGTTCATCACTGGCCTTTTTCAGGGGGGAGCTGTACCAAAAACCCAAAACACTAATATGAAGCAGACGTTCTGTGTTTTTTTTTCCTTTTTTTTAAGTGAAAAAATTAGATGGACAGTCGTGGAGTGCAGAAATGGGGAGGGAAAAGAAGAAAAAAAATACTATAAATATGCATTCCATTACATTTGGGAGAATTTAATTCAGGGCAAATAATTTGAGAGATGAGCCAGCTCTGAAAAACGATGGTCTTAATGGACAGGTGTCCACTTAAAATCTCTGGCAAAGCTAAGACTAATGGATTGCTTTATATGCAGCACATCCAGAGAATGGAAAAGGGATTGGGAGAGCTTAAGCGCCTGAAGCACCCCTGCATGCGCAGATCCCTGCATAAATACACTGCTTTAATTTACACAACTCCAATGCGTTTGTCAGGGGTTTTTCTCATGCCGTGTTTTTTTTAGGACACTGACAGTGAACCTGGGCCAGTCATGGACACGTGGCCGAGATGACCAGTGCGTACACGTGCTCCCCTTTCAGCCGAGCCGGTTTTATCACACCTCGCGTTTACAACAGGGAGCTTCATTTTTTTCCGATGTTCATTTAACGCGATTGCGATGTCTGTGTTTGTTTGTTTACCTCTCCCCTGAATTTATAGCAGGGAGCTGCCACTCAGCACGCGTGAAGGCTTGTGTCAGAAGGCTGTTGCTGTGTTTACTGCACTTGTGCACATAATGTACAACAGCATGGCTGTTGAAAATATTAAAGGAAAAAAAAAATTAAAAATCATGTATATTTCAAATCACTACTGGCCAAGGCAGATGTTTTTTTAATTTGACTTTTCCCCCCCTCACCATCCTGTTTCCCACTATATCATATGTACTATTACACTGCAAAGCTGTGCAGACTTTTCCAATCAGGGTCTCTTCCACGCAACAAGAGCTCTGGTGACGCTGACAGCGACAAACTGTTGACAAAGCGTCATTCATTTGCATACTTTTTTTAAACTTTTTTAATCGTATACTTTAGTCAGATGCGCATTAGAAGAAACCAGATAGCACGACCTACAAGTCGAGCCAGTTCTTCTCCACAGTGATCCTGATGAGAGCATTCAGAGAAGAATACAGTAGGAGACATGACAGTTGATTACTTACATTAAGATGATATACTTTCCTGAATTATTTTGTTTGGGTATGCAATGTGAACAGAAATCTGAACACCAGATGGAGCCAGGTTGAAAATTCTTGTTGCATTTTGTTGACGTGTAGAGTCAAATAATCGTACAGAAGGAATATTATATATCTTTTTGTATCACTACAAACATCTGAAAGGACTGTCAACAGCCATAACAAATACATTTCTCAAAGTTTTTAGTAATACAATGTTGTATAAATCAATTTTTAACGAACCCCTCTGTAAAAACCTTCCGAATATAGAGAGGAATGACAGTGTAAAGTTTGGTGGACGTTAGAGCTGCTGAAGAGAAGATTTATGGATCAGATAATAAAACTCATTTAGAGAAAACGATCTTTAAAGAGATGTTTTGAAGACACTACAGGTGAATTGGGTAAAAATGAATTATATACAGTATATCACCATGAACCAGTTGATTACTTACATTAAGACAATTATTCTTTATATACCACTGTGCCGGTCTATGAAAAGGGAGACATGCAGTGCAGCTTTATTGGGTCCTTTCTTTACTGACAGATAATGATGCACAGTACATATGATGCACACGTGTCAGTGTGGTACTACCAGTGTGGTACTACCAGTATGGTTCTACCAGTGTGGTACTACCAGTGTGTAACGCTGGTCTATGTTGTATTACTATGTATAGCACTGGCACACACAATAAGAAACATCACACTACACATATACTAAATACAAATATTCATATAAGCCACAATATAAGGAAAATAAAAAGTCTGTTTATCTCGTGGTGTCATCTAGTGGTTGTGCTGTCTAACTTCAAAAAAGAAAAGTGCTTTAAATGAAGTTTAAAAGCTGGTAATTAGGAAAGGTAAGAATTAGCGTTATCATCAGCGATGCCACTACTCCTCTGCATGCGCTCCAGTCTGCAGTCCTGTGAGCAGTGGAGGCATCGTGACACTGTGAGGACGCTCTGCTCACTACAGGCGATACAAGATGGGCTCTGTGTGCGTGCAGATCAGCTGTCAGCCGCAGAGGTCACGGAGGAGGAGGACACGGAGGAGGAGGAGGACACGGAGGAGGAGGAGGACACGGAGGAGGAGGAGGACATGGAGGCGACCACGGCTTTGGGTCTGCCTGCAATTGTGTTTTTCATGAGATATGTTAAATAGAATATACTCCCTCCAGTGTTTTTTTCTCTCTGCATTTTTGCATATTTTAATTCAAAAGAAAACTCTCGCTCTTATTAGAGTAGCTGGATGTTTTACAGTTTTACATCTGCTTGATCAGATGTCAGATTGTTCCAGGATGTGTTGAAACCGTTCTTTCCTTTTCTTTGTTCGATCTCACAGCTGGCTGCTAACGGACCATTTAGGAGCTGAAAGTATCAACTGTGGAGGATTTCAAGGGCCGAAACGAATTCCCGCTAATTAATGCTAATAAATTAATGAATTCTCGGATTTAATGGTCAATTATCCCCATTAATACATTATAATTATTCATACATCTACTTTGGCATGATTTTATTATATATATATATATATATATATATATATATATAAACAATAACTGTGGCCTAGCCATTATGCTAACTGGCTCTTTGAGCTAGATACTGTTCCCGTACCATGATTTCTGCTTTTGTACTAAAATAATTTAACTTCCTTGTGTAATATCAAAATATTTTAATATCTCCCTGCATTATTTAGGCTTCCTTGTTGGTCCTCATTTAGCCCTCAGTTTTTGCGCGGAAGGCGTCGACCACATTCACTTGACAACATAACGATCTCACTTGGTACGTGGCAGCGAGAGAACAGAGGCACCTCAAACTGTTCGAGGTGTCCACGTATCCTGTGAAGTGTCTTCACATAACTAGATGGATCAGGACAACATTTATGTTCATAGTTCCCAGACAATGAATCCTGAAGACTTGTGCATCTCCGACGCTCACGTGTACTGAGGTGAAAATCACTGTTTCCCACTTCTTTTATAAATTTACAGCATTTACATTCCACTATATTATATAGTGCTGTGTATTGTTTTACTGTGGTAATTGTCAATAATTACAATAATTAGTAAGTAGCCCACTGAGCATGTATTTATTACATTGTATCACGCCCCTGCCACACGACCTCCACTAATAACACCACGGTAAAAAATACTACTTTAATAAGTTGATATAACTGTAAACTATAAAATAAAGTCACATTAACTTGTCCGGACATCGTGAGTTTGCTCACCTTAGCTAGCTATGCTAATATCCTAACGTTGGCGTTGGCACAGCGACAACAGAAGAAAGCTCAATGTTATAATGTCAGCTCTAATTAAGTTCCCTATTTATGGACGTGTTGCATTGTTTATGTGAACATGTAAGCATGCGGATGTTAGCATTAATGCTCCACTCGGCCAAAGTGGGAGAGAGACCAGGGATGGTTGGCAGACATTTCACTCTCTGCTGTATTGCTCTGGTATCATTTATATTATTCCCAGAGAATGTTCTAACACGCAAGGAATGAAAAGTTAAGATATGAGCTATAAATAAATAACGTTTTATTAATGTGGCAAATAAATCAAGCAACCAGACAAAACAATTTGAACATTTAATCCAAAATATAAGCATTAACATTTATTATCTATTTCATAAGCCAAACACTTTCATGAGGGGTGAGGTCTAAGCCCTCTTTTTTTCTTCATTGACTATTCATAATAATAAAAACTAACTATAACATTATTATTTTTTAATCTCTCAAAATACACCAACAGAATATAAACATGCACATCTGCCAACCAACCCCCATATTAGTGTGCCAACCAGTCCCGCTCACATTTGACCCAAATATGTGATGAAATTATGTTCACCAGCTACCATCACTCATCAAAGACTTTCAATCTTAGATCAACACAAAGCTGATTTATGTGTCTATTAACTAGTATTAACATATTTCATGTATATCTGACACAGAATATGTAATACGTTTAATCCACTTTATCACTTTCAATACTATACAACTGAAGTGTTTTCATTAACAAAATTTGTATTGACTTTCTGATATCTTAAAATAGTAGATGAGTTCAGGGCAGGAAAGTGAACATTTTGATTTGAAAATACCTTTGTGCCAACCAACCCTGACCACAGAGCTAGCTCTGATTATTCTTGTTCAGGTTTATTTATTTTTTAAGTTCAAATGCAAATTACATTTGCTTGTTTAAATTATTTTAATTTACGTGGTTCAGATATGATGCTATTTTCTATATGTTGTGAAAAGCTAAATTCATACATTAAAATCATATGAAGAAAATCCTACACATGATATATAGCAAGTCTGTATTGATGTTTGTTCTAAACATGCCTTTATTATCTGCACTTCCAATCATAATAATGTCAAAGCGACACACAAACACACACACACACACACACACACACACACACACACACACACACACTCTCCCTGTCAGTGTTAACTGAAAGGTAAGGCAGACATTTATTTATTCCTCAGTGATGGTAATTGTATCTCAGATACTTCCCATTACCAGCATTTTGTATCATGTCAGTGGAGCCAATAGTAATCATGCTTTTCACAGACACCTCATCACATCCTAATAACAGAAAAAAGCATTTCATTTTCTTCATGCAGAGACTAAAATCGAGAAAAGTCTAAACCGTGTGCACAAACATCAATAGGTGGTCACTAAACACCAATAGAAATATCAGGAAGACAGCGGGGAAGCTGTTTTTTCTTGACTGCAAATAAGTGAATATAATTGCCCTCCTGCAGTTGACAAGAATAATGTTATTATATGTGAATCAATACTGTAGTGTGCTGCTGCAGCAACAACAGAGATGCACATGGAAGCATTATCATAAGGAAAGCCCCTTGACAAATCTGATTAGCAGCCATTTGAGAGGGCTGTTCCCAGAAGGACCTGCTGTCACACTGACCCTGCTTAACCTCTTGATTTTCCCGGTTCAAGTCCAATTAACCTTTGGGATGAAGCAAGAGTGTCACCAGCAGTGCAGTCGATAGAAGCCCAATAGTAATCATTTCATTTTCTGGTTCATCAAACAGGCCCGGGCCCCACCTCACTAATCTCAATCAAAGACAGGGCCATTTGTCATACTAGACACTCGGGACAACAGTTTGACCAGAGCGGGCATGGTTAGAGTCTCAGACGCCCATCTGTGCTGCACTGACTTCCTATTGGAAGCAGGTCAGCCTGTATTGTGAGGAATGCCGGTGCTGCTGGTGCTATGTACAAAAATGGGAGTTAGCACCAACAACTGGATATTTCAAACTGGGGGATGTACAGTTGGGTTGGGTTCGAAAGTTGCAATACTACCATTTGAACGCCCCATATGACACATACCCCAATAGTCCGAAGAATGTCCCATTGGATTGAAAGCCTACTTGTCCGACAAAAAACAAAGGGCTATTGTTCCGAAGGCCCATTGCTCTGAAAAATCAAACACTCACTGCAACAACTCATAATAATTAGCCATGTCTTTGGTTTGTTGCTAGGTAGTGTGATATATTTGATGCAATGGGCCTTCGGAACAATGGGCGTTTGTTTTTCGGTTTTTCTGTTGGACAAATGTTTATTTTTTTCGATCCAATAGGACTTGTTTCTGACGATTGAGGTTTTGGAATAATGGGCCAGTTTAACAACTTTGGAGCACCTTCATTGTGCTATTTTTTGGATTGTATGCAATTGCAACATTGAATTCCTCTGATTAGAGGATGATCCATGGAATCTTCCGGCATGGTCATACCTCTTCTCTTGACGGATATCACGGCCAGATGGAATGTGTTCGCTTTGAGAATCCTCCTGTCTCTGATCAGAGGCTCTTCATGCTGAAACCCGACTGGGTTTGAGATGCCAGACACATTGATAGATTGATGACTCACCCCAGAGGTCAGCACAAACACACAAGTTGTAGGATCTAATTAGAGGCTCTCTAGGGAGCTAGATGAGTGGCAGATTAAAATCAGACAGACTAGGACAGAGGAGGAATTAGATTCTGTTTTGCGTTTCCTTGTCTTATACTGTAAATTCTGTTTTAATATATATATATATATATATATATATATATATATATATATATATATGTATATATATGTACCTCTGTGTATTTAATGAAAAACCATGAGTGTGCATTGACTACCTCATGTGAAAACAGCAAAAGCATTATCAGATTCTTAATCCTGTCTACGACCACATAATGGGGTGACCTGTGTGTCACGCTGCAGTAGGAATAATAACAGCATGTACTATTACCACTACTGCTTCTACAATTACTACAAGTACTACTCTCACCCTACGACTCAAAGTCTACAGGCTGGAAGTTATTGAGTCGTCCGTATCACCCTCTGTAAATCACTTCACATTCAGTTCAGTAGGTCTTTAACATTAGCATGTGCTTTCCAACCAAAGGGACTAAATAATATAATTTTCTTTAAATCAGTTTCTAAGTAATGGAGCTACAAAAATGGAGCAAGGTGTAATGTTAGGGATGACCTCCAAGTCAACCGCTGGATAAAGGATTCAGCTTGTTATGTGTAGCTGACACTGATATGGCATGATTTATGTTGCAGAGATAGTGTGTGTGTGTGTGTGTGTGTGTGTGTGTGTGTGTGTGTGTGTGTGTGTGTGTGTGTCCGT
The DNA here is from genome assembly GCA_023566465.1 of Cottus gobio. Lineage (NCBI taxonomy): Eukaryota > Metazoa > Chordata > Actinopteri > Perciformes > Cottidae > Cottus > Cottus gobio. Next base: position 26,174,795 of record CM042218.1, read on the forward strand.
TTCCACCCTTTACATGCATACAGTGACTTTTCAAAATATACTTCAGTAATCACAGGAATCTTTCCGCTTGTTGCATGTATAGTGTCTTCTCAAAGTAGCCTTCCAAAGTGAGTATACTTAGTTTTAAGGTTAACTAAACAACACAAGTACAAGTACACGTTTGGCTTTGGTGAACATTGTGGTTGGGTTTAAAATAAGTAATTTGTAAAAAAGGAAGGCGTGGGTTTGTCACGTAACTGGCATTACTTAAGTGTGTAAATTACGTAACAAATCTAAAGGTAAAATGTTTTTAACCCAAGTAAATCTTACTTGGTTTCACAAGTCACACACAGCTGTCTCTTGGGTGAAAGCCCTTTGTTACCTCATGTAGGCAGAAGAACGATCTTCATCCTCCCTCCGTGCTTATATCGCCAAGAGATCCCTGCTCCCCATTCCAATAGTCCACTTGACGAATGTCGTGTTTCGTGGACCCTCAAAGCTCAAATTAAAAGTTCCCTCTTAAGGCAGCCATAATAACTTACAGAATAAATAGTATATTTTAAACTCAGCATCATCGAAATAATAGTGCAACTGTTAATGATGCTCTATTACTAGCAAAGTAATGATACATGTTTGCCGCACATAGAAATAACGACATCTTGTTTTCAAAGCCAGGCTCATCTTAAGGGATATGTCCGTATACAAACATGATGAGCAAACCAACAAAGGCATCATTTGAACATGCATGTCAGACCGATACAGAGGTAACTTCCATTTAGAGCAGCAATCAGCACAGACACACATTGAATCTAACAATGGGGACAGCGAGTTTGCGAGTTTGCTCTCCGCAATTTGATCCGTTCATTATCCGTCTAACCTTTTCTCCGTGAACAGGTGACTACCTATTGGTGGAGTGGAAAAGAGACAAGAATCTCTCTGTCTGCTTGGAGCTGGACACGCTCCCCGTGTCTCCCACTGCAGGGATGCTAATAGTGTGGCTCCACCGCCACCAGACAGAGGGGTCACAAAGTCAATACGGAGGCTTGCTGAGTGTTAACAATGTGCTGCTGGAAGAGCGAGGGGAGGCCGGGCAGCCGGAGGAGCAGGCTTTGTTGTGCCACATGGCTTCCAGGCTGAATATGGGCCATGAGGGAGTTGTTCACCCAATTGTTCCACTCAGGGTGACATGCATCCACCTCGGTCGCAGCTCTGTTTAAATAGCTGCACCCACCCCCGCGCTCCCACACTGACAGATGTATCTTTATTCAAAGGATTTATTCTGCTTTTCCCCCCCTTTCTTTGAACAGGATTAGGATTATTTAGAGGGGATTAGTGTTATTTTTTATGGATAATGTCAGAGTTTGTGTCAAAGGGGATGCATTTGGAGGGGGGTCACTGGCTGCCTGTTTGATGTTTGTTTGAGCTGTTTGTTTGACATGTAGTGAACTGGAAGTGACGCGCTCTCTCTCTCTCGTGTTACGGGTCTGCGATCTGGATCTCAGCAGTTATCCAGTTACACAATGCCACATTTAGTTAGGGCAAACAAATAACCAGCAGATCTTCTGTTCGACTAATAATGCCATAGATAAAACAATTAAAGGGCCGAACCCCATCTTTGAACTTATTATTGACCACACCACAACAGCATACTGTCAAGCGAATGTTATGACTGTGCTATAACCACTATGTCATGTCAAATAGTTTGTGAAGGTGTCTGAACATTCAATTTGTGTAGAAATAACAAAAATGATGTTATTATCATAAACATGATCCACTATTGTGGAGATTTAGATTAATCCAACATGCAATAGTGCAAGATCAATATATTTATTGTATCATGTTAACTTTCTTTGCCACAGTACAACAAGAACAGACCATAAAAATAGATATCTTGTCTACAAAGTGTAATATAATTTATGTCAGAAGATGTCATTTGTTGTCATAAACGTACACTTTCACTGTAATTAATGCTTTGTTAATCTTCAAAATACTATTTTGATCATTCTTAGTAAATAAAAACTTGTTGGGCAACATTCATTATTGGCATTAATCCAGTCTTTTATTTGAAAGACCTGTAAATGATAAAATATGTTTTAAACTGTAATAATTGTTCTCCATGAACTATTACTGTATTTCCTACAGTGGGCTAAGTGTGCACCAATTAAATACCGGTTCAAAAGTGTTATGATTCAAGCAAAGTAAGACTTCAAACAGATATAGTATTCATGAAAATGTATTATTCCAGATAATAATAAAAAACATGAACAAATATTTATTAAAAGTTTAAAAAGTAAAAACAAGAATATTTATTTACAATGAGATCTGCAATATTTAGGTTAATTAATTTGAAACATACAGTTGATATTAAAATGAAAATAAAAAATGCTTAAAAAACATACTAGAAAGATTTGTTTGTTGTTTTTGTCCGACAGTAAAATCACAAGATTGGATATATATCCATATGCTGATGCTGCATCGTTTCCCCGGCATGCGTGTTTTATGAACAGGGAAATACATAAACCTGAATGTCATAGAGACAAATTTGCTGATTTGTTTTTGTATTTTTGCTGATGGGTTCACAGTCGCCAACAGAGCACATGCTCTGAAGATCTGAAGAGCTTCACTGCACAAATTCATTGCGTAAATAAAATTTAATTTAATTTTTGGCACTTTATGGTACAGTATAGTAGAAGGATTATGATGCTCAAATGTTAGTGATGTTGAGAGAAAAACTAAGTCCAAAAGTTTTTAGTTTATTCATTAATATGTGTCAGTCTAATATGTGCTTCCATATCTCCACCTCTAGTAAACATAGATAAAAACTAAAGAAAACATTTAAAAAACAATTTGATTATAATTTACAAAAACATGAAAATATAAACTTGGAAAATTACTTATTTTGTATTACAAAAAGCACAGGATGACCTACGACGGTGTGAATTGGCCATCGTAGGTAAAACCCCAGGTAAGAGATTTTTATTCCAAGAAAAATAATCTGTTTAAAATTGTAAATTTACAAGAAAAAAACAAACACATTCTCTGAGATTACAAAATCATTAATATGAAAAAAGAAATCTGAAATTATCTGAGATTAAACTCAAAAATTTTATGAAAATGAAACTATTATTTTGTCAAGTAACCACATGGCTTCACTTTCCAAGGTTGGATTGACCTCATCACACCACAGACCGCTTGACGTGTGATCGCCTAATATAACCTATTCAAATTATGCTTTGCCATTGTATTTTTGCCCAGAATCGCCATATAATCATAAACATCCAGACTTGAAGAGACATTGTCGTGAATTGGACCTACTGCTGTGGGTGAGGGGATATCTCCATATCCCTGCTTACAGGTGGTGTGATGAGCTTAAACCAACCTTGCAAAGTGGAGCCATGTGGTTCCTTGATAAAATAAATATTTAGTTTAGTTTCTTTATCTTAAATTTATTGGGTTTTTATCAGACTTTTACAACTTTGATTCTATGAGTGATTCTATGAGTTTTTGTCTCACAGTACCTAACTTCCCATAATTTATTATTTAATTTTGTATCTTCAATGGCCTTAATCTGCCATAATCAAACATTCAAATGTTAAAAGTATCAATGGTGCTCCTGTTTATTTATTTACTTATTTTTAAGCCTGTTAAATGTAAAGGCGAGACATTATTACCAAATCCTAATCTTTCATACTCTGGTCAATACATCCGAAATACACATTCAGGAGTTTATTTTACCACTTTGTCTATTTGCGTTTGTAGATTTCACCTAAATTCACCAAAAGTCACCCTTAGACAATGCCTCATTTACATATTTAAGGAAAACACTGAACACAAAAAAAGATGGTCCTAATATAATCAATCTGTAAATATAAAAACATGTTTTCACTGGATCTTGACTTAAACTGGCCTGTCCTCATGAACAGGATAAGTACTTATCTACTACAGGATATACAAGGATGACTTAAAAAATCTCATCATGTCTGGATAACCAATGATGCTCTGGTTGCATCTACTCTTGTAAGCCTATTACTCTGAGACAAATAATATCACACAATATAACACACAAGTGTCTGCGAATGATTATCAGACCTCCACATGATGTCATTCTTGGGGCCACCATGTGTGATGCCCATATAATGAGATAAGGAGTTATGATCACAGGATAACAGGTTGATACGACGTCCAAACGTTTTTTTTTAAATCCGACGGATTTGAGGGGAAGCCCACCTCTTGCGTTTAAAGGCTTTTTTCTTTAAGTGTTACACGGCCACTTAACCCAGTTCTCCTAAACCCACTGAATGACAGAACAATAAAAGCTATAAAAATGTCACCGTCAGTTTACATGCCAAACTAGCCTTTAAACAACTCATTACAAGCAATCCCATCTGACGGGTGGCCGCCGGACTTGTTGCTCGGGGTTCTCCATGTGTGTCCTACTTGTTAATGCCCTGGCAGACCGTCAGACCGACCACGTATCTATGGGTATTAGAGGGTCCAACAGATGTTCATTTATCCCCGGCAGTCAGTTCCTCAACATCACAAAAGCACAATCCCGCTCCATCTCACAGTCGATGTCGTATAAGACTGTTGGAACCATAAAATGTCTCATTCGGACCATGTCAATTCAAAACACAAGGGGCACACTTCCTATTTGCATCTGAATGGAGTCCTGAAGTCGAGCAGTCGAGCAGTTTGTCATGCAAAGAAAGCGCAGAGTGGAGGTCAATTGGCGCAGAGCAGTATTGCAATTGGAGCCTCAGCAGCACTAATTCAACTGCTTATTGTGGTTTTATCTCCTCAAACTAGGACAAGATCTTGTGTGGACCTTATTGTACATTACATTACTAATGCATTTTCCATCCAAGCATAATACATTATCCATACAAGCAAATACATTTAAAAAAAAGTCATTGTAACCCTGTTGTAGTTAAAACTCATTTGAAACCCAATACTTTTTTTTTTTATTCCTACGACAATGCTGCTACTTGGAAACATTATTAGGTACCATAACTCTTCACATATCTCCCCCTAGTTGATGTTAGTCCTACAGTTCAAAAAAGCTAAACTGTAGTGACTGTTCAGACTGATTGAAAAAAAAGAAGACAGGAGTGAGTGCAGATCCCCATAATCAATGTGGCCTCTGAATTTATCTTTAAAAGTCATATCCCAGTCTTTTTTTCTTTCCTAAATTTGTGACTTTAACCTCAAGAAAGATTTTTTTTACAACCTTTATTAACTATATTTGTCTCTGGGCGTTAACCCCCTCCATTATAATTCTTCTATCTGGAATGGTCCGAAATGCGCCTTATCGACACATTTTCAGAAGACAAATCAAATCAGATCCTCGGAGCTCCGTTTGGACAGCATTGACTGTTCCCTGCTCAGCACATCTCCCCTCAACAAGAAAGTCCACACTACTAAGATCAAGACTAGAAAAATGGATATAATTATGTATTAGTCAATAGTATTTATGTTTTTGAAACATAAATACATTAGATAAACAATGATCTTCACACAAATCCCTAAAATTAGTTTTTAAAAAGAATTGTTAACAAGATAAATAGTGAGCTAGATGATTTACATTGTAAAAATCAACTCCTAGTGACCAACAATGGAATAGAAATTCAGTTTTTTAAAGGAAACAAATTATAGTCTGGTCTTTCTATCATGCAATTTTGCATTAAATCATATACATTGATATTAACATTACTAGATTCATCATCCGTTGTTTATTGATTGGAAAGTAAGGCCGCGTTCAGACTGATCATGTTCCCTCAGCACTATGTTCCCTCAGCACTATGCTCCCTCAGCACTATGCTCCCTCAGCACTATGTTCCCTCAGCACTATGCTCCCTCAACACTATGCTCCCGCAGCACTATGTTCCCTCAGCTCTATGTTCCCTCAGCACTATGCTCCCTCAACACTATGCTCCCTCAGCACTATGTTCCCTCAGCATTACGTTCCCGCAGCACTATATTCCCTCAACCCTATGTTCCCTCAGCACTATGTTCCCTCAGCACTATGTTCCCTCAGCTCTATGCTCCCTCAACCCTATATTTCCTCAGCACCTTGTTCCCTCGGCACTATGTTCCCTCAGCACTGTTATGGTTTGTCTCTGATCTCAAGAGCATGACAATAGCCCGCGTACTGTTAGCCCGTGACAAACAAAAAACAACTGTCCTAAAAACTGACAGCGACAGGTAACTAACCCCACTCTTCTGCACGCTGGCCTCCGTAAACGGCAGCGTGGCTTACTTGGCTCCTTGCTCAGTCCGTTAGCTCTTACGTCCTCCGTCCTTCCTTAAGCACTGCAGCATGTAGCCGTATCTCTAGGCACGTTCCCACGTCTGACGTTCTCTGCTGGCTTGCCTTTAACCTCGGCCGCCCCGCTGATAATCCTCAGCTGCGGGGAACGCCGATTGCCCTCAGGTGTGCGCCAGCACGCGCCCCGCTCGTTCCCGTCGCCTGGCGCGCAGCTCCCTGGCCGCGCGCGCTGAAGTCTCGGGTGCCTCCGCGCTTCCTGGTCGTGGGCGAGCTGGTGATTCCCCAACAAGCACTATGCTCCCTCAGCACTATTTTCCCTCAGCATTATGTTCCCTCAGCACTATGCTCCCTCAACACTATGCTCCCTCAGCACTATGTTCCCACAGCTCTATGCTCCCTCAACCCTATATTCTCTCAGCACTATGTTCCCTCAGCACTATGTTCCCTCAACACTATGCTCCCTCAGCACTATGTTCCCTCAGCTCTATGTTCCCTCAGCACTATGCTCCCTCAACACTATGCTCCCTCAGCACTATGTTCCCTCAGCATTACGTTCCCTCAGCACTATATTCCCTCAACCCTATATTCCCTCAGCACTATGTTCCCTCAGCACTATGCTCCCTCAGCTCTATGCTCCCTCAACCCTATATTCCCTCAGAACTATGTTCCCTCAGCACTACGTTCCCTCAGCAGTATGTTCCCTCAACCCTATATTCCCTCAGCACTATGTTTCCACTGTATAATGTTCCCTCAACAGTATGTTTTCTCAGCCCAATGCTCCCTCAGTCCTATGTTCCCTCAACCATATGTTACCTTAATCCTATTTTCCCTCAGATCTATGCTCCCCTTGTCCTAAGTTCCCTTAGCCATATGATCCCTCAGATCAGCACCTTTCTCCCATTGTTCCAAAAGCCCATTATTCTGAAACCCAGAAAATGTTGGACCTTCTGGTTCTATTTGTTTGACAGACTGTAATCCCAAAAGCAAACACCCATTGTTCTGAAGGCCCATTGCTCCAAAAATAGAACAAACAGAAGCACATGGCCTTTTTTAATATATAGAATGATGTTGTCGGACCTTCCCTGTTGCAATATATTTGCTCTACTTTGGTAAAGGAATGACCTGCCCTACTCTACTGCCTCCGATTGGCTTATCGTGATATTCCTGCCCTAACCAGAATCACTCCTCCTTCCTAAACTGAACAAACCCAACCAACGAAGGCAACAAGTACTTGCAAGACTGTCTGTCTGTTGTTGGATATTGTTAGTGCAATATCTCAAAATAAGTTATAAATAGGTTTTAAGATATGCCAAGGATGATGTTAAGGGAACATAAGGCTAAGAAAACATTGTGCATTATTTAAAAGGGGAAAAAATTAGAGGTGCTCAGGGTACAAAGGCCTGACACCACCAATGCACTGGGCTTTGATGATGGGGCGACTGTGGCTCAGTGGTTAGCAAGTCTGTCTTTCAATCGGTCGAATCGATCCCAGGCTCCGGTAGTACATGTCGTTGTGTCCCTGAGCAAGACACTTAAAGGCCCCATCCGCCCCAATTTTGGTGCTTTTGGGTTTAGCCTCTGGGACTGAAAAAATCCCAAAAAATCAAACAAAAATAAAATAAAATAAAACCCAAAAAATGTCATATCCCTGCACCACAAGTCAGTATAAGTTAATTGTGTCATGTTTATAACACTATTACACAGTAATTACAAACATAAACCATAAGATTATGACTCAAAAACGACTAAGTATGGACCCCGAGTTTTGAATAATGCTGATTAAAAAAGTTAGGAACCAGCTAGAGGCCTAAACTCAACGGTTTTAGAATCCTTAGAGCCTACAGAATCCGCCAATACCAAAAATTCAGACAAAGCATTGCAAATATATGCACAGGAATGCCATTTGTGTCCAGCAAAAAATATGAAAATTGACTTACTTATGGCTGAAATATGAATATTCCACACCTTCCTGCTCCCTACTGACAGCTAAGGCCAATGAGCACCATGCTGCAGTGAAACGAGCCCCATTCAGGGACCACCGAGGACTGTGGGAACTTTCAAGCTTGAGCGGAGTTAACATGAGTTCTCGAGATTTATTTAACTAAAATAATTATTACAAATACTTAACTTCACCCAATCAAAGCCAAACTTCGCACAGATACTCCTACAACATTGAGCTATTTTATAGTATGTGTAAGGTAATAAAGATTAACTTTTAACATAATTTCTCTTAAAAAAAATACATCTTTTTACTTTTTTTTCTTTTGTATGTGTATTATGATAAACCAATATACCACTAACACATATATGGCCTTATTATCTATCCTCGCAAGGGTCTTCTGTATTTTATAGCTTTTTAAATTTTTCAAATAGACCTTGTGAATGAGGAGATAATCAGGATTTAATGTGAGAGAAAAAGCATTCGCAATTTTGGCTAAAAACATTTATGGGGCCTATAAGGTTAACCCTAATCGCTCACGGTTGCTGTGTCTACGGTCTACTGTATATTATGTAAGTCGCTTTGGATAAAAGCGTCAGCTAAAAGAAATGTAATGTAATGTAATGATGAAAAAAACATGGATCTTTGCTCAAAACACAGTGGCACAATTCAATGTCGTATAATTACACAACAAAAACTGGAGTTGTTTCCCTGATGTTCCTATCCTCCTTCTCAAGTAAAAGAATACCTGAAAACACTGATTTATCAAACAAAATAGAACCGAGCTTGGTCCTATGTTAAAGTAATTTCTCCTAAACCCACTGAAGGACAATACCTTTTGATTTTATCAGAACAATTATTTACAAGAAGTAGAACATAATGAAATTTAGATATATAACTGCATACATCAAGATATAACACAATTACCTTGGGGTAACATGAATAAATGCTATGGTTTTAAATGGGTTTATTTGCATCAGCGCTCTATACAAAACTATTAGCAGACTTAGAGATGTGGCTAATGGAAGGGATGTATCTCGGCCTGAAGTTCCTCAAGATCTGAACACCAACACTCCTCTCTTGTTCTTATCAGACTCCACATCCAGGTTGTCAGGGACTGTCCAAACACTGAGAGCGGTGTCGGGTTTCCTCTGTCCACAGAAAAAGACAAGGGAGGGGATGGACTGTTTTCAGCAGGCCATCAGACTGCTGCTGTCCCTTGACTTCCTCCAGCCAGACTCCATCCTCCTCCGTCATCGCGGCCGTGGGGACTCGTTGCTTGGGTGGGGGGGTGGGATATAAACGGCATCCTCATCTTTCCCAATTGTTGTCTTTATCAAGCGCTCAGCCCGCAATTGACGAGGGAACCGCGGCCTGCTGATAGACGTTTCCTTTCAAAGACAGGAATAGCGAGGTCACTGTTGTGTTGTCAGTAGCCACCGAGCCGCTCCGCATTCTTCAGCTATCCACTGTGTTTGTGCTGCAAGGTGGGAAGTGTACTCAAGTAGTACTCAAGATTCGGTTGTCGGGAAGATTTGTCATCCGTAAATCCACTGAACCATTTTACTAGAAATAATGTAACTTCAACAATTAGCAGTTTGTAGGGGGAAAATTATTTTTCATAATAAATGTCTCTCTTATGTTAAAAAGTACCCATTTACCGTTTAGTTTATAATAATTTGCCATCAAAATAATTTGCCCCGTGCCATTCAACTAAAAAATAATTCTGCCCTCCTTGTCTTTTGACTCGGAAATGATTGATATGCTCTTCCAAAGACTGCACAAAATTATGCGCAAAATTATCACTGACAAAAGATCCTCTCCAGCACTTCCTCTACTTTAACATGCCACACTCTCTTGATGTATACCCTTGATTACTATTGATTGTCTGAAAGATTTTTATCACAAAATCAATAGTTTATGGTGGCTGTGATATACTGCCGCTGGACGGACTCAAAGTTCTCACCCCTATGTAGCCCCTACATGTGAACAAAAGCCGAAGGTAAAACATATCCTATTGATTTCCCCCATCGATTCCTTTATCACTCTGATAAGGTAATGACAACATATGCGGACCTATCAGTCCGCAGCGAGACGGATCGTGTTTTTCTGCTTTAATTAAATGGGTTAATTGGTTGATGTGGCCAAAACAGTGTCTCGAGACCCGGCCTGCACCGTCGTATATCAGGTTGCAAAAGTAGACATAAAGTCTCGGGGCTGGAGCCTTGACTATGACACCTTTTTATGAAAATACTTATTGTATTTGTGTATGTGACCAGCAGGAGCAGACTTTCTGCACCTAAAGTATTGCTCTATATTCAGCCTACTCTCCCCCGACATCTGAATCTCTCTGGATGGGATGCACCGTGACACTCTGGCAATATAACAAATGTAATTCTAACTGACGTTTTTTTTTATGAGCAATGGATTATGATTATATTTTATCTATCCTTGCCTTTAAGAATGTTCAGTGTATTGTGCTGCATTGCAATTTGTCTCTAATTCAGGTTTTTTTCATTGCAGTTTGTATGAGAACATTGGTTTGTTCACCTGATACATCCATAGAATGGAACACTGGTAATTTGTTTCTGTATAAGGCAGTCATGTGGCCAAACTGTGTGCGTTCTAGATTTATCAATCTAGATAGTTTCCTGTGAGTTGCCTCGTTGTGGAGATATCAACCATGAAGATACAGTATAATGGCACTAGATGGCGGTGGGCTTGTAGTGCTCAAAGTTATAAAAAAAGAAATAGATGCAATTGACAAAACATCCCTTTCCAGAAACCAGAGCTGGGGATTGTTGGAACAGTGGAAAGAATAACCAAATGGGTTATGAGGAGTTTTAATTTGGTTTTGAAAGTGGGTGATTTACAGTGATCGAGGTAAAATGTGTATATTCTGCCAGTAGTCTAGTGGCTTTGAGGAGAGAATATTCTCTGACCAGAAATCATGACTTGGTTACTCAAGATAATCCATGGACCTCGTCGTGAGCAGTATCTTGGGACAAGAATTCAAGAGAGGGCAGACCTCTCTATTGCTGATATGTCCAGAAATAGTACCAAAGCAATATAGACTGATATATAGCACCAGAGGAAAGATATGTATTTTTGATTTTGAGGTGAACTGACCCTTTAATCTACTTTATTTTATTAGCATGCAACACTAAAAATATATATTTATAAATAATATTTGACCAGTGAATGCAGTTATTCTGTTAATGAATACATTCATTGGCTGATGTAGTTTGTTGCATGTATTTAGTCTGCTGTCTGTTGTTTTTGTCCTTTTTAGTGGGAATCTAGTGTGAAAGAAAATTAAAAAACCTAAACTCAATAATACATTATTTACACAAATAAAATGGGATTGTTAAATACTGATGAGAAATACAATGGGACTATTTCATGATCTAAGTTGGAATTAGATATTATAGAAATATTTAAAAAAATCACAAAAGTTTGAAAGGTTAATTGAGCTAAATTCAGTTGCCCCTTCTCAACCATGATCTTTCATGGCCATCAATCCACTTCTTTACTGAAAATACATCAGTTTTTTGTTTCTATACACTTGATTCTTATCCGTTGCTCCAATTATATTCACCTTATATATGCTTCCTTTAGGCAATATTATTAGAAAACACTCCATAAGCTTTCATTGTTATGCCAATGATACCCAGCTATATATATCGATCAAGCCAGATGAAACCAACCAGGTGGCTAAACTTCAAGCGTGTCTTAAAGACATAAACACCTGGATGACCTGCAACTTCCTGATGTTGAACTTGGACAAAACTGAAATAATTTTACTTGGCCCAGAACATCTCAGCAATCAGTTATCTAATGATATATAGTTTTTCTTGAAGGCATTGCTCTGGCATCCAGCACCACCGTAAAGAAACTCGGAGTTATCTTTAATCAAGACGTGTCCTTTAGCTCCCACGTAAAGCAAATCTCAAAGACCGCCTTTTTTTACCTACGCAACATTTCAAAAGATGTGCCTTAGCGATACTAACGACAGGAGGAGAGATCATATTACTCCTGTATTACCTGCTCTCCACTGGCTTATTGTCCAGTAAGACAGAGAATCGTATTTAAGGCTTTCTTACCTACAAAGCCTTAACTGGTGATGCACTATCATATCTTAGGGAACTTATAGTACCATTTTGTCTCACCAGAGAGCTGCGCTCACTGAATACGGGGCTACTTGTGGTGGTACAGGGCGCCACCACCAGGGGGTGCTACATTAAATCCTGGCCGCCAACTAAAAATGTCTCTCTCTCTTCCCATACTAGCAGACGGAAGCTGGCCAACCGGGAGGGGGATGCCCGGCGCTCACAGCTGTAACGCATCACATCATCACGGCAGGGTTAAAGGCGCTCCTCTCCCGGCAAGCCAGCGTCGGGTGATTATTATGCCAAGCTTCGGTGTCGCTACGTCATCTCGCTGCGACGCTACGAGCCGGATTCCCTGTGTGACACGGCTACGCTACGAACCGGACTACTGAGCTACCCCGCTACGCTACAAACGGGATATTGAGCAACACTACGCTTCACCTGAGTATTGTCACCACCTGCCTGTCACTCCGTACTTTTGTGTTGTAAATAAAACCACGACTTCTGCACCAACTCCTCTGCTTCACTTGCCGTCTGCTTTTGGGTCCCGTCACGTACCTTGACAGAATCACCCGACCACCAACAGTATGGACCCAGCGGACCCGGCCTCCGTAGAGGCCCGCGTCGGAAGACATGAGCAGGTCTTGGAGCAGATCTTGAACAGGCTGGACGGACTAGCTCGGCAGATGGATCAGCAGGCTGCAGCAACAGCAGCGCCGCCCAGCATCCCGGCGCCACAAGGGGACGGAGCACCACCAGCTCCGCCAGTCACGGTCGTCGCCCGAGAACCACGGGTTCCTCTTCCTGAACCATACGCGGGGGAGTCCGGGGGGTGCGGCCGCTTTCTGCTGAACTGTACGCTGGTGTTCGAGATGCAGCCAGGTAGCTATGTGTCGGACCGGGCTCGCATCGCTTTTTGCATAAACTTACTCCGCGGTAGGGCGGCCGAGTGGGCCACCGCCTTGTGGGGCAGCCAGTCACCGGCGTTACGGTCGTTCACGGAGTTTTCCGACGAGCTTCGGAGGGTGTTCGACCATCCTGTGCGCGGCCAGGACGGCCGCGCACCGGCTTTGAACCGGCTGCTCTCTCTGCGGCAGGGATCCGAGTCGGTGGCAGATTTTGCTATCCGTTTTCGGATCCTGGCCGCGGAGAGCGGAGCGAACGAGCACACTCTTATGACCATTTTCGCGCCCAACCTGTCTGACGCGGTTAAGGACGTGCTAGTTTCCCATAGCGCCGCCACGACGTTAGAAACACAGATCTCCTTGGCCATCCAAATTGGCAACCGTCTCCGGGAACGCCGACACGAGCTGGTCAGGGGGGACTCTTGCCCGGCTCCTCTCGGGAGTCCGGGTGCCGTCGAATTTTGGGCAGAACCGACGGGGGCACTGCCGGGGGAGGACGAGCCTATGCAGTTGGGGCGGGCTCGCCTGACTTCGGCAGAACGTCAGCGGCGACTCAACCACCGACTTTGTTTGTATTGTGGGCGCTCGGGACACCGTGCGGTGGCGTGCCCAGAGAGGGCAGGGAGCGGGGACCCCCTGGTGAGTAACGCCGCGTCCGCGCATCCCCTGCCCCGTGTCTCTTTACCGGCTATTCTAGTGTCCCAGCCTCGTCGCCACTCAACGTCAGTTCTCATCGACTCCGGGTCCGACGACAATTTTCTGGACTCAGGGTTCGCAGCCCGGCTGGGGCTTCCCCGGGAACCCCTCGATCGCCCACGGACGGTCAACGCCCTAGACGGTCGACTCCTCGCCCACGTCACCCACCGCTCGAGCCCTCTCACTCTCTGTATCTCCGGTAACCACTCAGAGACAATCCAGTTACTCCTCATCCCGTCTCCCGGTAGTGTTAGGTCTTCCGTGGCTGCAGCTCCATAACCCCCAGTTAGATTGGTCAACGCTGTCGGTCGCGGGCTGGAGTGTGGCCTGCCATGCTCGCTGCCTTCGGGCAGCGAACCCCGCGCCCTCGGGTCCCGCTGCGCCACCGCCCTCCCTCGATCTGTCCGCCGTACCGCCCGAGTACCATGACCTCGCCCAGGTATTCAGTAAAGATCGGGCGCGCACGTTGCCGCCGCACCGTCCCTTCGACTGCGCGATCGACCTGCTTCCGGGCGCTCCGCTCCCCACCAGCCGCCTGTATAACATCTCCCGTCCCGAGCGGCTGGCCATGGAGACGTACATTCAGGAGTGCCTGGGGGCCGGCCTGATCCGCCCGTCCTCCGCACCCTTGGGCGCCGGGTTTTTTTTCGTCGAAAAGAAGGACAAGTCGCTACGTCCTTGCATTGACTACCGCGGGCTGAACCTGATCACGGCCAAAAATAAGACTCCGTTGCCCCTGATCGACCCGTCGTTTGAGCCTTTGTGTCAGGCGCGGGTTTTTTCTAAACTTGACCTCCGGAACGCCTACCACCTGGTGCGGATTCGGGACGGGGACGAGTGGAAAACGGCGTTCAACACTCCACTGGGCCAGTTCGAGTACCGGGTGATGCCATTCGGCTTGACGAACGCTCCCGCCGTGTTTCAGTCACTTATGAATGCCTTATTTCGGGACATGTCAGGTAGTTTTGTGTTTATTTATCTCGATGACATTTTGATTTTTTCCCGTTCCCTCGCCGAGCACCGTCAGCACGTGCGGTTGGTCCTCCAGCGGCTGTTGGAGAACCGGCTGTACGTGAAACCCGAGAAGTGCGACTTTCACGTCTCCTCCGTCAGCTTTCTCGGGTTTATAATCGCGCAGGGCCGGTTGGAGCCCGACCCCGAGAAGGTTAGAGCGGTGGTCGACTGGCCGACGCCCGGCACACGGAAGGACCTGCAGCGGTTCCTCGGGTTCGCGAACTTCTATCGCCGGTTTGTCAGGGACTACAGCAGGGTGGCCGCACCCCTCACGCAGCTGACCTCCACGAAGACGCCCTTCGGTTGGTCGCCCGAGGCTGAGGGTGCGTTCCGCAAATTGAAGATCCTGTTCACCAGTGCTCCCGTCCTCCGGCATCCAGATCCAACCCGCCAGTTCGTCGTGGAGGTGGACGCGTCGGAGACCGGGGCGGGGGCAGTTCTGTCCCAGCGGGACCCGGCCACGCAGAAACTACACCCCTGCGCCTTCCTCTCCAAGCGGCTGAGCGCAGCTGAGAGGAACTACGATGTGGGGAACCGGGAACTGCTGCCGGTCGTCTTCGCCCTCCAGGAATGGCGTCACTGGCTTGAGGGCAGCCAGCTACCCTTCCTAATCTGGACGGACCATAAGAACTTGGCCTACCTCCGGGCGGCTCGGCGGTTGAACTCCCGGCAGGCGCGGTGGTCGTTGTTCATCAGCCGTTTCCAGTTTGTATTGTCGTACTGCCCCGGGAGCCGGAACGGGAAGCGGACGCTCTTTCCCGTGTTTTTTCTCCCCAGGAGCCCCTGGATGTGGCCCCCAACATCCCGCCCGCCTGCGTGGTGGGGTCAGCGACGTGGGAGATTGAGACGGTGGTCCGGGACGCTCAGCGGGACGGCCCGATACCGGCGGGGGGGCCCGCGGACCGCCTGTTCGTTCCTGCGGCGGCCCGCTCTCAGGTGCTCCAGTGGGGGCACTCATCCAACCTGACGTGCCACCCGGGATCTCGGCGGACCGCCTCCTTCATCCGTCAGCGGTTCTGGTGGCCGGGCCTGGACCGTGATGCGCGGGGGTTTGTGGCGGCCTGTTCGATCTGCGCCCGGGGAAAGGCGTCTCACCAGCCCCCGGCGGGCCTGCTCCAGCCTCTGCCGATCCCTGGGAGGCCCTGGTCTCACATCGCAGTGGACTTTGTCACCGGGCTGCCGCCGTCCGACGGGAACACCACCGTGCTGACCATCGTGGATCGCTTCTCCAAGGCGGTCCACTACGTTCCCCTCCCTAAATTACCATCTGCCTTGGAGACAGCGGACCTCCTGGTTTTGCACGTGTTTCGGCTGCACGGGATCCCGGTGGACGTGGTCTCGGACCGGGGGCCGCAGTTTGCATCGCGGGTCTGGAGCGCCTTCTGCAAAGCCGTGGTGGCAACCGCCAGCCTGTCCTCGGGCTACCACCCCCAGTCCAACGGTCAGACCGAGCGGGCCAACCAGGACCTAGGAACGGCGCTCCGGTGCATCGCCGCTCAACATCCGGTGTCCTGGAGCACCTTCCTGCCCTGGGTCGAGTACGCCCGCAACTCCCTGCCGGCGTCCGCGACAGGTATGTCCCCGTTTATGGTCTGCTCTGGGTTTCAGCCTCCATTGTTTCCGGCCCAGGAGGGGGAGGTTGCGGTCCAGTCCGTGGAAGAACATCTCCGGCGGATTCGGGCGGTCTGGAACACTGCTCGGGCAGCCCTCACCCGCTCCGCGGCCACCAACAAGCGTCTGGCCGACCGACATCGCACCCCCGCTCCGGAATATAAGGTGGGACAGCGGGTGTGGTTGTCGTCACGGGACCTCCCCCTTCCGACGGATTCCCACAAGCTGACCCCCAGGTACGTCGGTCCATTCCCCATTGCCAAGATCATTAACCCCTCCGCTGTCCGCCTGGCCCTCCCCGCAGCGATTCGGGTTCACCCAACTTTCCACGTCTCCCTCCTGAAGCCGTTTGTGGAGAGCGAGCTCTGTCCCCCGGCCATCCCTCCGCCGGCCCCCCTGGTCATCGACGGTCTGCCCGCCCACTCCGTCTCACGGATCCTGGACGTCCGACACCGGGGACGGGGTTTCCAGTACTTGGTGGACTGGGAGGGATATGGACCAGAGGAGCGGTCTTGGCTCCCCCGTCGGCAGATCCTGGGGTCCGATCTGTTCCAGGACTTCTACAGGGACAACCCGGGCAAGCCCGGTCGACCGCCAAGGGGCGGTCGTTGAGGGGGGGGTACTGTGGTGGTACAGGGCGCCACCACCAGGGGGTGCCACATTAAATCCTGGCCGCCAACTAAAAATGTCTCTCTCTCTTCCCATACTAGCAGACGGAAGCTGGCCAACCGGGAGGGGGATGCCCGGCGCTCACAGCCTTGACACTACTTGTGCTTCCTAGAGTCTTAAAAAGTAGGATTGGGGCCAGAGCCTTCAGTTATCAAGCTCCTTTTCTGTGGAACCAGCTTCCACTTTTAGTCCGGGGGGCAGACACAGTCACCTCATTTAAGAGTAGACTTAAGACTTTTCTCTTTGGTAGTGGCTGGCTCAGGTCTGCCCTGGTCCAGCCCCTAGATATGCTGCCAAAGGCCTACACTGCTGGAGGACATCTTAGGATTCAATGAGCACCTCTCTCCTCTCTCTTCTTCTTCTCTTCTCTCTAGCCTCTGGATGAATTAATGTATCTTCAGTGCACATTACTAACTCTACTTCTTCCCGGGAGCTTTACTTCCTCACCTCAAGTTTTCATGGATCGTGGTTGTCTGGGTCGTGGTCCGTGCCTACTACTCATTATATGAATAATTTCTGTGATATTCATTGAATGTGCTGTAACTCTGTTACGTTGATTCTGTACATATGACATCTATTGCTTTTTTCCATCCGGGGAGAGGGATCCTCCTCTGTTGCTCTCCAGAAGGTTTCTTTTTTCCCTGTGAAATGTTTTTTTTAACTATTTTTTTTTTTCCAGATCTGATGTGAGGTCTCTGGACAGGGATGTCATATGTGTACAGATTGTAAAGCCCTATGAGGCAAATTAGTAATTTTTATCTATATAAAGTAAACTGAATTAAATTGAATAGACCATGATCCATTAATTTAAGATCTGTGACCTTGGCCACAGCAAAAGAAAAAGCAAAGAGCACGAGTATCTAATATAGCATTGAACAGATAGATTTGTGATTCTGTATCTGTGCTGATTGTCCTCAAGAATTGTCACCTTACATTAGTCCTTGCGGCACCAGCTGTCTACGGGCCTCTCCCCACTCCGTAAAAAACAATGTTAACAAAGAGCAAATCGCAGCTAGATATCAAGTGCTCCATAAAGGCTCCTTTTGCAAGCTGAAGGTTATCACATGCCAGGTTTACTTGCTGAAAACAAGTGGAAGCCACCTGCACCTGCAGCTCAAGGAGGGGAGAGAGAGAGAGAGAGAGAGAGAGAGAGAGAGAGAGAGAGAGAGAGAGAGAGAGAGAGAGAGAGAGAGAGAGAGATGCGAAACATACACACAGAGTGCTTCTTTCGCTACCCATCTGATAATGTTTTCCCACCAAAATGTGTTTGTATATGCAGGTTTTTTTAAACATATAAGTCAATATAAGTCAGTTTTGATGAGTTTTATTTAGTTTCTGTCAGGTTTGAATGAAGTAAGTTTTTCAACGTTCAACGAGTAAAAATGACTGAATGATGAAATATATTTACGACAACTCAAGTTTTTTTTGCAGTTTATGTAACAGTCAGGCTTTCAAGAAACGTTTTTTAATCTCCATGTTAAGCATCCACAGACACTTAGTTCCCAAGCAAGATTACAGGCTGCAAAGTATTTCCTTGCGTTTTTACTCTATTTCCCAAACCATTAAAAAGGTGACTGTGGGACTGACTGTACTGCCTCGTTTGGTTTCTAACCGCTGGCTTTAGTTCTCTCTCAGTGATCCTGCTTTGTACAGAAGTAAAATGGTGTTGATTAATTATTTTGAAGAGAACAGCCACCGTCAAACTTTTGTGACAAACACAGACCACCTCATTACACAGAGGGGTTTGGGGCATGGCGACTGTGGTGGGGGATGACCTCTGAACCTTAATACTGCTGAGCTGGCTGGTGTGGTTAAGAGAGAGAGAGACAGAAAGAGAGAGTGTCTTGGGGCTCACTTGAAAGTCGGTCCACTCTTGGCTTTTGTCTGTGTGGGCTCCTGTTTGATTGACACATACTGTATATTGCCAGTGGCAAGCTGAAACAGATTGAATCTGTCAGGCTGCATTAACCAATGATGAGGGTGAGCTACCTCTGACAGGACATGGCATTTATTTAAATTTTTTTCCAGCATCAATCTGCATTCAATCTAAGAAAGTAATCCCTTGCTTGTTTTAGGATGCACATCTGGGACAGGTGGCAGCAGAGAGAATAAGGGCACCGAACCAAACGCTGTGCGCGACCCCAAACTCTGCTTCATCCGCAACCCTTTATTTGGAGGCTAAGTCATTTTAGCTGGGTCAGACTAATGGAAAAGATCGACTCCCCTTCCTGTGCAATGTCACAGCTCTGTAGTTGTTTCATAGGTGGACATATTTATATTGGCAACCTGGGAGTGCTGTCTGTGGCATTGGCTGAGGCCAGCTGAGGGCATTTCAAGATGTGGCCGTGTCCATTTTTATTCTAAAAAACTTGTGTTTACCCTGACAGCCGAGGTCAAGAGGATCTATTCATCAATGGGAAAAATCACTCAGGTGAGATGGCCAGACAGGGCCTGTGTGTGTGTGTGTGTGTGTGTGTGTGTGTGTGTGTGTGTGTGTGTGTGTGTGTGTGTGTGTGTTGGGGGGCAGTTATCAGTGATATTGAGAGTGGCCAGTAGTGACTTATGCAAGTTCAAGGACTTTATTGATCGGCGAGGTGGTCTTAATCAAAGTCGGTCGTCCCCCAGCACTCCTGGTGATTAAATAAGTTAGAGAGAGCTGACATAACTCTTTGGCTTTTCCATCGCTTTTCAATCAGACATAAGCTTTTTCCAAACTGCCTTTGTTCTGCAGAACATGTAAACGGTTTATTGTTTAAAGCTATTATAATAATACTAATAATAAACTGTTCTTATAATACATTTTCTTCTTAACACAAATGCCCTCAAAAATCATTAATAAAAGAACATTTTAAAAAATCACACCAAAAGCTACAGTGGCTAATAGCATCTGTAAATCCTAGACCGGGAACTACATGACAGAGGAAATATAAAGTAATATGAAAATAATGTGAAGACTTCTCCAGGTCAGAAGAAAATAAGACATAAAAGAAAAAAGTCAAATAGGACTGCCAATTTTCTAGTTATGGTTTAGAGTTGATTTACATATTGCTAAGGTTAACAGAGATGACCTGGATGGACTTGGAAGGACTGAATATAAAAATGATTTGTTTTTTTCTGCAGGCGATTGCTGTACATCCAGGACCGCATCGTGAATGACAAGACTTGGTGTTACAGGTTCAGCTGGGTGACATCAGCATATAAGTACAATAAATATTATATTTGGAATGAAAGATCCCCAATAGATAGCATGAAGGAAGACACAGTAGTGTACCTAAACATGAGCCTTGTGGCACACCACAAGTGAGATGGGCAGTAGAGAATTTTGGACAAATATTATAGACCTGGTCATACTTGATCATCTAATCATACACAATATAGGAGTAAACACAAGATTATGAAAACCTGTACAACTTCCTAAACTTTAATTAAATGGGTCTGTTTGCTGACATAATTACTGATGTATTTGTCCAATCACCCATCCCTAGTGGAGTTAACAAAATAACTTGTATTACTACTTTTACTTATTTCATGTTCTTTATTAGCCTTTACTTAGTTATTCAATTCAATTAATTTCGTATAGCACAAATTTATTCAGTTTAGACAACTTTATGTGTTGAGGATTAAAGGAGATGTATGCTTCAATATCATCTGCAGATTAGTGATATACTTTAGAAACTACAAAACTGTCTTTTTCAATACAGCATTAATAACAGAAAGTAAAAGAAATGGTTTGTGAATAAACTTACCCCGTGTTTCACATCACAACACTATGAATTGTGGGTAATGCCCTGGGGCAAAGGTCGCAGAAATACGGACTTTCAGAAAGTGTGCATGAAGGGCTCAAGATGTGTGCAAGAGAGCCCCTCAAGCGCTTGACGATGTGACAGTGGGACAGCCCTGAGCCCTCACCGACTCTGTGAGTGTGGACACTGGGACTGGGCCCCGGTCTCTCCGTGGCCCTCTCTCTCTCCCTCTGGCTCCTGGGTCCCCGGTCTACCTTTCACACCTACCATCAATTTGCTCATGTATCCCAGGTCCCTGCTCTTCCCACACACCTGCCAGCAATCAGCTCATCCCTCCTCCAGCATCTAAACCCCAGCTCTTCTCCCACTCTGGTCCAGGTTATTGACTGCTGTGTGTAGCGACACTCAGGGCTCTGGCTTGAGCATCCTTGAGAAGTTATCTTTGTGGTCTTGTTTCACGAGTTAACACCTGTTTGTGTCCTGCTCCTCGACCAGTCTGCGGACATTCTGCACAGCCACTCTTCTTGGTTCCTGACCCGTCAGGATTCCGACAATCTCAGGTCCAGGAGAGAACAATATATAATGACTTCAAAGAAATGACAGCTGAAATGAAAAAGCCACCATTTCTCTATAATCCTTATTCTTTTTTTATCATAACAATCTTTTAATAAGCTTGTCAACCTTTTCCAAAAATAAGATTATCCTGGCCTAGATGCCACTTGACAAGTCATGACGCCTCTGGAGCTCAAATCAGCAGATACAGATTGTTAATCATACTTTCAATCCTAAAAGTAGGACCGAAAATGGGATAATTTTGACCAGTGAGGACTGATTTCTTAGTCCTGAACCTGAAGACCCTTTGTCAATAAAGAACTACCCTGAACACCTTTATTTCATCTCATACATTTACATTAAGCTTGTATGACAGTTTGGCTGCCATTCACACCAATGCATACATGCGCACATAAACTTCATACTCCGAGTGTACAAGTTGTCCAACTACATTCACACACACAGGCACACACACGTCTCTGGTCTCAGTCTCCCTGTCTCTCCTTCTCCTCTTTGTTCTGGCTGTGAATCCAATCTCAGTTCAATCAACACAAGTGCTGGTGTGCCTCCCCCCCCCCCCCCCCCCCTTGCTACACTCTGCACACAGATGTTAAGCAAGAAATAAAGGTCACGCAAGCATTCAAGTGTTACTGATCTGTTTCTCCTTTTCATCCGGTTATGGAGGCTGATTGAGGAAGGGGTTATCAGATGATACGGGAGCAGATAAAGCAGGCCTGAGGTGTGGGCCACGGCGCAGTTGGATCTGATTAGATCGGCAAACAGGTGAAACAGGGGTGTGGGGGCGGTGTGGGGGGGGGATTTCCACAACACCAGCATCAGGTCTGCTTTGAAAGATGAGCAGTGATCTCTGAAGGGGGGAGCAGGATGACAAAGCTGCAGATCTGAATCTGTGACAGTGTCCTCCTGTCAGATAGTCATCGCAGACTTTCAACATTTGCAAAGACACAGCGCTGTAATTTGATGCGCCCTGATGGGAGGATCAAGCGAACTGAGATAAAAGATGTTGTGCGTGCAGCCACGTAGTGGTAAAGTATTGGGAAATAAAATGAAACAAGGAAGCAAGCCTGGCAAAGACTGTGAATTTGGATTTTTATTTAAAGTCAGTTATCCTCTTTTTGGAGAAGGCAGGTAGGAATCTGATGATGGAGACGAGTTTAGGTTCATGATACCTTTTGGAAGTTCAGCCATTCTGCTCATCTCATGTGTACATTGCCTAACTCTTCCTTGCTCAAGTGTGAACAAATCAACTCAATGTTGGCATTGTACGTTTCTGCAAACAACAAATATGTTAAATGTCGACCTTTCTGAACCAAATACTGAACCGTTTCATATCGGCCTCATGTCACACACAATGCCACGTAATTAGCTTTGAGAAACAATTGGTTAGGTTCAGTCAACCAAACCACTTGGTTCAGGTCAGGCAGCAACCTCCGGGACTGACAAGCGAAGCCAATGTAGTGGTGCGTTCAAGTTCATGGTCTCAATCCCTAGTTTAACGTCTTCTTCAATACAGCATGATGTTCATTTAGAGTCAAATAGAGCGTAAAGCAGAGTGTGGTTTAGGGCGGGGCTACCTTGTGATTGACAGGTTGCTACCGTACCGTTTTCCGCTGTGGGAGTTTTCTTTTTCCACGTTTCTATCTTGGAACGTGTGTGTTTTCAGTTCATGAAAATGAATTGAATCCTTTTGAACTCATCCGTAGTCTGGTTGCACCTAACTTAACCGCCCTTTCGTGTCACCTCTGGTTGGAAAAGCCAAGATGGCGACCGCCAAATTGACGAACTTGAGGCATCAATACCGTAGTCCACCAACCGATGGGTGACGTCAAGGTGCCTGCGAGCACTTCTTATATCCAATCTCAGGTTAGGAAAAAGATCATGGTTCGGGTTTAATCTTAATGCAACAACTGGAACTAGCGGAAATAAATAACCACCACCCTGAGCAGACTTTCTTACACAACGTAATGAAACAAGCGTAACAACTTAACATAACAATGATTTAATTTAGTTAATTTCATTTTTTATATTGGAACAAATTCAGTTCAACTACAATTTAGATATATTTTTTAAATTGCACAATTGAGGAAATTAATTTGTTGAATAGACCACAAGAAATACTGAACATGATCTGATGTTTTCAACAGCACACACACTCACTCCCTCACTCCACCATCGAGGCAGCTTTGGGGTTAGGGACAGGGATCACGGTGACCTGCTGTAACCTGCTTAAATAACAGGTGAATACATATTAATGTTACACTGCAGTGTATTCAAGGGCCAAGGGGAAGAAGTTTAGCTTCCTTGTGGGAAAATAAACAATCCAACCAAAGAACAGAGTGGAGAAGGCTGGCGTTCTCAGATGATATTAGAAGTCAGAGGTGATAAAAAAAATGCTTAAAAATGCCGCATTGAACAAGCACAATCTTTTATTCTCCACAAGCATGTGTTTGTGCTTTTGACGAGTGTGTACATTTTATCTTTTGGATACACTGTACACGTGGCTTTGCAAACATTGTAATCAAACCAGCGTTTAAAGAAAGTCCCCTGATAAGCATTTCCATTGTTTTGTTTGTATTATCGTGATTATCGCAACGCAAAGAAGGCTGCGAGGCATTCCTGACGAGCACACACTCTCTTGTTGCTATTGGTACAGCCTCAGGTCTCGAATGCAACGAAGCTAAAGTTCAGCTAAGATGTATGATCTGCAAGTATTTCCCGCTAAAGGGGCTTGCAAGGTCAGCCATAGCATGACCAAGGGCTGGGATCTAATGAGGTAATACAAAGAGAGAAGATGCACCACAAAATAAGATGAAGTGCGTTTGAGAGAGAGAGCGTAGACCATCTCAGATCACTTAACAGTGATATATGAACTACTCCGGGTCTACCACCTAAACAACATATTACTGGATTCTGTTGCATCTTCTGATCTATTACTGGATGAACGTTATAGAGCAAGAATCAACTGTGATATCTCTCTGACGTAAGGCAAGCATAGGTGGACGCTAAAACATATTAGATAGTTTCATTATTGATTCACCACAATATTCTTAAGTTACTTTCAGAGCTCCTGAGCAGCATCTGCAGGGGCTAAATGATCGCACAATGTCATTATACTCTGATTTCATGTGCCTTTTTAGGTCTGTCTGTGTTATTTCTGAGAATGTGCACAGCTGACTTCCACTCCTAACTGCCAAAGTGCTTCAACTGAAACAAAGGAACGGCTGGTCATGACACTTTCACAATTCCCTCTGTAAATTATTTGTATTTGTTTATTTCATGATTAGTATTTTGGGCATCTTTGCCCATATTTGATCGTATACAAGGCCGCTAAGGGCGGGTTGGAGGGGCTAGTGGATGGATCAAACAAATGTTCAGCCAAGAGTCAGCTGTTTGTCTCCCGTGTGAAACTAAACATCACTCTGCTTGTTGTAACCTTGTTACGCAACGTGTGAAGACTGCACAAAGGGTGGAGCCTATTTATTTGCTCTAGTTACGTTACATAGTTACATTTTTATTTTAACACAAACCACAACGTTTTTTCTCACCTTTACCAAATAGTTTTGTGGTCCAAACCTAACCAATCATTTCACAACGTTAACTCATAGCATTGTGCGTTTCTGGAAGCACGATACAAGGCTGATATGAAACGTATACCTGAAAGTGGTTTTTGGTTCAGAATTGCAACGTCAACCTTTTTTTCTGGCTAGTGCAAGTTTTTTCATCCTGCCTCATTTGCTGGCGCTTTTAATGATATTGAAGCAGGAAACTATTCATCATACTAGGATAGAATATACAATTCATGTCAAACTTAGGGATGCACGGTTGGTCCACGTTCAGAAAGCAGCAGAATTGCCAGCAGGGCTTATAGAGGTGTGGACAAAGGCTGTAACCGTGGCATTCTGTTCATAAGCCACATTCGTAGGCCACGCTAGCCCAGCTTGTGGTAGATGGCTTGTCTGAGCCATCTACTCCCAGTGTTCTGGAAATGAAGCTATTCCTCCTTTTTAATGGATTCTGCTGGGTTTTGAGTTGCCATTCAATTCGAGTGAAAAGCCAGGGCCTGCTGAGGAATAATTCAGAGAAGAATGTGACATATCCAAATACCAGTTGCTTTTTGAGTGGCCAAACAACATGCGCTTTACACGCTCAGTATTCAGCAACCTCCCCCTCCCTATTTACAGAGCTTTCAACGCCACTGGGCTGGATTACCAGATACACTGTTTTCACCTGGTGTAGTATTTCACCAGCATGGGCTGTCAGATGCAGCATGTGCCGCATCTTTTCCTCGCATGAAAATGAAAATGTCTGGAATTGGATGACACATTTGTCCCGAAGCTTGGGCGTGGAGTGCTGCACACTAGCTTACAGTGCATTATTGTGTGAGTGTGTGATATCTGATGGGGACACATCAAAGTGGAAGTGGTTCTTATCTCTAGAACTCAACAGTGCTATCCATGTTTCAATGCCCTCCCTGGAGTGGGTGTCTCGCTTTCTGCTTGATCCACTGCAGGTACTGTCACTGAAAGTAGCGAGCTACCAGCATCGAAATATCCACAAGCTGAGGCACAATGGTCAGAATACGGCTTGAATACTTAAGTATGTGTGTATGCGCGTCTGTGTGCGCAATGTGGGTGCGGTGGGGGAGCGGTATGGGGGACGGGGGGTACTTCAGTATCCATTCAAACCCATCTCTGACATATTCCATGGCCTTGAAGTCTCTGTAGAGCGTGGTGGGGCTCTCTGGGCTTTGTTTACGGATCACAGCTTGTTTACTATGAAGCCCAGCATCAACCCTGGAGAGATGTGGGCCCAAGATGTTTTATCTCTTGTCAGGGCTTGCTTCAATTAAATTAATGGAATCCATTCAACTCCCCTCTTTCCCTTTCCCTTTCAGGCCCCAACCACAGAGGAGAATACATTAAAAAGATCTTAGAGCCTTAAGAAGGTACATCATGCTATTAGCCTCAGTCAGTCATTTTTTTTTTCCTTTCGCAGATTCAGGTCTTTTTCTTTCCCCTCTCTGAATGAAATAATCAATGGGATCTTGAGCTCACCAGGTATAGCTCGTCTGCACTAAATATTCAAAAGACAATATAAATTGTCCCAAACTACTACGTAACAAATAGGTAAGTTACTAATAGGTAACTAATGGCTGTATTGTTTGTTAATAAATCAATTACCAATAATTATTATATCAGTTATAAGCCATCACCAAGTCATTTTAAATTGTCAGATTTAAAAGGGTTATAAACAATCATCTGCATGTTCATGTTAATAAACACAATAATACAATTATGGCTTTCTAATATGCCTCCAGTAAAAAAGGTAATCTGTCTGTTTCTGCAGTTGTAAATGTTAATATATAGTTATATATATTTGATAAAGAAAGCTATTTATAATATGGTTAAGCATCATTTCTAACAAAAAGACAATAGACTAAAAAAAATATTAAAAAAAACAGGACTACAATGACGGTAAATACAGGCCAGGAAACAACAATTTGTCAGAGGATGAGAGAACAAGGGGATGATGATGTGTGTTTGAATTATGGGGAAGCATGGGAAAGGAAGTAGACAGATAAAAGAGCAAATAACAATTTAAATTATATTATCACAATGATAATAATTTGCATTCATCCTAATCCTTCGCCGCCACCAAAGCTATTTACACTAACAATAACACAATAATAACAAAGTCAAAGGAGAGGGTGCCGCCCCATCCATTATCCGTTATTCAGAACTTGTGAATCAAAGACTATTGACCCTGTGTTAAGCCACGCCCCGAATGTGACTGTTTCAAGCTGTCAGAGCTCTATTTAGTTTAGTAAAACATCATTGTTTGGCTTAAGTATAAATAATATAACAATGGAGCCCACACTGTCACTAACTGCACTCACTTAATAGGCATTATCTAGTTTGTGGGAAAATTAAAAATTGATTTCAGAGAGAAGCAGAAATAAGTATTTAAAATATGTGTTTGAAGAATATTCTGTAACAAGGATGTTGTTGGTTGTGAGTGCTTCACAACCAACAAGCATCTAATTAGCATCTAACATGCCCTTCTAAACACAGTGAAATCTTTCTTTTCCTCTCTCACTTAGTAACAGGAAGTAACATTGTTCAACTGCTGGGAAAATTACTTTTGTAAAAATTATGACTTGTGACTTATTAGAAAGTAATACCTCCCAATCTGAGTTAATCGCGTCATATATGATAATGAATCAAAAGAAATTCCATGACATTGTGTCACTAGACACTCACAGACCTTGGGAATAAAAATAAAATTGGACTGGCTTCTTTGTCTCACATGTGTTTGTCAAGTAATACAGTTTTTTTTTCCTACCTGTGCAAACAGCAGGTTGTCTGGGAGCAAATAGTCTTATCTCAGCACACGCTATCATGCATACATTTGCTGGAATGTTATCATCGAGACCCAGCAAAGCTACATAAAGGCCTCTCATGTTGGTTGACAGCATTCGTAATCACCTTGAATTTAAACTCTCACTTTAATTGGAATCAAATCACATTTATAACCACTGTGTGAATCGTATAAACAAGGCGAAACATTGATTGTTACTAGAAGATAAGCACAGGTTTGTTTTGGGAAAGTTTCTCTCCATTCCTACAAGCTGAGAAAGAAAGAGAGGTCTTAAGAGAGCTAGCCGAGTGTGTGTGTGTGTGTGTGTGTGTGTGTGTGTGTGTGTGTGTGTGACATTCTGCTACTGTTGGTTAATCAGTAAATTGTTTTTGTCGCACCTCTCTTGCAGGCAGTTCTGTTTTCGTCTGTATTTTGTATTAGCACATTAGCACACAGCAGCAACATAAAAAAGGTAATTAAGTGTGTTTTTAGAAGGGATTTAAAAGTTGATACGGATTTTATCATGCTGTCAATCGGTTTGTTCAAGCATAGGAGAAGATGAAATGAAGATAAATATGACCTCAGCAAATAGGAAGTAGATGTACCTATACAAAGGTTGTATAGTGGTTGTGAGAGCTGTTATTTGTTGGCTGCTTCTGACAGTCAGTGGTCTACGGCAATCAAATAGATTTGAGGAATGAGTACAGGAAAGCAGGTATTACTGCAGTCCTTATCATATGCTGTCCTAATCGTAGCTCTGGTCCACCTCTGAATGGACACGCAAATTACTTATCAGCTGTCACAGGGGAAATTACCGGTGATTAATGTGTTATAGCCCTTGTGTTCTCCTTTCCTCCCGCCGTGTTGATATTACACCCTTGTGCCCACGAGAACCCAAGACGCTGCACACATTGAAATGAGGGATTATTATGCTGGAGGAAAAGCAGGAGGCAGGATTGGGAGGTGATTTTCCGCTGAAACCTGACAGCCTAAATACTTTGAGTTCTGACTGTGCCCGGCGTCGGCGCAAACAACTGACATGGGATATACTTGGGGGCCTGATAAGACCGCCAGACGTGTAATTCCTCTGTCATCATTATCAGAGCCATCTTTGATTCAACCGCTCCAATTTGACTTGCAGTTTGGGATAATAAATACTAAACACTCATCACATCCCCACATTCCTGGATATCATTTTCAGTCTGTCAGTATTTGACATCCCAGTGCAGACCCTCCTCATGTTTTTCTTCATTTTTTAAGGGACTAGGCACAGCAAGTTTATTGATATAGAAAATGTCAGCAACAAGGCAATTCAAAGCATTTTACATCGCAAGACAAAAGTGACAAGTGTAAAAGAAGACACACCAAAAATGGCATTCAAACACAACTGGAAAGTGAAAGAGAAAAGACACAATTTTATAAATTTGAGAACTACTGTTAAAGTGCAGTGTGAGAAATTATTAAATAAAAGGCGGCGGCAAAAAAGGAAAAATCTTTGGCCTTGATTTCAAAGAAGTGAGAGTTGCAGCCAACTACTGGATATATGGTGCATAGAAACTGAACGCGGTTGTGTGAGTCACCTCAGCGGTCTGTATGGTTCACAATGTAGCAAAAGTTCATAAACCATTCATAAACCAACAGTACTATTTCAATGCTGTGATTGACAGGAACCCAGTAGAAAGACCTCAGAACTGGAGTGATTGACTCTCTTGGTCTTCATAAGGACTCGAGTAGCAGCGCTCTGAATTAGATACAGCTGTCTAATTGATTTTTTTCGGGATACCTATGAAGGCACCTTTACAATATACGATACAGGCTGATTTTGTCTTAATTTAGTTGTTGAAATTCATGACTACACCTAGATTTCTGTCTGAGACAACATTGGCGACTGAAGCTGGCTGCTGACAACTATAAAACAACTATAACAGATTTGCCTTTGTTTAGTTGAAGAAAATTCTGGCATATCCAATTGTTGATTTGTCCAAAGGACTTCCTCCGTCCTTGTATTAGACCATACTAGTCCCCTGGTGATATGGTGATGTCGATTTGTGTGGTGATTTATTCTGTTGCATTCC
Organism: Cottus gobio; assembly: GCA_023566465.1. NCBI lineage: Eukaryota > Metazoa > Chordata > Actinopteri > Perciformes > Cottidae > Cottus > Cottus gobio. Next base: position 26,204,730 of record CM042218.1, read on the forward strand.
ATAATCTGAGCCAGTGGAAGCATCAGGGGTATTTGGGGCTCTTGTGTTAATAAAACTGCAGATACATGGTTTCAGTAAACTGTAGATCCAACAAGATGCAGAATTATTATGAGACAATGTAAAGCAGTCCCATCCTCGTCATTCAAGCACTGTTTCGGATTTATGTCCAACATGGTAGGTTACGAAATAGTCACTCCCAGGGTCTTATTTATCTATTCTTCTATTCTATGACCAACTTACCTCTTTACCTGATAATGCTGCTTTTTGAATAATGTGTTTAGTCATGGGGTATAGACTAGGTGGCGATGTTGGAGTGTTTAAAGTACTAAAATGTCCTGTTGTAACCTTCATGGAATGACAAAATGTTGGACAAAATACTAATTAAAAAAAGAAGAATAAAAGAAAAGCTTTTGTGTAGAAAGGGTTGTACTTCAGCTCAAACTGTCAAGGTAAAAACACATTTTATTCTTATATCAAGAGTAGTTTAAACACATTAAATTAAAAGCTTTTCCAAAGAAAGTGTCTGTCTGTCTGCCAGTCCGTAAGTACCTGTGTTTGAGGGTTACATGTATTCTAATCCATTTGTTTTAAAATGCAAAAGTCACCATTTGCATGAGAAATTTGAATTTAAAAAAAAGAATAAAAAAACAAAAGGCAGTAGAAGCCTGAGGAAAGCTAAACCTAGACAAAGAGGTAAAATTACTAATTGGTTTACTGATCAGTTGTACTTTGTTCGATTGATTTGCAATTAATTCTGGTTTGCGGTGCATAAAAGACAGAGGCTGGCGCCAACCTTGGAGCTTGTGGATACCTTATACTCACTTAGAGGGCGAAGGGGGGGAGAACGTCAATACGTTGTTGTGAGTCTGGCCCGGGACTCACGCTGATACTGTCTTCTTCATTTGTTGGGGCTATGAGGCAGAGTGTATGGAACAATACATTTTCTGTCCATTTTAAAAGGGAAAGGATGGATGATTTATCCTCTTAAGTGGAGGTGGGAGGTGTGTAACCCTGATCTGCCAGTGCCATTAGTGTGATCTTACGCTCCGGGATGCACATAATGTTTTACACTCCATAGGGATGCATTATACAGAGCTGTGCAGTAAATATAGCTCCTCTTCCAACAGTATGGCATTCCACTGTATAAGTATGTTGGTAGCTAATACATACCCTCTCCATTGAGCATGAGGTGATTATAATTAACTTCTCAGCTACTTTACTATCACATACGAACAAATGGGTTTTTATATTTCAACAACACCACGCAAGTATAGAGATGATAGGGATGGAATGATATAATTAATATCTGTATTTTTTCATTAAGATTGATTTAATGCAAATCTGTGGACGTCAATTTTGTTTTCCAAATGAAATTAAAAATCTCAAACTGTCTGGATCACAGAAAGGAGTTCTATCTAGTTCAAAGTAGCATTTGAGTAGTAGAGTTCAAAGTAGCATTTGAAAGGATTAATCACTTTCTGTGTAATGTGGGTGACCATGGGCACCTTCGTGTCTGTCTGTGGCTAATCTTGCATTCTGCTGCAGCAAACGGCATAAAACTTTGGGTGGCCAGTTATGGCTGCATGCTCAAGGACCTCTAATGGTTGCGGTGACTCAAACTTTGTCAGAACACATTTAATTGTCTGTTATATATTGCCACTGACTGCTTGCTTACACCTGACTCACCTGGATTATATTGAGATCACCGTTCTAGTTTTTGAAAGCTTTTGTTCAACCTTTGAGTCAATATACAATGAGCAGTGAGTCTTCGGCGTTTGCATTGCATTGTCTATACATTGACTTTGTACAGCCCTCTAAAATGTGCGTCGCCTTCAGTCCCATTACACCTTTAGACCATTAGATTGCAGTTCTTAATCATAGGTACATTACTGAAGATAATTACGGCCATCATCAATGAAATACAAAAGACAAAGACAAAGCTGGTTGGTTGGTTGGTGTTGCCCGAGGGAAAATATACCTCCAGTTTGCAGCTCTATAACTTACAATGAAGTCGTTCCTGATGCTTTAGGAACCCCCCATCAAAACCTGATCTCGCAAAGACTGCTTCTACAAGCCTCATTTAATAATCTGCACCAAATAACACCTTGACCCCTTTGTAATTTTTAAACCAGTCAGTAATCATCCTCTTGCTGCCTGCAACTGCTAAATTGATTCAGTGTTCTTCTCTTCTGTTTGAGAAGAAGAGTAAATGATAAAGCTTTGGTTGTGGGATGACTGATGGAGTTAACTCTTTGATTTTTAAACTAGCAGGGTGGCAAAGGGATGAGACATAGCAATCATCTATGAACTTTGTTCTGTTCCGCTGCAAATTGCAAGTGTTGCAAGGGCAAGTTCCTCAAAAAGGAAATATACATTACTTTTTATATTACTACATTATTTTTGCTTTGAAGAAAATAAATATTGTATAACCTATTTTTCCAGCTCATTTTAAGAACTGTATCCACTTTATTGGACCAATAAGTAATCTTAAAGGAGGGGATAACAATCATGTGTTTGAAGAACTGGCAGTTTTCTTAATTCAATTTGAATAGTTTCATCTGCATCACAGGAAATAACATATGCAACCTATGTCAGAACAAGGAGAAATATTCTTGACGATCCAAAGTCTGTCATATTGTGACCTTTATTTAACTTCAGTTTGGGGTAAGAGTAGCAAGATGAGAAGCAATTGGAAATACTTTGTTAAACAGTAATATTGTTTCCATTTTACAGATATCGATATGAACATTTTATTCCAAAGTTTATTAAAAATAAGTTTTGGTGTTGATTATCGTTTCTGTAGAGTCCAAAAATGTGGCGAGAAAATAAGTTAATGATGAATCTGAATCTGAACTGAAGACGTGTTTATATTTATAATGTAAATGTTATTGTGTCACGTCTATTTGAAGGTGTGGATTGGGAGGAACCTTGAGTTATCATACTGATAAAAACAGGACTTTCCCATAATCCTTGCATTTCTTCCTTCCTTTCCTTTCCTCTCTCTCTCTCTCTCTCTCTCTCTCTCTCTCTCTCTCTCTCTCTCTCTCTATCTCTATCTCTGCTCCTCTGTCCCCGATGTGTGGTGAGCGGCAGCAGCCCTAATGCTCCCCTGAAAGAGGAAACAGAGATAAGGAAGTGAGAGAAAGGGAAGAGAGAAAGTATTGACCACAGATGCTTTTTGAGTCCAGACTGTTAGCTTTTTAGCGCTGTGTGTGTCGTGATCTGGTTACCCAACGTGCCGCCACCACGTTCAGAGACACACTAGAAGCTTCCCCAGAGACGCAGGGGAGCAGCTTCTCTGTCTCCAGCATGGCTGGGAGAAAGATCCGTCTCGGACGTCACTGTGTCTGACCAACCGCCCTCCCTCCTTCACACACACCCCATATCACTGAGCTGCTGTCCCGACCACAGCTGTGAAGCAGGGCATAACACACAGTGGACAACACAAATCTATAGCAGACCGTGCATCTGGTCACACCTGCTGAGTGACTGTTGCCCTCGAAACACACCACGAATCTTGGCTCAGAGATGGGCGACGGACGACTGCTTGTTTGGTTTCAACTTGTATCCAAAATGAAAAGACCTCACGCCAAAACCACAGGTCGACGTCTCTCCATCAACAGCAGCTCCACAGAGGACAGTCTCAGCTGACTTCAGCAGCCAACTCCTACAAAATGACACTCCCATACAACTAAATGGTATTCTCAATGAAACGTAGTCCATGTTTACAACGTAAACCACGTTTATAACATAGTTATCGTGCCGTCACCCATTGATTTGTGGAAGTTGTGCAGTTATGGAGCCTCGAGAATGGCTCTTTGGCCGTTGCCATCTTTGATTTTGGCTGTTGCAATCTAGGTTTTTGTAACCTGTGAACAGAAAGGACCATATTTGGGCTGCGGCGGAGTAACGCTGTTTTTGAAATGCCATTTACGGCCCTGGTAGCAACCTGTCAATCACCTTGTAGCTCCGCCCTATAGCACACCCTGCTTTATGGTCTATTTGACTCTAAATGACCATAATTTACTAAATGAACATCATGCTGTATTGAAGAAGACTTGAAACTAGAGCTTGAGACATAAACTCATGTTTACAATGTTTACTGAAGAAATAAATCAAGAGAGAAGTAGAGTCATTTTCTATAGACGTTTATACATTAAATGATAAAACAATCTCTAAATATTTTTTGAATGTAGTAATTATTCCCTAACTTCACACCTTGTTCCCTTTGTTTCCACGTGTATGTATCAGTATGCATTGTAGTGGTACACCATTAGTACAAAAAATGTACAATTTAAAATAATCATCTGCACTTTGTGGGCCGTAATCTTTGACGTTTCATTCTAAGGATTCAGTAGTGAATTACAAGCTTGCAAACATGTCTACTAAGCACACTAAGGTGTATAATAAAAGTCAGCTTCATTTATGTCTAAATTCACACAGTTGTTTTAAAATGTATGCATCTGTAAAAAAAAAAGCAAAGCAGGTATTTCTGCCAAATCAAAAGGCATAATGTATTTTTACACAAACAAGTTTGTGATTTTAGCAGTCTTAAAAAAGAAAAACACTTATTGAAAGCATATGTACAAAGTGTTGAGAAATATCAGTAGTACCGTTACTTCACAATATGAGAGCAAAGCAGAAAACAATGGAGCTTTTCACTGTGACAATGCCATAGTGACCTAATGCCTGCTGACTAACACCGTACTGTATTAGCAGTCATGTATAAGCTATAAATAAGGTAGCTTTATAAGGGATTGCCTTGCTTTTGAAGATGTACTATAATATATATTGTTTTGATTCTTAAGTGTTCTTTTTTTCTATTTGGACTTCCTCTAGAGATGTTATCCAATATTTGCACACATACCGATATACACTATAAAGTAAAGACCATAGACGTTATTACCCTATGAGGGAATAATTTCACTGTGATGTCCGGGCATTTTCAATTAGACAAGAAAAAATCCATGGCAGCATCATTGGAAGGATTTACTGTTTGAGGCACCTGTGACCCATCCTCTGACCCCTGACATTGAAGTCAAATATTGTTCTGGATCTTTAAATGTGCCTCTTAGATAAAGCCTGTCCCACCAGTTTATTGATCTGTGTGTGTCAAATGACTACCAAGCTGAAAGGGCTAATCTAAAATCAAGAACTCATACGCTGCAGTGGTTAGTCAAGTCGAGTCTAAATGTAAAGCTTTTCAGTCTATTGCTGCCCATTGTGTAGTTTATCAGTAGTGATAGTGTTTAAAATCCATACACATATATAACTGTAAACATCTGTCCATACATGTCAGTAATCTATAACTTTAAACACGTTTTACTTGCTATTTTAGTAAAAGATGAATGACTCAATTGATAAAAAAATGAAAGTAAGAAAGGTAGGGAGATAAACCAAATTGGAATATGTTTTTCTTTGTCACATCACAGTTTAGATTGAGAGGAAGACGTGGAGTGTATAGCCAGCCATTCTAACACCCAACCCATCAAACACCACGCTTGGTCAGTGCCCCTTGGCAGCTGATAACGATGCAATGAGGAACCCTTTAAATGAACTCCAATGTTAACACTTCCGCGTCAATATTAGATGTCGAAACACCCAAGACACGAGAAAGCTCAGCTGGGGAGGTTGGGAGGCGAGGAAGGACCGGTCAAACAAACACAAAACTTGACGTTCGGTGTGAAACCCAATCTAAGTGTATGTAGTTTTTGTAGCTTTGCTTTGTTACTTACTTAACTAACGTCAGTTACATATCAACCCTACAAATTTTACATAAGAAACGTAATTATTTATACAACACAATCTTCCACAAACGTAACATAGTAGTTAACTTCAGTAAACTCACTAAATAAACCTACGTAAAACATTTTTTAAAAGAGACTCTATGCATGTAACAAGCGGAAACACTTTTTATGTAACAGAAACTGCTACCGCTTCAGTGGCAATGGGGACACATTACCTGCCGCAGAGAGGATTTGAACCAATTACAAGGATTTTGTCTTGTCACTGCTATTTTTGGAGGAAGTCGTGGGGCATCCAGGTGATTGTGTCTGTAAACCATTCAAGTCAGGGATTTGACAGGGCTGAGGGCTCCAAGGGAGAGGGACAGGTATAACTGTGTATCATCAGCGTAATGTTGGAAACGTCGCCGGTGTGTTGGGACAGCATGTACAGACAATAAGAGTATTGCGTTATGATATTTGGGGTTATGGTATCAAATGCTGCTCCCAAATCTTATAATACCAATACAAACTCCATTGTTAACTTGTAGATCTTTTGAGAAGAGCTGATCCAGTACTGACGTAAATCAGGAAATGTGATTGAAATATATCATGGAGGTTATTGAAATTCAGGTCGTCTCTATAATAGCAACTATTATTATTATTATTATTATTATTATTATTATTATTATTATTCAGTCAGGCAATCTGGAATGGACAATGATGGATGATTTTAAAAACATGCACTCTTGTTTTGGTCATATGTAGACTCAGGGTTTGGCCATGGCCAATAGTTCTGCTGTGGATAATATGACATCTCGATCATCTCCGCTAATTGTTTTGTTTTAATATTTTACATTTAAGCACAAATTAAGTTTACTCTGGAAATCAAATATTTCAGTGCATCCAACACTTGATTTGGGTTTTTGGAGTTTCAGAGACTATTTCAGCTTGACAAAGAAAAATTGCAGAAGATTCACTTATTAACGTTATTTTTTTATTTAACTTGTAAATAATCAAATTTAAAAAAAAGCTATATTTAATGACAAATCTCTGTTGGTTAAACCCTACATTCAGGTGCATCAAAATCCTTGTAAAAATAATTAGATACATGGATCCCAGAGACAACCCCCTGATAACAAACAAAAACAAGTCAAAGACAATGACATTTCCTCTCCTCTCTTTCCAGCAGTAAGCCCACAGTGGATTTCCCTCTTATATTTAATGCAGCAGACCTTGCCGACTCCAGCTTATTACAACTGATTCATTTTGATTTTGTGAAGGCCAATTATGAAACGCAACTTTCCATAGGCAGCTCCCACATAGCCTCAGAGTGTATGTAGCCCATACAAAAGAGCGGCTGGTTGCTATGGAGCATAAAATCACCATAGCCATTAGGAGACTGATAGAGTTGTGCCTCCTGCCATCAGGACAAAACTATAATTAGACATTAATTGTGGACTCTATGAAGGCCCCACAGTTTTTGCGTGTGCGTGCTCAAGCACATGTACATTTATGAGTGTGCGATGTGGCCCTTGTTATGGAGGAGCAAGCTAATGCTTCATAGTGCATATCTCAATTTGAATGCTTCTGTTTCTGCGTGTGTGTTCATGCAATGAAGGGTATCTTTGAATTTCACATAAGATAAATCCATATCATCTGACATTTATATTCAATACAAAAATTGTTTCAGTTGTAATGAATGTTGCTGCAGATCAAAGCTAAACTAACAGTCCTCATTTCACCCATCGGAAATAACCTGTGTTGCATGATGGTCTGACCTGGACTTAAAAACCCAAACGACAATATGTATGACTCTACTTCAGATGTAGAATACTCTGAAGGTTTCATAATGGGGATGTCCATCCATCCATCCATTTTCCACCGCTTATCCGGGGTCGGGTCGCGGAGGCAGCAGGTCAAGCAGGCTGACCCAGACTTCTCTCTCACCCGCAACATCTACCAGCTCATTCTGGGGGATCCCGAGGCGTTCCCAGGCCAGCTGGGAGATATAATCCCTCCAGCGTGTCCTGGGTCTTCCCCGGGGCCTCCTACCAGTTGGACGTGCCTGGAAAACCTCTAAAGGGAGGCGTCCTGGAGGCATCCTAATTAGATGCCCGAACCACCTCAGCTGACTCCTTTCGACACGAAGGAGTAGCGGCTCGACTTCAAGCTCCCTCCTGATGTCCGAGCTCCTTACCCTATCTCTAAGGCTGAGCCCGGCCACTCTACGGAGGAAACTCATTTCGGCCGCTTGTATCCGCGACCTTGTTCTTTCGGACACGATCCAAAGCTCGTGACCATAGGGGAGGGTTGGGACGTAGACCGACCAGTAAATTGAGAGCTTTGCCTTTCGGCTTAGCTCCTTCTTCACCAAGACGGCCCGGTGCAACGCCTGTTTTACTGCTGCAGCCGCACCGATACGCCTGTCGATCTCCTGCTCCATTTTACCCTCACTCGTGAACAAGACCCCGAGATACTTGAACTCCTTCGCTTGTGGTAGGCACTCTGTCCCCACCCGGAGGGAGCAATCCACCGGTTTCCGGCAGAGCACCATGGCCTCAGATTTCGTGGTGCTGATTCTCATCCCCGCCGCTTCACACTCGGCTGCAAAACGCCCCAGTGAATGCTGGAGGTCATGGTCCGAGGAGGCAAACAGGACCACATCATCTGCAAACAGCAGAGAGGCTATCCTGAGATCCCCGAACCTGACATTCTCCGCCCCACGGCTGCGCCTAGATATCCTGTCCATGAAAGTCACGAACAGGACCGGTGATAAAGGGCAGCCCTGGCGGAGGCCAACACCCACCGGGAACGTATCTGACTTACTGCCGAGGATACGAACACAGCTCCTACTGCAGGCGTACAGAGACCGGATGGCCCGTTGCAACGGGTCCGGCACACCATACTCCCGCAGCACCCCCCACAAAAAGCCCCGAGGGACCCGGTCGAAAGCCTTCTCCAAGTCCACAAAGCACATGTAGACTGGTTGGGCAAACTCCCAGGACCCCTCCAGTATCCTTGCAAGGGTAAAGAGCTGGTCCACTGTTCCACGACCAGGACGAAACCCGCACTGTTCTTCTTGAATCCGAGGTTCGACAAACGGTCGGAGCCTCCGTTCCAGCACCCTGGCATAAGCTTTTCCCGGGAGGCTGAGTAGTGTGATACCCCGATAATTCGAGCACACTCTCCGGTCCCCCTTCTTGAAGATGGGAACCACCACCCCGGTCTGCCAGTCCATGGGCACTGTGCCCGACCCCCATGCGACATTGAAGAGGCGTGTCAGCCAAGACAGCCCAACAAAGTCCAGCGCCTTCAGCATCTCAGGGCGGATTTCATCCACCCCCGGCGCCTTGCCACCAAGGAGCTTTTTGACTACCTTAGTGGCCTCTGCCAGGGATATGGGTTCATCCAACCCCAAGTCTTCAGGCGCTGCCCCCTGTTCAGGGGACATGTTGACCGGGTTTAGGAGTTCCTCAAAGTGCTCCTTCCACCGCCCGACGATATCCTCTGTCTGGGTCAGCAGCCCCCCTCCCCCGCTGATAACAGCCTGGGGAAGGCCCTGCTTTCCCTTCCTGAGTCGTCGGATGGTTTGCCAGAACCTCCTTGAGGCCAACCGAAAGTCCTTCTCCATGGCCTCCCCGAACTCCTCCCATGCCCGAGTTTTAGCATCCGTGACCACCGCAGCTGCAGTCCTTCTGGCCTGCCTGTACCTGTCAGCTGCTTCAGGAGACCCCTGGGCCAACCAAGCCCGAAAGGCCTCCTTCTTCAGCTTGACGGCTACCCTCACCCGCGGTGTCCACCACCGGGTTCTCGGGTTGCCGCCACGACAGGCACCGATGACCTTCCGACCACAGCTCCTAGCGGCCGCGTCCACAATAGAGGCTTTGAACATGATCCACTCGGATTCCATGTCCCCAACCTCCCTCGGGATGTGTGAGAAGTCCTTCCGGAGGTGGGAGTTGAAGACCTCCCGGACAGGATCCTCCGCCAGACGTTCCCAGTTCACCCTCACTACACGTTTGGGCTTGCCAGGTCTTTCTGGCCGACTCCCCCGCCATCTGATCCAAGTCACCACCAGGTGGTGATCAGTTGACAGCTCTGCTCCTCTCTTCACCCGAGTGTCCAAAACATACGGCCGCAGATCAGATGATACGATTACGAAGTCGATCATTGATCTCCGGCCTAAGGTGTTCTGGTACCAGGTACACTTATGAGCCACCTTATGTTCAAACATGGTGTTTGTTATGGACAAACTGTGGCTAGCACAGAAGTCCAACAACGAAACACCGCTCGGGTTCAGATCAGGCAAGCCGTTCCTCCCAATCACTCCCCGCCAGGTTTCTCTGTCGTCGCCCACGTGAGCGTTGAAGTCTCCCAGGAGAACTATGGAGTCGGCAGGCGGCGCCCTTTCCAGGACCCCTCCCACCAACTCCAAGAAGGCCGGATACTCCGAAATGCTGTTTGGTGCATAAGCACAAACAACAGTCAGAGCCTTACTCCCCGCAACTTGTAGGCGCAGGGAGGCGACCCTCTCGTTCTCCGGGGAAAACTCCAACACGGCGGCGCTCAGCCGGGGACTCGTGAGTATCCCCACTCCCGCCCGGCGCCTCTCACCCTGGGCGACTCCAGAAAAGAACAAAGTCCAACCCTTCTCCAGGAGTTTGGTTCCAGAGCCAGCGCTGTGCGTGGAGGTGAGCCCAACTATATCTAGCTGGTAACGCTCCACCTCCCTCACCAGCTCCGGCTCCTTCCCCGCTAGCGAGGTGACGTTCCACGTCCCTAGAGCTAGTCTATGTCGCCGGCGATCGGCTCGCCCAGGCCCCCTGCCCGGCCCGCCGCCCGGTCTACATAGCACCCGACCCCGATGTCTGTCCCTGCGGGTGGTGGGTCCACAGGGTGATAATGGGGATGTGCCACACACAAAAAAATGTCTTTGTTGGGAAAATTGCATTATTTTGTATCACTGCACCTCATCCAATGGCATCCCGTATCCCTTTGAAGGAATAGGAACTTCAGATGCAGGAAAATGAAGAAATTGCAATACTTTTCTGTCATTTTGTCGGGCTATTTTGAGTCAAATTAGCTCAAGGGGTGTTGCATTCGTCTTGTGTAACACAAAGAGACGCGCTGGTTTGTTGGGAATAGCGGATGCACCTCTTGATCAAAGGCTTGTGATAAAGCTGTGTTGCCCTGCCATTTATCAAGACATATCAATATTTCTGATGAAATTTCGCCAAGCAAAATCAACTCCTCAAACAGTACTGAATATGAGAGGTACAGGCATCTTGTAGTTATTATGTTTTTTTCTTTTGACTAATGGATAGATAAGATATATTTTATTGTCCCGCAGGGATATTTGTCTTGGGCTCCAAAAATACTTTACTCACTGGCTTGTGCTTAAAAAAAGCATGATGCCCGTAAGAAAAATATTGTTATTGAATTTTAATATTTAATATTTGTAAATTTTTATATTGTAATACAATTTCAGGAAACTAAATGCATCAAATGAAGAGCATTATGTAATTAATAATAAGAGGGTCATTATGTCTCCTATTTTTGCAGTGTCCATGCTGTTGGAGTAATCCACATAGAATGTGACAACAAGCAGACATATATGGAATAATTATCTCATTGTCATCCAGGGGGGGAGGAATCTTGGCTGTTAGATTACTGGACAATCAAATCTCCATGCCAACTAATTGATGTATTTCCAAAGGGATTGAACCACATAGGACTGATTTGCATGTGTGTGACAAGCTGCTACAGCTTTGACATCCCTGGATACGATCCGCAGAGGCAGATGTGGATAGATTACTGAATGTGGCTCAAAGTGGCAGTGGCCCCTGCCGGCCTTCACCTACTAAACGTCACTCAAAGAGACACTAAAACACCAAAACAACCACAAAGAGATGCCCAACAGCTGCAATGAGTCAGACAACTACTATGAAACGAAGTATAACGACCACAAAGAGACACAAAGCAACTACAAAAGGCACAACACAACCACGAAACAACTGCAAAGAGACACAAAATGACCAAGTAAACACGTCACTTAACAATGTTACATAACCTACGTAAGATTACGTTACCTAACTTACATGGAGCGACTGTAGCAGGGTCCTCCTTCAATCATCGGCAGTTCGATCCCCGGCTCTGCTAGCCCACGTCGATGTGTTCTTGGGCAAGACACTTAACCCCAAATTGCTATCCTAGCTGTGACTGTTAGTCAGTCCTGATGAAACTGCTATACAACCATTTACATTTACATACGTGACATTTACATACGTGACTTAAACCGAGACCTTGCGATGGGATCACATCAGCCGCAACATCAAATTGGGCCAGGGATAGAAAGTGGGGCCTCCTCCTTTCCTGCGCTTTCTTTCATATACTACATCACCTGACCTTTACTCCTGCCATAACTGCGTCCACAGAGAGCGTCATAGTTTGACACATTTGGCCACTAACCAAGCTGCCGTATTTGACGCTGGTAGTAGTATAGTTTTACATTGGTGTATTTCTACTGTTTCACACAAGATTAGATCAAATAGTAGTAACTTAGTAGTAACTACCACTGACATCCAGCACAAACGTACGTTATCATTCACTTGGTGTTGCGTTATCTGATACACGTGTCAATATTCAATCTATTATTAGCTCTGCTTTTGGTCTTCACCAACCCCGGACAAAAATATCTGGTCCTTTTAGCTTCTCAGTGCTTCACTATATTCACTAAGTAGACAATTACTTTTTTTTTCCACAATGCTATTGCGCTACAGAAGCAATATATTTCTGTTTAAATCTTTTTTTTTTTTGTCTTCTTGAAATTCCTCTGCTATGTCACATTAGCTTGTATGTCATTATTGTGACCTCTGCTCTGCCCTCACAGGCCGCATTGACTAATTCTCAATGCACTGATGAATATGCGCTACAGTGTGTGAGAAAGAAAATCACATTCTCAAGGCCTTTTTCTTTGATCCCCCTCATATTATCATCATTTTAGTAAAATATTTTCTTCAGTGCCATGGCAGCAGCAATTTCTCTATCGCCGCCACCTGATAGCAAGCTGTACATGCCGCAGGGCTGATATGGCTGGCAATCTGCTGGTTCACTGTACTGACAGCAATGTTAACATAAATGGATGTAATTAGTTTCTTTTCTCATAAATCAAACCAACTGCGAGCTAAATTCCTATTGTTTCTCAGTATTAATTCCTCAAAAATGTATGACACAATGCAAACTGGGAAAATGCCTGTAAGCAGGTATTGAATGAAAAGGTATACCACCTGTACAGTAAAATTAACTACATCTGTTTTAGTAGTTACATTAGTGTGCCCTCGCCAAATAATCAAATGTAGTGTCCCTAAAGCATTAAATGTAACAGCAACAACACTTTGCCAAAATCTACGTGAGGCACACACAGAGAAGACAATGGAAACAGACCTGTGTGGATGTTTACACCAGGTGAGAGGCGGCTGCTGAGGAACATTGGCGTAAGACTGCCCTCTGCTGTAGCCTGACTCTCTGACTGAGACCCAGAATGTGTCCTGTTATCTCTGTGTGTCAGGATGTGGCAGTAACTGCAATGTTCCACTGCTAGTCATCAAAATTCTGTAAATATGGCAAAAAAATAGCAATAGCAAAACTGATGTTTGTGCTCTGTAATAGGATCACTGATGCGATTCTGAAGTATTTCCATAAGAAATGCATTCTGTTTACAAGTACAAAACACCATCATTGGACACTAGCAGTAGTGGCTGCAGGCCATAATTATTCAAATAAACAAACACCAAATTGTGAAACTCAACCCTTATATGAATACAACATGTATTGCTGTATGTATGTGTACAGATTGTAAAGCCCTCCGAAGCAAATTTGTTTTGGTGATTTTGGGCTGTACAAAATAAACTGAATTGAATTGAAAATGAATAAATACCACTCAATTCATAGCTTTGAAATATTTAACTGTGAAAATCAAAATGTACTAGTTCCCTATTTCAGTGTAATGGAGTAAGTAGGTGGTGACCTTATACCTGGAGTTAAATTCCCGGCTTACTTAAATTCAGATCCAAAGATTCAGGTCAGGTCAAAACATCAAGTTCCTCAGATTAATTCAATTAGATTAAATCCAGGCAACCAAATCCATAATTTAAAAAAAAAAAAGAGTGTCAATGGAGCCTGAAGGGAGTCGATTCAACCTCCAGTTCTGTTCTGTCGCATGATCCAAGTGTAGGTAAGAAATAAGAACAGGCATCCCTGTCATTCCAGAAATCTAAGTTTTGGGGATATTGAACTTGAGTGTTCTATCTGGATTTGTGAATCCTTTTGAAGGTTTTTGAAATTGCAAATAACATGCAAATAAACAATATTGAATATGATAATACTCGGAATAATCGGAATTATACATTCCACAGCAGAAGGTTATTGAGAGAGACAATGATTTAAGTCGGACATCAGGGTTCACCTGTCAGTATCAACTGAACCGGAGCTCAGGGGGACAAAAGCCGCAGCTTTCCCACCACAGAGGGAAGAAACAGGGATCAGTGTTGAGAACCTAAAACCCACGGCAAGTGCCCCAGAACATCTGGGCTGGTCGGTTCAAACAATAATGGGCAATGCAACCTAAAAGTTGATTAAAAAGCTAAGACTGCTTAGCTTTTAGCAGTTTGGACAGCCGTGAGTGTAAGTGTAAATTATGATATTAATGTAGGGTTAAACTAGCAGGGACTGTGGGAGGTGAAATAGCAGAGTTAATTCATCATGCAGGGACTCTACCAGTAGTATCCTGATTGCTCTGTTAAAAACTGCACTCAACATATGTAATAAAAATCAATTTATTTAATTTTCTTTCTTTCTGTTCTTGACGACCAATGTGGAAAACTGAGGACTTTGTGGACTCAACCAACTGAAGAAAACAACAATAATGTTGTAACAATTCACCCTCCTACACCAACTAAAGGGGAAAAGCACTACACTAAATTTAAGGGAATGGGCTGATATTAAGTGCATGCAGTTCCTGCCGCGTAATATGTTTGAAAGACCTAAGAATGGCAAAAGGAAACAGAGTACACAAAACCAAACAGGCAGTTGCAAACACCATATGTTATTAATAAACTGAATTCCATGTGACAAAACGAACATACACCACAAACAATTAACCCCTCCCAAAGTATGACTCAATCCTCGGCTCCCAACAGTCCTGTAGTTCCTTAATGATCCCAAAATAAAGTCCTGTGACAAACAAATCTCTCCCCAAAGTCGGCAAGCAAAGCTCTGCGACAGGCGGAAAGGTGGCGAGATGCCGCGTTCCCCTGACCCGTCACCGCAGTCGTCTTAGCAGCTGGGCCCAGTGTGCCGTACTCCAGCGCAGACATATACGGTCGTTACATTCAACACATTTCAACCTCCTTCAACATCTGGGCGTGTGTGTGTAATATATTAAGTGTCAATGTGTTGGGTGCAGGGGTTTGTGCACAAGATGCTCCAGGGCCAACACTGCAGGGGTCACGCCTGTAGTCTAATGTACTGCTGTGTTGATAGCCACAGGCAACCACCGGTCCCAGTCTTGATGGTGGTCACCTACAAAAGAAGCAATCTTGGTCATCAGCATCCTGTTGACGCTCTCCATCAGATTGGTCTGGGGATGGTATGCCATTGTGAGCTTTTAGGCCATGCCCCAGTTCTCACACATGCTAGACATTAGCTGGCTTGTGAATTGGGGTCCCCAATCTGAGACCCGGTACCGCCCAGCGGGTGAAGCTGTAATTTTTAAAGATCTGACAGACCTTAGGAGTTTTTGCATCCTTCAGAGCCAAAAGCTCTACCCATTTAGTGTAATAGTCCACAACTATATGAATTCGGGACTGAATTCTGGGTCTTGCTGAATGGAAAGGGCCCCACGAAGCCCACACCTATCATCTCTCCGAGATCTTTGACCTCAGTCATCTGGAGGTAACCAGCTAGCTTGTTGTTAGAGCCTTTGAATTGCTTGCAAGTATGACAGACACGGACATGGCCCCAAACATCCGGTTGGCCACCACGCCACCTCTAGGATCTTCAAGAGTGTCTTCATCCTTCCTAAATGCCCTCCAAAGGGGCTATCATAGAAGTAAGCCAGAAACTCAGGATCTAGTACAGCCAAAAAACAACTAACTGGTAGTTGAATCCTCCGTACTTTGACAGTGAATGTAGCAGGGTGTGGGCTGGCAAACGGTTTGACCAAGTTCTTGGCATAAAGAGTCAGTATGCTGAGCCGCTTCAATGTCCGGTAGGGAACTGGGTAGGTCAGACCAGCCACACAACTTTCTTGTGGTGGAGGTGGTGCGCGGGACAGCGCATCCGAAACAACTTTGCAAACCCCTTCTTATAATGAACACGGAAAGAGAATGCCTGCAGTCGCAGATCCCTCTGGTGAGCCGTGACGTAGCTTTGGGAAAGTTGAATACCCAGGCAAGAGCACTGTGGTCTGTAAACACATCAAATGTTTCCTCTTCCAGGAAATTACCACACTTCTCCACCGCCCACTCAACAGCCAGGCATTCCTGGGGAGGTGGAATACCTCAATTCAGCGCCCTGGAGAGCCCTTGATGCAAAGGCGATGAGTCTTTCGTCTCCCTCGATGGCCTGCATCAGAATGGCTCCAAGACCCACGCCACTAGAGTCACAGTGAATTTGAAAAGGAAGGTGGGGCCTCGGCTGAGCCAGCACCGGTGATGATTGCAACCAATCCTTCAGCTGTTCAAAGGCGGCCCGACAGTGCACTCCCACGAAACCCCTTTTTCTAGAGTTTGTTGAGTAGGGCCACAATAAGCCAACCTAGGAATGAACATGTGGTACCAGCCCACTAGACCCAGCAACCTTTTTTAGGTCCATGGGAGCTGGGAGGCTGCAGTGGCATCAACCTTTGAGGGGTTGACTTCCACTACTTTACTGGAGACCCTAACCCAAGGAAGGTGAGTTGAGTCTGGAGAAGATGGCATTTCTTTACATTGAGGGTCAAATGAGCCTGGGGGGGTTTCCAAAACATTGCATCGAGATCCCGAAGGTGTTGCTCTTGTGTCTGAGAAAAGACGACAATATCGTCTATGTAAATAAAAGCAGATCTTGCCTTTCAATTACTCGAGAACTCTTTCAGTCAACCTCTGGAAGATTGCGCCCGCATTCCACAAACTGAATGGCATAACATTGAACTGGAATAGGCCGAGATGGGTGATCATAGCAGTCTTCTAGTTGCTGTCTACATCCATTGCCACCTGCCAGTATCCACTCTGTAGATCCAGGGAGCTAAAGTACTGGGCCACCTGCAAGAACCTCTCAACATATAACTTCAGCGGGCAATGGTTTCTTCACACTGTGTATGTTACCTGTGCTGTCTGTGATCCTTCTGAGATATCGCAACGTAATATGTTTTCTGCCGAGCTAAACAGTTGGAGCTGATGGCTGGAAAATGTCTTCTGGGAAGCCGTTTCAAAACGACTTCCCAAACAAAGCAATCCCTAACTGGAAGTGTATTACCAGTAAAGAAAAGGAAGAGAATAGATTGCGCCATCTACGCCATCTAAGTTTGAACACATACGCAAAATGCAATTGGAAGAAATACGGAGATAGATATAAGAGGTGGTGAAGGAGAAAAGACACATGGGGGCTTTTGAACTTAAATCGAATGTAATTGAATGCATAGATTGGGGAAACCTTTGTTAAACAAGTCTAATTTGTTACAGAGTGGCCAGTATGGGGACGGCAAGAATGATCTAATTGTGATATTTGGTTTAATTGTTTGCTGCTTAACCTAGAAAGCTATATTTAGTTTGAGTTTTTTGTTTCTACACCAAGCCAGTTATAGTGGTAGTACTTGTGGCCGTATGAATAATATAAATACGACCCTGGCCTCGAGCTGTAAAGGTAATTCTTGATAGTAGCTTGCTATCTTAACTTAAGGTTTACTAGCTTTTTAAGATCTTTCAACGTCAACCCACGGTCTTCGACACACACACACACGCACACAAAGATACAGATACAAGATGTAAATGTATTTCTGTACAGATCTCCAATCAACTCCAATCAGTGATGAAGTTAAGAAAAAATAAATAATCGCAACTCAATATCTATGTATTAGTTGTTCAGGGGCTTTCCATCATGTAACGTATTAACACCATTGATGTCAACTGATATTTTCAAATCAAGGGTGAACATTGAACCTAAATTAAGATGTTTTGCTTAAAAAATATATTCAGTTTAATTGTTAATTTATTAAATAATGTGTTTTTTGTAAGATTTGATAAACATGTTTTTGTTTTATTAGAAATGAAACAAAGCAAAGGGAGCGACCTTAAGCATATTGCAAATTGAGATGGTAAATCAGATAACAATCTAGATTGAATCAATACAATTGTATTAACATTCAACAGCAATAGAGAATTAATAGATGTTGTCCAAACTGTAAATGCTCCGCTGCTGTTTTCACTGTTCCATGGCAGGTTTCTCCTTTCAACCACAATGATCACACATAAGATGACGACTGAATAATAATGTAAATGCATTCCCTGCAAATATACGTACAATTCATGTCAAAGGGCCGGGTAATTGACCAGCCAGCTAATTGTTATTCAGCACTGAAGTCTCATAGGCGGCCGATTGACATTCATTCTCTGCTGCCTGAGAACCAGTACAGAGGAAACAAAGCCGCTGAGAGGAGGCTATATCACCGAAGAGCTGCTTGAATAGCCCATGTCCCGGACACTCAGACTACTTCTTCGTCTTCTTTTTTTTTTGCTCAAGATGTCTTTTAATGTATAAGAGCGGGGGGGGGGGGGGTTCTATAAAGAAGATCCAAGATAGCACCTGCGTTTGATTTCTGGGTCTGCAATTTGCCTCATTAGCTGTATATTCAATTAGGCTGCATGCCCCCTGTATTGTCAGGGGATCTGGGTCAAACACTCAGGTCACTTTGAAGAGCTTGAGTACTCTATCCTTGGAGCTTAGAGCTCGAGCACTCTGTTTGATACCAGACAACTGGCTGAAGATTACCATCAAACACTTGTGACTGATCTTGAGCTAAATGAGCGACAATGACTTTCTGATTAAATGTTCCTCATCCCACAGTCTACTGACCTCAACAACTCACCCACATTATACAAAGTCTGACATATACAAACAAACCTGCCTGGCAGAGCACCCAAAGTCAAATTAGTCTCTTTGTTGCTCAAGATATTAAGAATGAAAAGAGGTAAAAAAAAAAAAAAAGCTAGAAACATGAAGGTGAGAAGAGTTCAAGACATATTTAGCTAAAAATGATTTTCAGGGTGGGAACAAAATGAGAAAAACAAACAATTTGTGTAATCAAAAGAGATTGAGTTGAACTGGCAAAGTCCTTACTTGTAATGCTTCTGTGGAATGAGAAATGGGTTTAAACAGCAAGGCATCTCTCATTATATGACGTTCAAATCATGTGTTGTGGTGGGCTTCATTTCGCTAATTAGAAATGACTGAGGCTCCCTGTAAAATTAAAGCCAATAATAACACTGACAAAAGACAATGAAGACAGATATACAGATTTTTAGGTTAGGTATGCCCTGTAGGGGTTTACAGCACTTACATTTGCAATTCAATTGCGCAACTAATAGTCTAGCTCTACAACCAGTAGCCTGTCTCACAAAGCCAGTTCAACATATTGGCTTTTTGGGTTCCTCTTGGACTGGTGAGACCTTGAAACGTTTGAAGATTCATCCAAACACTGCAGTTCAAAATACTCTGGACAGGAATTAGGGGCAGTTATCACAAGTCGAGTTTCCATTTCAATGAGCAAGCAGATTTTATGCAAACTTAAAAAAATAAAATCGCAAGAACGCAAAAAAATTAATCAGGATTGATTTATTTTTTTGCGTTCTTGCAATTTCTTTTTTCCATAAACTGGTTTACTCAGCTTACTTTGGTCAGAAGGTGGAGCTGTAGCATGGCTGTAATCCGCCAGTTAACACAGTAGAAGCAGAGGTTACGAATTGGAAACAAAACGAGAGAAAAAGATCTACAGGGATTAGTTTTAATTGGGCAAGTTTGAACTGTCTGTGGCCATTATTGGTTGTATTGCCCATGTTTCATGCTGTCCGGAGACAAAGACAAGCATTTGCTCTTTATGGCGAAATCTGAGAAGTTACATACATTCCAATATCCTCACGAGTAATGTTTGATTTGCCACCTCGGCAGATGTTACAATTCATTGCAGAAACTCTTTTGGTAGCTTTACAGCAGTCTCACTGAAATGAATAGGTGCTGATATGAACGTGTAATCGTGGCCATAATCAGGCTCTCTTTGAGTTACTGTACCTGGTGTCACTAAACGTTTTGTTGAAGGAAAGGTAAATGCCTCAAAGATTACATTGCCCCATCAACATGTGAAAATGTTGATAGTGGTGGGTGTAGCTCATCGGGAGAGTGGTCGTCCTGCAACCATAAGGTAGCTGGTTTAATCCCTGGTCTTCACATTGGTTGCATGTTGAAGTGTACGTGAGCAATACACTGAACCCCCAATTGCTCCTCGGACGCTTCTCAGCAGCCCACAGCTCCTATATTGCTATGGATGGGTTAAATGCAGAGAGGAAATTTCATGTATGTAATATGACAACATAATACATTTTAAAAACAAAAGGTTCACTGACATTTGTCTTATACATGTCTATATTTATAGCAGCTGTAAGTCATTAAACTCTAAACCACTTCATGGTTCATGGTCTTGGTCGAGACCAGTGTGTTTGACATGTTCTTACCATAACATTGAGGAAAAAAATAGTACTTTAGCACTCCGTTGCTGCAGACTCGGTTCAAACACTATAAAAGGTAAACACCCACCAGAGCAAGAGTTCTTGTGCTACAAATGCAAATTTCATCAAAAAACACCAAAAAACGTTGTAAATGGCCATATTCGCCGAATTACTGTAGCGCCCCCTATAGCTTAAATTGCACGAAAGATGTATTTCATGTAGAGGGATGCGATGTGCACAAAAGCTGACAATCTGAAACGTTTTAGGATAAATAGTTTTAAAGTTATGAGCATTGACAAACAGGACACGCCCCTAAGAGGTTCATTGGTCAATATCTCCTAAACGCAATGAGATATCAGAACGATTCACTTTAGTCATGATGATACAGCTACAGTCATTATGCACAGCAAGTTTGGTATGAATCAGACCAAGCGTGTTGGAAAGATTCACAAAAATGATGTTTTTCACAAAATTCAAAATGGCGGAAGATTTAAGTAGGCGGGGCTTAGGGGTCTGAGAGGCTTTTTTTTGGGACATGTGTGAATCTTTTCAAGTCAATCGGACAATCTGAGCGAGGGGCGTCGCCGGGCCAACTTCTAGGGGGCGCTAGAGAGCCATTTTTTGTATCATTAATGTGACGTCTATGTCGGATCCGTATTTTCGCCAAGCCTGACAGCCGTGCCAAATTTGGTGAGGATTAGAATATGACAAGTGGGGCAAAAAACAGTCGACATGTTAAAAATAAAAATCAGGAAGAAGAAAAACGAGCAGCTGTGAGCGGGTCCTCGCTCCGCATGTCAGGGGGTGCCAGCGGGTCACAAAAGCTGACAATCTGAAACGTTTTAGGACAAATAGTTTTAAAGTTATGAGCATTGCAAAACAGGACATGCCCCTAAGAGGTTCATTGGTCAATATCTCCTAAACGCAATGAGATATCAGAACGATTTCACTTTAGGCATGATGATACAGCTCCAGTCATTATGCACAGCAAGTTTGGTATGAATCGGACCAAGCGTGTTGGAAAGATTCACAAAAATGATGTTTTTCACAAAATTGGAAGATTTAAGTAGGCGGAGCTTAGGGTCTGAGAGGCTTTTTTTTTTGGACGTGTGAATCTTTTCAAGTCAATCGGACAATCTGGGCGAGTGGGTCGCCGGGCCAATTTCTAGGGGGCGCTAGAGAGCCATTTTTTGTATCATTAATGTGACGTCTATGTCGGATCCGTATTTTCGCCAAGCCTGACAGCCGTGTCAAATTTGGTGCGGATTAGAATATGATAAGTGGGGCAAAAAACAGTCGACATGTTAAAAATAAAAATCAGGAAGAAGAAAAACGAGCAGCTTAAATTTTTATGGCTGATTTCCTTTCGCCACTAGGTGGCGCTATGACTAAGTGAACATACATATGCATCACATCTCTCTGCTTGAAGCGTAGACCACGTCATGTAAATTGCATGTTAATCCGTTGCTGTATCACAAACCGAACATTTCTTCATGTAATGTGCTCAGACTTTGTCTGAGGAGTTCCAAATTTGGTGAGTTTTCGTGTATCACAAGTACCCCAAAAATGTCCCCAATGTACAAAAATAAGGATCAGAAAAATAAATAAATAAATAATACCCCATGCAATGGGGTATTGCTGGACTGACTTCGTCAGTCGCTCGGACCTTAAAAAGGAAAAAGACTACCCCTTTGGAATACAATAGCTTGCTGGATTGACTCTGTCAGTCACTCGGACCCTAATTAAGAACCACTCGCTGCCAACCAGGAAAAGACCAACCGCAACCCCACTTGGCTACGATTGGAAGCACTGCTCAGGAAGCTCTATGAAATAAACACAACGTTGCATCTTTCATATGCACCATACCCCCAGCGCCCAAATGCATACTGACTTTAACCTATACATAGCTACCTGAGAACAGCCATCCCCAAACGCACGCTGTCCCCACCATACCAGAGGCCTCCCAGATCCCGAACTCCCGGCGCTCGTATCACGTCCGATCACAGTCTACATTGGACCCACGCTACGCCTCGGCCCGCTGGGACATAGCACGCGGAGAGAGCCCTGGTACAGTCACGTGTGTCGACGGAGACACAGAAAGAAGTCTCTGCACCCTGGCTTACAGCGGAAGAGACACGGGAAAAGACACAGCTTCGCAGCGGGTGCACCCTTATAACCTGTCCGGTGGACCCAATCACCTCTCCATCAGTTCCACCTGGTTACAGTACAATAGATACTTTCTAAGAGAAGGGGTTGCTTTGAGGAACGTGGTTCCAGTGTTACTAACACTGGTGAGCTTGGATAACTGCATCCTGTTTACTTTGGTTGGGTTACTTGAAAAATGTATTCCGATACAATTACCTGGTAAAAACAATTAAGTCAGTAACCCCATATAGGTAACAATGTTAACTTGGTGGTTTTCCATTTCTTTTGGATTACCTAAAAAAAACTGATATGTGAAGCGTTTTGCTCATTTACAACAAAGCATGCCCTCGCTGCAAAAAGAATAATCTTGATGAATCGGTAAGGGCACAAAGAAATATTTCTTTCAAAAATGCACGGAATTGCATAGATAGTAAAGAAATGTATAAAGAAAAACCTTTGTAGAGAGCCTCTCACCAGAAAAACAGTATATTATTTGCAGGAATAAAATGTGATGTGCTATGTGTTTTGCTGCTATGGTTCAGTCTTGGTGGTGAGCAGAACAAATAAAAGATGAGTGAGTAAATTTGAACAAGGCTGTTTTAAAAAATCTAATCTGTGCAAGACTACATAACAAGACAACCAAAGTAAATGAGAATAATTTGTGCAACCTCCGTGTGTTCACACAAGGGCTCATGTGGAGATGCACTTATTTGCAACACTATATTGGTGAAATGAACCTTTATTAAATAGCAATATTCTCCATATACCACCTGCTAGTCTCATAATGAGAAGGGATTCAAATTAGGGAGAGGCGCTCTTTTCTTCAATGGCAGCCTGCTTCTTTTCATCAGTGAGCGCTTCAATAGAATACAATGATGGAGCGAAGAGAGGGTGAAGAAAGGAGAAAATAATGTACAGCACAAAGCGAACCATTTTTCACAGTTTCAAGTCTTAAAAAGGAGGAATTTTCTGAGGCAATAACCTTATTAAATACAAGGGGTTGTCCAATTCTGTATTGAAAAGAAAAATACAGGACACAGGTAGACCAGAGGACAAAGTCAAAGGCTATTTAAAATGGTGATGTGATTATGAGAATGGTGATGTATCTACCTGGCAGTGGAGCTCAGTGCTTAATGCGGAGCTCCTTAATATGTAATTATATTATAAACTATATTAATCCCCATATGTATGTGGACCAACACAATTCACAAATCAACCTGTATATGGCAGCTGATTAGAAACAGTATCGGTAGATTACAGTTTAATTTTTTTACAATTTCTTAAAAAATCTGATTCTGATCATGAATATAGCATCCATAAAAACTCAGTTTTGTCACAGTATGGCACATGCACGATTCATACGATCTGATTCAGTTTGAACCAGTTACACTAAAAAACATTCTACTTTTCAATATTGCTGGGGTTAGATTTTTCTGATATATTGTTAGAGTAATGCACATATTGACCAAAAACAACAAAACCAGTACTGATGAAAATATTTGTTTTATTTCCATCAAAAATAAAAATGAATCAATTCATCAATGCATCTCCAACGGTTGTCTTTTGCACTGGAAGTCATAAACAGAACATATTCTAAAAAGATTATACTACAAAAACACAGCAAAAAAGAAAGAAAGAAATGTAGCCATTCTTTTCCAATTGCTACTACACATTTGTGAAAACAGGACTCCACTGTGGTTGGAAACAGGAACTCACCTGTGGTCTTTCTATCGTGCTTACATCCTGATTGATGAATCGGCAATCAGGCGTTTGGCAAGGTGACACGTATTGGCTCAATGGGTCGATGGTTGTGGCATTGTGAATGGCAGTGTTTTTAAATGGCAAACAAGTGACTTCATGTCTTATGTAGATGTAACCAGGTAGATAATTTGAGTCTCTAATATTTTTATTTATTTCTATTTATTTATTTCTATTTCTATTTATTTATTTCTATTTATTTCTATTTATTTCTATTTATTTCTATTTATTTTATTCATTTTCTGGTTGTGATGTAACCAGACTGATAATTTGGGTATTAAATGTCATTCTAGATTAGTGTATTTCTGAAGGTTGAACAGGATGTCAATCAAAGCAGTTTTACTTAGATGTGCTTGTCATTGGTTATCGCTGAAAATGCAGACTCCCGATTGGAGAAGGGAAAATAAGTCCCGCCCTCCTACCCGGAGGAAAAATAGACGTTACGGTTGAGAAAAGATCTGAGTGTGAGCAAGCTAAAACCGTTATATAAATTAGTTCAGCCGACCAAATTAAAAGAAGTTAAAACTGGGAGAAAACTGGGAGAGTCTCACATACGACTAGAGGAAGGTGATTCAGAGAACTGCACCAGGAGTTTACAACTTTTGGCAGCGTCTTGGTGAGTTTTGCTGAGCCAGCTAGCATGCTAATACTAGCTACGTGTCTGTCAGCGCGAGGGCTGCCGTTGATACGGTGAAATTAACCATTGCATGTTTAATCAAAACGGCTTATTTTCTTTCATTGATTGTTTGCTTGAAAAAACGGATATGAGTTGTTGGCAAATTATTTATTCTTTGTTGTTTGGTACTTTTGTTGTGTTCTACTGTACATGTTTAAAGTGTGACTGCTCTGTTATGAACTCCACATTAATAAGAATATTAAGTAAATTTAAGAGAACTACATTGAGATTATCTTTGAATATGAATGTGAAGTAGGTGAAATTATTCTTTTGTTACTCAGTTTATGATTTTAAAAAGGGAAACACATATTTAACTCATAGTTAAATAGCTACAAATAATTCCAAATTGGTTGAAGGAAGATACAATGTTCATTTTGAGAATTTTGATGTGACATTCATTATGGTCATATCATAGATAGAAATGTCATGATAGTAATAGCCTTGTTTTATACAGGCTAGGTTTTTGAGGTTCCCTGGAAACCTGATATTGGAAAGTGAACTCTCCTTGACGAGGGAGATGGCGAGCCACCATTGACCAGATCATCTCCTTAAACCGAGGATTTGGAGAAAAGAGAAAGATAAGAAGACTAAGATATTCTCTGTTGCTGAGGAGACGGCAACATCTTCTTGATTTCCCATCACCTGAGTGCACCAGTGTGGTAGGACTAAGAAGGCAACAGAGCTCCTGACTGACTTATTCTTTTGATTTTTGAACTGACTGACTAGGAACGAACTTGAACTGGATCTTGAGGAAAGACACTGAGACAATTCAAGTATATGTTTATCATTGCAATAGAATTGTTTGATAATATTCAAAAAGAGCACAGTCATTGTTTTACAGGATTTTACTTGAAAGTATGTTTATGTTTTATTTTTTATTTTCATATGAATCAATATAATTTTTGTAATCAAACCATTCAGTGGCTCCATTTCCTTTGTGTGTCGATTCTTACCTTTTAACCTCTCTCAACGAACCTGGATCTTGGCCCAATAATAATTAGAATATCCTGCGGACACCACGCAGGCTACATAGAGGACAGTGTTCAATCTGTTGCCAAAGGTGCCGTGTTGCAAATGCACCAACACCTGTAACCGATTGGATTGCTATCAAATCAGAGTTGAACACTCTAGATTGGATTTAGGTTTTCTCTGTGGCGTGCACAATGATGGAAAGAGAGTTAGAGGTAGTTTAGTCTGATACTGTTCTGAATATCTGAGTAGTGTGGTAGCACACATTGCATTTGTTTTCTTAGTCTTTATTTGCTGCATACTCCAAATGAAAAAGCCAAAGACTCACGATAGGGTTTTATGCCAAGCAGTGAGCAGTTGACTTGTGTGAAGTTGTAATGTAACAATAAAGTCTTATAAGTGTTTGCTTTTGAAAGAGATGCACGATATTTTGTGTATTTTTAATTGTTTTTCCAGAGTTTCAACAAAGAGAAAAAAAATAATTAATTAGCTTTTACAAGAAAACAAACTAATGCAACCAAAACACTTCACACACATCTCACGATCAACGGTTCATTGCGTCCAAGAGGGATATATAATCATGGAGCTGGTGACATGCTGTTCTCACACACTCTCACACACTGTTCGTAGCAATATATACAAACGGACATTGACTGAGTGAGAAAACTTCTCATGGATTTTGAAAGATGTGATTGAATGTAATTTGTGACAAAACACTAAAAAGTGATACACACTGGCACTGACTGAAAAGGTGAACTCAATACTGAGAAATGTGAGTTATCAATTCTACAAAATGATAATAATCATACAAAATAACTAATAGAAGTGTAGAAAAGGAACCTGCCAAGCTCAAGCCAAACCAATTCCTGAAGTGAAAGCCATCTTCTTATTACCAGACTGCAGGAAGTCAAATCCGGCAGCATTAATCTAATACCGTTTAAGGCCTGCATCAAGTACTGTATATGAAAAGGGGTCACAATCATTTTAAGCAAGAGATGAAAGCTTTTAGTGTATGAAACAACAATCTGAAACAATTAAACACCCCCTGAGACCTGGAATCATTAAGATATGAGCAATCTGTGCAGAGTCGAGCCCTTACACACATTGGAAGTAGAATATGCTCTATTTAATGAGAACATATTCATATAGTTTTGAATGAGTTGTCATTTATAGACTCCAGAGCAATAATAAAGGTTTATGTCATTTTTTTGTTTTTAGTGGTAACAATACAATAGACATAATGCCGTTTTTCTGATGTCTGAACAGTTTGTCTTCAAAACGAGTGAATAACTAATTACTAGGTGCACTAGAGAGCAGATATCCATCCAGTGTGTCTGCAACGACCACTGAAGTATTTGATAGAATGAACACAAATCACATACCCCCATACCCACCACGAGCACATCCGCTGCATCGTTATTCACGTTTATAATACGGGTAGATGAAATCAAGCATTCTGATTGGTTGAGAGTGAGTCACAGGTTGTACTTTATTGCCCATAAAGTACTGTAGCTACACCTGTTTACATTTACCTGAGCGTTCCATGTCAGTGTGCACTCAAGATAACAGTTGGAAGCATTGAAATCATGTCAGTGAGGACATGAATCCCTTCAAAACTACTGGGCACCAGATCTCAATGAAAGACAGCGTTGGAGTAATATCCTCCTGAAGAAGGCACTTCCAACACCGAGCCACCGCAAAGAGAGCAAGAGTGGTCAGAAGCAAAGTCATCAGAGACGAAGGGCACATGAGAAACGTTTTCCATGGATGCACAATTAATGGAGATATCCAAATCAACATAAACAAACATTAACAACATCCTAATGTTTGTCTATCGAGTCCCAAGTCACTCAAACAGCATAGGCTAAGTAGGTTACGTTTATTAACCTATTGATGTTATACCTAGTGCCTACGAAGCATTTATGATTGATTTAGAAGGTTTAAATTAAATATAATTTTATTAAAAATGTCCCATTGTCATTTTTATTATTTTAATGGCAACTTTATAAAATGAGCAGGAGCGGGAAATCGACAGGGATCAGTGCGGCTGCGGCAGTAAAACAGGCGCTGCACCTGTCAGGACCGCCGGAGTCGGGAAGCGAACCCGGGTCGCTGGATTGGTAAACACACAAGTTACCCAGTGGGGTATTGAGGACCCAGATACAGAGAGTAAGGTCAAAACTTTGTTTTATTTTCTCGTCAAGCAGAGCTTCAAAAAATGCCAACAGTCTTGAGGCGGCAATAACTCAAACACAGTAGGTTGATTCCAAAAGCATAGAAAAACTCCAAAAAGGCAATAATCCAAACGAAATCGTTAACTCCAACACAGGGTAGTAATCCAAACAAAAGGTAATCCCAAAGCACAGAAGAACAGTCACTAAGGAAAAGGTTTAACTGAGGAAGCTATCAAAAAGGGATAGCTCTTGCTCACCCAGGCGAAGAAACAAAAAACAGATATCCAGAAAGCACTGCTTAGTGAAGCAGCGAAACAGCGGCCGAGAACCGCGTTAACAAGCACTAAATGTTACGAGAGGGTAACGTGGAACACTTCATCTAAACAAACGTCGCGATGATGTGTCTAGCACACTACCAGGTATGTATACCCTGGTCAAACAAGGTTAATTGAACACTAATTACAAATGCAAAACAGGTGTGGACCAGAAAGACAGAGGCAAACAATTCAATAGGTCCGAAATAATATCTTTAGGCCACCAGAGGTCGCCAATGACCCAAGTGGCGCAAACAGAAGTCCCAAGTCATGACAGCACCGACCAGTAAACTGAGAGCTGAGCCGGAAGGCAAAGCTCTCTACGTCCCAACCCTCACCCTATGGTCACGAACTTTGGGTCGTGACCGAAAGAACGAGGTCTCGGATACAAATGGCCAAAATGAGTTCCTCCGTAGAGGGGCTGGGCTCAGCCTTAGAGATAGGGTAAGGAACTCGGACATCAGGAGGGAGCTTGGAGTTGAGCCGCTACTCCTTCGTGTCAAAAGGAGTAAGCTGAGGTGGTTTGGGCGGCCGGCCTGCTGGACCTGCGGCCTCCGCGACCCGACCCCGTATAAGCGGACGATAATGGATGGATGGATAAAATGAGCAATGTAAATGAATAAGATGGTGCGAGATCTAGCTAGGCTAGCAAATGTGACGTTCCCAATGTTGTCTGTCTGTTGCATAGCAACAGCCACACGTACGGGGACTATTTTCTCTCGGCTAATGAAACGCGACACACAACGTTTGGTGGCTACAACTATATTGTGCTGAAAGGCAGTTTACTATTTACGTACTATTTATAATGTTGCCGGCCGTATTATAAAAGCAATAAGATACTCAAGGCAGTACTGTATCTTGAATAATGTACTGTTCAAATAAATAGTAATAGTTATAGTAAATAGTAAATAGTTACAGACAGAAAAGCACTGTATACATATAAGTGCTTGAAAAAACATAATGCAATGATTAATACTGCCTTCCTTTCAGGCACAAACAGGAACAGCCACATTCATCAATCGTCTGTGCTTTCATTACAAAACCATCACATTCAAAACCGTAACTGAATCTACAGTGGACTGTGGCAGGAATGACCCCAACTGACCCGGTCGACTGATGTCATTTTGATTTTTATACAACACATATTGGAATACAACATTAAGGGAGTGTTCTTGACTACAAAAAGCTATACATACTGCACAAAAAAAGTTGATTCATGCGTCTATATAATTTAAGATTTTTACAATTGACAAAATTCAAGGCACAAGATTTTGACTTTTCTGTGAAGAAAATAGACGAGTGTGGTGATGCCCCACCTGCTGCCTTCATACACACCACTTTGCCCACCAGAGCCCTGCAGAAGACCATTTGACAGTTATATGTTGCTTGTCATAACATCTAATTTATCCTCTGCAATCATAATTCCCTTTTAAACAGCCCTCCCTTATGCTGGTTCTCCCCTCCCTCCA
Source organism: Cottus gobio (assembly GCA_023566465.1). Lineage (NCBI taxonomy): Eukaryota > Metazoa > Chordata > Actinopteri > Perciformes > Cottidae > Cottus > Cottus gobio. The sequence continues at coordinate 26,234,717 of CM042218.1, forward strand.
CCTCTTTCGACTGGCATCCCTCCATCTCTAATCCTTCTATTCCTGTCATGTCAGATCTTTGCGGACGCCACGGGTCAGTGCCTCACTTTCTAAGGAAACTCTAGTATTCATATGGGAGCACAGTGGGAATTTACGTCTCACAGCAGCGTTTTCCCCTCCATTTGTTATAATGTCAGGTCACTGCACTGCTCTGCTAGCAGAGTGGGAAAGATAATGGCTTCAGCACACTCCCTCCCGATTTATAACACACTCACTGGCTCTGACCTTGTCTGCAGCTTTGGATGCATTTTCTTTTGTCAGCCTGCATTACTTTGACTTGCCAGTTTGTGGGCTAGCTAACTGTGATGCCAATCATAAATGCTTTCTGAAATCAAGACTGCCTTTGTCATCCCTTGGCACTGGAGTGATATTAATTCAGCCATCCCATGATATTTCAGATGGGCATGAAATAGTATTGACTGGACCTACTGTATATTTAACTGCAACAAAACCAATTATAAAAACATGCTTTGATTTAAACAGGCTTCCTGCACACACTGGACAAGGACCAAAGAAGACTCCTATCATTAGACTGACAATATGTTGCACTGTCATAAGAATCACAAGCCCAACATCAATCCAGTATCCATTAATCCATCGCGGTAGAAGTCCCTTTTCTCAGCCACATCCTCCAGTATCTCATGTAGCATCCCCAGACCAGATCATCGTATGTTATATCTACAGCATTTTCTGGGTCTAACTCAAGGCCCTCTTTCCATTTGGATGCACTAGGGGCCTCCAGAGGGATCTGTCTAGGTCATAATCAGAGTTCTCAATTGTAATGGAAAGGTGACGGGCCGGAGATGCCTTATCTGGAAGGAAGAGCAGCTCAGTCTTGTCGAGGTTGAGCTTCAGGTTGTAAGCAGACCGGGGACGTGCGGTCAGGGGAGGCAGTCTTTTTATAATGAAAAATAAAAAAACAATAATGACAAATAGTAATATTTCTCTACTGATCTGTGCCGTAAATGTAATTTTTGAATGATTCCAAGCATTTCAAGCATTTTTATAATCAAAATCGCTGAATTTGCACATCCTGTCCAAACGCGCAATGCCGTAACAAGCAGAGCTTCACCTGAGATTGCGCAATCCCTCATTGTTTGTCACCATTGTAATATTTTAAGTAATACTTGTAGTCCTTTCTTTACGTATAATAGGTTGTGTATTTCACGTATATGTGTAGAACCTATTTAGTCTTGCTGATCTGACAAAACCGCAGTGAAAGGGCAGGCAAAACAGTACCTCTACCTCCATGAAGGGGGAGCCGCTGGTCGGGTCCATGCTTGTTCTGCAGTTGCTCTTCTTCTACACTTTTCTTCTTCTTATATTTAGCTTTGACTGCCGAAATGGAAGATTGTGTATCCAAGCCAAACATTTTCTCAAAACCACAAACAGCCATTTCGTGGTAACGATGAGAGTTCAAGCTCTTCAAATCTTAGCAACTATGTAGAGCTATTACATGCTTTTGCTGAGAAAGATGAACGATTAGCTCGACATTTGGAGAGTTCAACTGTTTTCTACAGAAGGATTTAACTCAAGCAGTCGGTGAGTTGATTAGAAATTATATCAAACAGGAGATCAATGCAGCCTCATTTGTTGCTGTAGAGGTAGACCACAGACGTCTCAAACAAAACCCAGATCTGTAATTTTTGCCTTATGTGGCTAAAAGTGAGATAAGGGATTTGTGGATTTTGTGGATGCTGGGGTGTGCTGTGGCCACACACAAATTGAACCTGGTGCTCTTGCATTCAGCAAATGCATGCCAGAGTGTAGAACTTTTATATAAACAGTTGAGGGACGAATGTCAAGTCCACGAAGCGCACCCACTTATTGGATAATGTTGTGAAGCAACGTTTACCAAGAGCAGCACCCATGAGAAGGAACTCAAATTCAAGACTGTTGCAGACAATAAGTATGTACCAATCTGATCTGCGTGCTGTATTGCGCATTATAAGCGAAAATCCAGATAGTTGAGATAATGACACACTGATGATGGCCGCTGGATGTCAGCGATAGCTGTCAAAAGCATCAACGTGCTTTTCAATTGTGGCATATGAGGACATTTTCATTTTTTTAATCCAATGCACTCTTTAGAGTTCTGCAAAACAGAAATGAAATATGAGACAGGTCTATAATTCTTGTCATAAGTTTCGGGATCAATGATAGAGACGATAGGGAGGAGTTTTGGGGGGGTTGGAGAAGGAATGACCTTTACATTTTAAGTCCACTGGTTTTGCTTTAAAAATTGATAAACTCCCAAGTATGTTGTCAGTTCCATCCAACACAACATTTCAGACTCTAAAGGTCACCACTGTTACAGAGCTTTAGGCTCTTTAGTAAAACATGTAATATCACTGCTACAATCGTGCATACACATTAACATTCGGTGAGAAAATAATTAGTGAAACCCCTGGAAGGAAAACAACATGGAAAAAAAGTTCAAACTCAAGGCTCTATCAGTATCTTACAGGTGGTCTCATGGGGTGTTTGGTTTATTCCATTAAGGACAACGGCTGCTGCTGTTTTTCTCTCTCCTAAATGATTGTGATTGAGAGGTCTGTGTGGAGGTAGACAGAGCCCCCACTGAAAGGGTCTGCATGAGTAATGACTTGGAAATGCCTTATCTTTTCATCTGATTAAATAAAATTTAATGGATTTTTACATTTTATAATAAAGTGACTCCACGGGGCTAAGATGACATGCTTGAGAAGCTCTGGGGTGTGTGTGGGTGTGTGTGGGTGGATGTGAAAGAGACTGCAAATTAGTGCAAAGTGTGTGCATGTACACGCATGTGTACACCCACGTATGCATGAATGAATCGATGTATTCTCATGTATTTGTGAGGGCTGTGTGCATGTATGTGTCTGTTCTTCAGTAAGTGTGTGTGTGTGTGTGTGTGTGTGTGTGTGTGTGTGTGTGTGTGTGTGTGTGTGTGTGTGTGTGTGTGTGTGTGTGTGTGTGTGTTACTAGATGAAAGTCTGGAAATGCTTAAGGGTGCTGGTGTTGTGAAGCAGAACACATCAGTTTGTCACCATCCAGTGACACTACCTGCCACAACCATGTGAATGCCAACCAGGCTTCCTTACGGCACAAGAAAAGTTTCTTTTCAATTTTCTGAGAGTCTTATTGGGCACTGGAGCATTCTCGTGTGACACCCCTTCCTCAGATTGCGTGTGCGTGAGTTTACATAAGGATGTCCGAATATTTTGTTCATCATACATCGTCTAAAGTGGAAAAACACTGTTCATGCATGCTAAAATCAACTGGTACATACATCTGACTGTTTGTGTCAGATGTACGTACCAGTTGATCCAAGCTTCTTGGCCTGGACAAGCGGCAGACAAGGGATGGATGTACAAATGCATGGTTGAAACTTTATTTCAAGCTCCATCCTTACAGTAAAATTTAAAAAGACATGTTTAAAAAGTGGACCTTATTTTCCACGGGCCTCGGTCAGCCTGCTTTTGGCAAGACCGAAAACCAGTAAGTTCTGCCAGCGCAACTAGTCTGCTTGTGGCTCTCCAAGACATAGCTCAAAGCAAGTACGCCCCTATAATGGAAAAACCCTACAACGTGTTCTCTCTACAGACTGACATTATAGGAGTGTGTTGGCCAAGACAGCCCAACCTTTAGCATCTTAGGGCGAATCTCATCCACGCCTGGTGTCTTGTCACTGAGGAGCTTCTTAACTAAATTTAAACCTCTGCCAGGGATATAAGTGAGGCTTCCAATAGTCTCCAAGATCTACCTCCTCCACGGACAGCATGCTGGTTGAGTTTATAATCCCTCAAAGTTGTGTTTCCGCTGACAATGTTAGGGTTAGTAGTTCTCCTCTGCTGAATGAAACTTGAGCCAAGCCCTGCTTTTGCCAGAACTTCCTTGAGGTCAAACAAAATTCCTTTTCTATGGCTTCCGCAAAATTAATCCCCCACCTGAGTATTTGATTTAGGGACCATCCAACTGATGCTTACCAGATGGTTTTTAGGCTACATCCACACTACTATGTTTTCATTTTAAAACAGATTTAAAAGATCTCCGTCCAGAGTGTTTTAGCGCTATTTCCTACTATATTTATATCTGCTCATACTACGGCACCTGAAATAGATATAACATGACCATTCTCGTGCATTGGTCATGAGCTGATAACTATGCTGGATGCAGGAATTGTTGCAATGCGCTCAGATAATACCTGCCCATGTAGGCAGCAATATCCATGTTGTGGGCAGATTTCATTCGTTTTCTCCCGGAAAAGGATAATGTGATAGGGGCGTGACGAATCAGAAAAGGACACGTGGTGACCGATGAGACCCAATGAAGAAGCAAACATGGATGTTTTTCAAGGTCTCCATCTCTGCCCGTCGAGACTAAAACCCAGCCCCGGAGTGTTTAATCTCAAACAGCTTCAGCTGTGTTTTTCATTGGTTTCTAAAAAGCAGGAGTAGTGTTAACACAAGGCATAAACTTAGCAAAAATGCTGATTTTTTTTAAACAAAGACACTTATGTGGACGTAGCCTCAGGTTGCCGCTATAACAGGCACCTATCACCCTCTGACCGCAACAGCAAGCGTCAGCATGCATTGTAAATGTTGTTATACATACAGTAACAAGCGCAAAAAGTGCCGATATCTTATGTTTAAAGAAATAGGTTAAAATAAATATAAACTGTGTGCGTGTTATTGGTGAGCAAAAAAAAAGGGAAAATATGAATGAGAAAAACTAACAATAATTATAGATTTTAGCCATTGTGTGAGATATCAATATTTTCCAAAATTGCAGCTGTAGAATTTACTTTTATCTAATCAAAGCTGATATGATGCTGGACTAACATTTTTATTCCTGCATTCAGCTTCAGCGTATTCATTACCAGCATCATCATCCGCTGGAGTGGAAAAATGGAGCACAAGAAGACAACTTTGTTCCTTATCTTTGAAGAGGAGGAGGGTTCCATATTTGCCATCTCTTCCAGCGGTGCAATAACTGCCAGCCTTCCTGGACGTATCGATCAAACACTGTGCATCACTGCACTTTGAAAAGAAGGTCTCTCTTCATCAACATCAAACCCATTTGAGCAGAAAAACTGCAGTGTCCAAATGATGTTTACACTTCTGCTCTGATGTCCCTACTTAGTGATATAGCTGCTCTACCCGCCGTATTTCCCTCAGACAGCCTGCACAGGAAAGATTAATGATCCTGTGCTGCCAGAGCCCAATGTGACATTTACAGAAGGCTAAAAAGCAAAGACTTAAACACAGCAATTTTCAAAGGTCAGCCATTTGTGAGTTTAGAGGGAATACAGCTCGGTGAGAAAAAGAAGAAAGAAAAAAAAAAGCATTTTCAAAGAATTACCGTTGTCTTCATTTGTCAGCAGTGAGACTTTGCTAAAGAAACCATCTCTCGAGATCCTGTGATAGTTATTTCATTCACTCAGCGTTACTCATTGACAGAGTGCTGTTCTTAACTCATATCCTGATACACCAACCACTTAACATAGTGTATTATAATTTAATTTGTACTGACAGTTACAATAACTTCCATTTGATGAGATTAAGTTATATTCTAAAATGTGTGAGAAGCAAACGGCAGAAGCAAAACAGTGTTTATTATCTTCATTTCACATTTGGGGTTGGAATATTGAAACCACTGCTTTCCTATTTTGTGGAGTAAAGTTATTGCCAACGAGTCCATGAGTTTTTTTTAAGTGAGGCTTAAGAGAAACTGACTATCCTACCAGCACACAGTAAACAAGGGTTTAAAATGTTTGCTGATATTCCTGCCTTTTTATGACAATGTTTTACACATCTCTGTCATGTGTGTTGTCAGAAGGGGATGAACTAAAGCATTTGGTGGAAAGGTGCTATGCAACCCGGCGTCTTAATGGCATCCTGACAAACAGCTGCCCGTCCTCCGTCAAATATTTGTTCACTCTCGCTATCTGCCATCATGTCCCCCCGTATCATTATTCAAACAGCTTATATAAACACCTTTAGCATGACCCACGTGCTGACCAGGCCATTGAGAATGAGTTGTTTCAGGCTCCCATGCTTAATGGGGCCAGGACTTTTAACACCATGTAGGCGGGTCAGATCAGCACCGTGGATTCATGACTGTCGCAGAGCGGATGACACCATGAATAAACTTGGGGCTATAATTCATTCACAGCCAGTTGTGCAGTAGGAATTGGAAATATGATGATCTGTTCCTAGTTAATAGTGTTTTAAACTTCCATAGTCTGTTTTTAAGTGTGTTTTTATGTTATAAAACATATACAAACACACTTTTGTGAATTTGGGACACACTGCTCTTGAAGGGTGCTATCCAAATAAAGTCTTTCCTGCTTACTTTATGTGAACCCCAGTCTCTAATTGTCATGAGGTTTGCTGATAAAGCGCTGATAAAAGAGGATTCTGTAGTATTTAATCCCCCCGCCACACACACACACATACACACACACACACACACACACACACACACACACACACACCTAGTGTGCAGTAGTTCCATCACTGAGGGGTACCTATTAGTTCTGAAGCCATTCTGATGGTCATGTAAGGACCGGCTGTGAGGGCCGGCGGTCTGGACCCAAATGCAAGGAGGAAGACAACAGCGGGATTAGGTGGCAAAACACAGGCAGCTTTATTTCGCTCTGCTTGCTTACACACACAAAATGGTGGAGGCGTGAGGTTCCCTCGCTGCGAGCGGCGTGGCTCGGACCTCGTGGCTCGTGGCTCGTGGCTCGTGGCTCGTGGCTCGTGGCTCGTGGCTCGTGGCTCGTGGCTCGTGGCTCGTGACGGCTTCCACACCGGGACGCGTCGGTAGGTCGGTCGGTCAGACTGGCTGGCGTGTCTGACGGCATGCGTGGCAATCTCTCGACGCCGAAGGTCCGAGTGAGTGCTGGCTTTAAGCGGCGCGTGATGCCTGATGGACTGCAGCTGCGAGCGGCGGCGCGCCCTCCACCCGGCCGTCCGGCATCAGCCTGATTACAGGGAGAGAGAGAGAGAGAGAGAAAGGGAGGGGAGATAATTCTATCCGGGTGCGCCACCAATCCTCACAGGTCACTCAATAAATAAACAGTGTTTATTAAACACTCTCATTTTTGCACAGATTGTTTGTTTTTTTACTTTTGGAGAACTGGGAAACTTATATTTCGAATTGTATGAATATGAATCTCTAGAGCCTTTTGATCTTTTTCATTTTGCTGGGAAATAGGTTCAGAAGAATTTTTGTTTTCCTCACCTATATTAAAATCCCTGCCTACAAATTGACAAACCTTTTTGTCATTCCCTTTGTCAAACATACCTGCTAGGCTGCTGCTGAGCAGGTGTTTTTATTGCTTTTTAATACTATATAATAGCATATCATTTGTATAGATGAGTAAAATAGTTTTACAAACAATATTTTGCATCTAAAGCAACTCCTTCTCATGGACCTTTGTCACCCTCTCTGAAAGATGAACATAGTTAGATTAAATCATGCTAAACATTTCTTCAAATGTAACAATTGCATTGATTGTGTGGAATCAGAAAACAAGGTAAGAATGTATACGTTTACTGGACCTGGACGTTTCTTGACGAAATAGGATCATTCAGTTGTCTTTTGTGTGGAAATATGATGAAAATCTATTTTCTTTAAATAAAAATATTTTCTTTACAACAATCAACATTAGACCCTCCAGTGCCTCGTCCACAGGGCTGTGACCCACAAGCTGCAAGAAGTACGTTACACAGCTTCTCTGAACTTACTGATACTTGCATCACACAGGCATGCACTTAAGTACACACTGAAAAAATGACTTTTTGGCCATGTAATTATTACTTTGACGATACGTGTAAATTTTACAATAAAATATTATTTCAGTCCTTTTACTTTAAAAGGTCACATTTTATTTAATGTGTTACTTTGTTTTTGTTTGTAAATATGTATCCTTATTTTGATGAGTAAATGTAATCATTCACACATAATATTTACTAAACTACTGAATTGACTGTACAACCTGACACAACCAAGTAACATTTACTTGGGGTAATAAGTGAACCTGGCAACCTTGCGCATGCTTAGGGGGTGACGTCACAGAAGAATTTCTTCAGCCAAACGACGTAACAGAAGAACTTGGAAAGGACGGCCGAGTTCAACCTGGCCAGAGACCATTCATCACCGAGAGCCACTGAGGTAAGTTATGTTTAATTAACTTTTATTCTTATTTACTCGTGAGTGAAAGTCAGTGTTTTAGCACTGAACGCTAACAGGAACGTGACGGGTCAGTTTAGGTTAGCTAGTGAGGCTGTGTGCTCGTTATTGGGCCGCTTTACAGACAAGGCTCCACGCTACGTGTTGTGGAAACATTTTGTGGAAATGTTTTGTGGAAACGTTTTGTGGAAATGTTTTGTGGAAATGTTTTGGTCCACTTTGCGAAGAGAGCTAACCTAAGTTCTCTGTGCGTGTCACTTCATGCAGAGAACGCTCTCATGCACACCACCAACACACACGGGTCAAAACAGAGAAGGTCACATTAACTGTAACGCTAAAATCTACATGAGTGTCTTAACGTTATATCTTTTGTTGCAGCTGTTTAACAGAAGTATTGGTTTAATTATATTAACATGTTGGAGGCTGTAGTTTGTGTTGTTGCTCAATAGTACATTTTACTGGGAGGACTACTGTAGTAATTGTCTTAGCAAGGTGGATCATCTTGATCATGTTGTTGTTCAACTTTTGTTTCAGATTGATGAGGAGTTCAGAACAATGAGGACAGTTCATCTGGAGCAAACCACTACCAAATTCTTGATGATATTCTGGACAAAGACGGGTTGCAGTGACTAAAATGAGGCCAATGCTGGATTCAATCAGCTTGATAAAGTTTAAAAAATAGATCATTGTTGTCAAATTATGTGAGGCTCATATATACAGAGAATAGATACCCGATGACATATTTGAACACAATCAATATTTGTGTTGGTTTCCCCCACTATTGTTCTATTTTGTAAATTGACATAAGTCAATAATAATGATAATTGTTTGGTAACATGAGCCCTGCTTTACAGAAATGTGTTCAAGCTAAATTCACTTCTGTCTGTTTAACAGCAACATGTTGCGAGCAGAAGAGACTTCATCATCCGCTGCTGGTGGAGTTACTTGAAGAGTCTGGAGAGGAACTCCATCAATTCCAGGTAAATTCAAGTTTATTCTGATCAAAATAAACTTGTCTATGTAAAAGTAAATCAATCCGTAGATACCTAAATACTTACCCAGCATGTAACCAATGTCTTGCTGTGAGCATCTTATTTCTGTTGCATTATTGTCCCTGTAGACTGTATTGATCACTTCAACCCAGTGAATATCAGGAACTTAATAGAAAATATCTGTCATCTGTTGATCTCTGATTCACGTTTTTGACAGGATGTCAGCAAATATGCCATCAAGAGGACTATGCTCATCATCTCTTGGAGATCTTTGTCCTTCATGGAAATGCAGCACAGGGAGGCTTCCCCCTGTCCATGTCTTGGATGGACATCGAGGGAAAAGAAGTTCTCTATGAAATGTGGAAAACGCTTGCCTTCTGCTTTATCTTTGCTATGAACTTGACTTGTCCTCAAAGTTGAAGATATTCCTCCAGACTATAAGTTGTATTGGTGCATGTATGTAAACAGTTACCTCTTTCCAAGTGTTGACAAATAAAAGTGCTGTAGTTTAAAAGCAACTGTTAGTTGCTGAATAGTGGTGTACAGTAGTAGTAGATGGATGACTTATTACGTAAATATGTTGGGCGACTGTGGTTCAGTGGTTAGCAAGTCTGTCTTTCAATCAGAGGGTTGGTGGTTCAATCCCAGGCTCCAGTAGTCCATGTCGATGTGTCCTTGAGCAAGACACTTAACCCTAATTGCTCGCTGTGTCTACATTCTACTGTATATCATGTAAGTCACTTTGGATAAAAGCGTCAGCTAAATGTAATGTAAATAGTATTTTATGTTTATGTTTCAATAGAAACAGTAAAGAAAAGCTAGTTACCATTAAATATTAAACTATGTTTACAGGGGTTTTGTAATTAGGTAGCCTGAGTAAAAAATACTATTGAAAGGTTGAGTACATTTTATGTTTAAGGAAGAAACATAAAATTACTTGAACATTTTGGATAAAATACAATTCTTACTAGTAAGTAAAGTTAACTTGATAATTTATTGAGTAAACGGTACTCAGAATTTCTGTGTGGAAATTGTTACTGAGAATGTTTTTAAGTAATGTCACTCAGTGTACTTTCAGTGTAGCCTGCGTAAAGTATACTATCAAATGTTGGGTAAAGATTACTAACAAATGCTGAGTAAATATTACTATCAAAAGCTGAGTTAAGAGTACTAACAAATGTTGAGTAAAATGTACTTGAACATTTTGGATGAAAAAACATTCTTAGTAGTAAGTACTAAGGGGGGCGGGGGGCGACTAAGGGGGGCGACTGTGGCTCAGTGGTTAGCAAGTCGGTCTTTCAATCAGAAGGTCGGTGGTTCGATCCCCGGCTCCGGCAGTCCGTGTCGTTGTGTCCTTGAGCAAGACACTTAACCCTAATTGCTCACCGTTGCTGTGTCTACGGTCTACTGTACACTGTATATCATGTAAGTCGCTTTGGATAAAAGCGTCAGCTAAATGTAATGTAATGTAATGTAAGTAAACTTTACTTGAGAATTGTCTGAGTAAAAAATACTTACAATAACTGTGTGGAAATTGCACCCCAAATTTTTTTCAGTGCAGTGAAGGATTTCAAAGTAAAGGTTGGGGTGCTTCTCTTGGCAGCGTTTGTTCTGGTTTTGTTATAACTAAATGTGACTGGAGCTCAACACTCTGAAGACAGTGGAGATGGTTGTGGACTTCAGAAAGATCGCAACCCCACCAGCCCCTCTCACCCTGTGTGACTCCCCCGTCAAATCTGTGGAGTCCTTCCGCGCTTCCCGGGCTCTATTATTACCCAGGACCTCAAGTGGGAGCTCAACATCAGCTCCATCACCAAGAAGGCGCAGCAGAGGATGTTCTTCCTGAGGCAGCTGAGGAAATTCAACCTGCCAAAGACAATGATGGTGCACTTCTACACTGCCATCATCGAGTCCATCCTCTGTTCCTCCATCACCGTCTGGTACGCTGCAGTCACTGCCAAGGACAAGGCCAGGCTGCAACGCATCATTCGCTCTGCCGAGAGGGTGATTGGCCACAATCTGCCGTCCCTCCAGGACTTGTTTGCTTCAAGGACCCTGAAGCGGGCGAGGAAGATTGAAGCTGATCCCTCTCACCCTGGACACAAACTGTTCGTGTCCCTCCCCTCTGGCAGGAGGCTGAGGTTCATCAGGACCAAGACCTCACGCCACACCAACAGTTTCTTCCCATCTGTAGTCGGGCTCATCAACAGAGCCCGGGTCCCCCACTGACTCTAATGACTCTGTCACCCCCAGACAATTTCCCACTGGACACTCCCCTGCACATACCCTTATATTTAAATACACTCGACACTTTAACATTACACTTGACACTTTCACACAACACTTACATTCATGTACATTCCATGCACTTTATCTTATTTTTGATATTTTTATATTCTACTGTTTCAATTATAAATATTCATTCATCCATTCATCCTCATTTATTGCACTGCGTTTACTGTTAAATGTGTATTGTTAAATGTTAAATGTATGCACCTTCCACCAGGACAAATTCCTTGAATGTGAAAACAAACATGGCAATAAATGGTTCTGATTCTTGTTGATGTGGACTACATGCATTGTCCGTTAATGATGCAGTGTCCCGTCATGTGCTTATTTATGTAAACAATATCAGACGGCACAGAAGGCCCAGGGATAAAATGCACGGCCCGCCACTGTGGGATGGTAATGATTGTTTCCCTGTTAACCTTGATGGTTTGCTAATACCTGGAACAGAGTTACAGCTAGTGAAAACCTGTTGGTATCGTTTGCAAAATGAAAAAAATGAATGGTCTGCATTGTATTTCTTTGGCAAGTGACCATATATAAGTGTGATGATGCCCAACGGACCAGGTCTCCATTATCAGCCGTCAGTGGACGGCTCTGGCCTTCCCTTCATCCCCGTTAATTCCTGATAATGGACACCTCATTGTGCATTAACCCTCACACTTCCATTCTGACCAATTCCATTAATTAGAAAATTGAAAGAATGTGATGATTATGTTTTGTTTAATAACTTCTTTGTAGATGGAAATTATATGTAACTATGTTATTGTTTGTATACTTTTGTATGTTTCATCCACTACAACTGTTATTTTACTAGTCATTAGATTACACTTTTAAAAATATTTTGTTTGTTTTGCTTTTAAATTAAAGATCAGTCGTGACAAAGTTTTAGACATGCATATTTGAATGACTCAAATGTACATAATGCAATGAAATGACAAGCTTATGACTAAAAGAGTCATCACTGTCCCCATTACATTAGCATATACAGTATTGTGATTTTTGCTCCATGCTTCTGAATCCTGCAGTTCTGCCTCACGTCAAACCCAGCCTGACCTTTCCTCTCTCCCACTCCAACCTGCACATCTTCCAGCCATCAGCAACAGATGCTGCTCCACTGTCAAATGGCCTACAAAGCAAACTGCACTACTTTAATCCTATGTGTAGCCAGCATTAAAAATTGAATTGAGACGGATAAGATTAGATTATGCCTGTGGGATTTGAGAAAATGTAAAAGCCTCATTTAGGCTTTAACATAATCTCCTTTCACTCCCAGCGAGCATCAAGCCTCCAAGCAGATGCTGGATACACTTTGTATAGTTGTCTTATTTTATTTAGTCTTCTTCTTTTTGGATTTGGTCCTTTTTTATTATTATTAGTTCTGTACCTTTTTCTTTTTCATGGGGATTGCGCAGTTTCATACTGGGAAAAGCTTAAGGGTGTTCAAACAGCAAACATTTGCCCCCACAGTGCAGGTTCATCGGCTGAAGCTAGTAGCTTTTACGTTGATTTCTACTTCTTCACAGCGAGAAATCTGATTCAAATCAAGCACAGCTACATCAGCCGTGACCAAATCAAACTGAGTGCTTTTAGGAAATTACCTCCGTCTCCATCTGAAAAGCAGCCTGCATTGTTGGGCGTTGTGTCTGACTACAATGTAATGTTCTTTTTCAAGTAGGTCTACTCGAAGATCCATATTGTTAAGCATAGAAATCCTAAAGAGTTAAGAAAGTTAACATTAAATTAACATGTTAAACATCTGAAATGATCAAAACACATGCTCTATTGTTACAAGTCATCAATACCAAAACGGTATCATATCGCTTTAACTTGAATAATGAAAGCAGTTGTCCAGCAAAAAATTTAAAATAAACCTTTTCAGACCCATCATCCATTGTGGTGGACTTCAGATATTAAAGTTAACCAATGACAATGCAGTGTTTAAAACTATAGCTATTCAACCAGTATGCTTTGACAGACAGCCGCCAGAGAAACAAATGAGAGCAATGTATGTTTATAGCGCTGTCTTGAACGGGATGAAATAATAACATGCTAGATCATTATCACTAGATAGACATTATGTTGTTAAAAAAAAACAATATTTCTTTGAGATTATATCAATTTAATTGACTCTTGGCTAAATCCCGCCCCTAAAACACATCATAGCCAGCGCCGACCAGGATCCAGGCCGACAGGCGCTAAGCGGTGAGTCAATTCCATATGTTTCACTTTCAGAGTAGTATATGCTACACAGATTATTTGCTACTGCCAAGTGCCCATTTACAGTCAAGTCTGCATAATTGGATATGGCTCCAGATGAAATCACTCAACCTCTGAGCCCATGTGAGCATTATGTGACGTGTCAGGTGAAAGGTTTCACCTGGTGGCAGACATACATTCTACCAACATATTAAACATACAAGAGGATGATTTAAAAAAAAAAAAAAAAAAAGCATCAACGCAAAATGTTAACACATTTTGTCTCAAAACATTATCAGCTGTTATCATTAAGGAAAGTAAGAGTACATTTTCATATAATGTAAAACAAATATGGACACAGCACATGAGGACATCTGTGTCCGCTGCATCCCACCTGATAGTGTGTGATATGATAAATTAGGACTCATGGCGAACACTACATATCTACCTGGTCTATTTTATCAGAAGGAACTGACTTGATCAGTCCATTGTTGTGGACATAAAGAAAGACAAGTTTCTGAAAAATAAATAATAGTAATTTAGCCTCATTTAGGTTCAGCATCATGCTCTTAAATGCTCTTAAATGTTTCATTTAAGAGCATGTAGTTTGTGGTGCTGTTACTGTATTGCATTATATTGAGAGGTGTTGCTGTTATTTAGCCGACACTCATTTGTATAAATGGGGTGTGCAAAAAAGCTAGAAACAACACTTCATTTTATCTTAGTGTACCAAATAAAGTGGTGTATATATGTGTTTATGTGTGCGTGTGTGTGTGTTCTTATTGCACCATGTTGGTTGAACAGCAGATTACAGAGCTGCTTTCATTCCCATGGCAGATCTTAAGCAGCGATAAGAGGCCCCGGCAGCTCTATGTAGGACCCTGTTAAAGTGGCCTGCTGGTAATGCAGTCAGTATACAGTGGGACAAAATCTCTCCATCTCCATCTCACACACACACACACGCGCCACACAACAGGCAGCCATTTGTTGTTTAGGCTGTGTAGCTGGTGCTCTTGGGTAACATCTTTATCCTTCCAGCTCAATCTGGCCTGCATCTGCCGGGTATGAATTACACTGATCTACTGTGACACGGCCCCCTCTCCGCTCACTGCACCCACCCTCACCACCCACCCCCACCCCTTCCCCTGCTATTATAGCCTTAAAAATGCACTACTTAAGGGGACAGAAAAGTCACTTACATGCTGAATCAAAATGTACAATCAAGTGAACTTTAACAATACCCATGAGGGTGGGGGAGGATTATAAGCACAAACAATTACAGGATTCAGGGACAATTTCAAGATAATTACTAATAGTATTGCTAAATTCCACGCAAAATGCATTCACTTGAGATAAAAAAAAATGCCCTGCTATTCTGAATTAACGAGATTATATTCTAAGAAAAGTTTTAATGGGGATGAAATTCTGCAGTTTTTTTCTGAATTAACGAGATGCCTTCAAAAGATTAAATATTAGTTAATAATATAAAAAGGAAGTTTCATTCATTTCAGGGGACTTTTATTTCCTAATGTCAGATTTATGTCCATCTGTTGTATTCAAACGACTATAGCTAGCTAGCTAGAAAGTCGTTTGGATTAGCTAGCTAGCGCATCAGCGCTCCTGCCACTAGCTAGCCAATTCTAGTCTTACCTGTGGCTGGTAAATAGTAAATTCAATCAAATTCAGTGCTCCGTAACGCTATTTTCCCAAGCTAATGCTGCTATAGCAACTCAAATGTACCCAGCGCCGACAACTCCATGTATGTTTTTATGTATTTAAAATTGATTTATATTCCAAGACTTTAAGGTATCTGCTCAATTCAGAAAAAAACAGGTGCAGAATCAGGGGGTCTGTGGTTCGATCCCAGGCTCCGGTAGTCCATGTCGTTGTGTCCTTGAGCAAGATACTTAACCCTAATTGCTCACCGTTGCTGTGTCTACGGTCTAGTGTATAGCATGTAAGTCACTTTGGATAAAAGCGTCAGCTAAATGAAATGTAATAAGACAAAACATTGCATCGTGAAGAAGATGCAAAAAAATAATCATGAGACCACACTTGGACAACAAAATAAAGGTTGGCCTTGGCCTACAAATATTGAGCAATCGAGAAAAATCTCAACAAAACTTCAGTTGAAAGAGCAATAGTTCATAGAGAGGTGGGCACTTTTTATACGTCACACCTACGTACCTAAGACTAAATGGACCTCTGTGGCTAAATAGAAATGACATAGAATATTATATTACACATTGGGCCATTACAAAGAAAAGTAAAACTAACTAAAAAAAATTAAAATAGTAATAACATATATCATTATAAATAAAACTACAATAAGCAGTAGGGCCATTATCAATATGTCTTTGAGACGCCTGCACATGTCTGTAGTGATGAAGTAATGAAAGCACAATGGTTCTTTGCACACTGCCCATATGTGACACAACACCCCCACTGTACAGTCAAACATATACAAAAAAACAATCAAAGCGTGTGCGCTGAGGCCGACAGCGGCAGCACAGGCCGCAGTTATTTGGCAGCAGTTGTACTGACTAATGCAACTAATATTTCATCTTTCTTAGGAGGCAGCCAGTAGTTTGTTTTCGATGACAGCGTTGATCTTTCACACAGCTCCGCTGATCTCTAAAGGGATTGGGGTTACTTTTGAGGAGCTTTTCCTTGTGGCTCGCTATGAGCCGGGGGATAAAATACATCCACACTTTCTCTCTCTCCGTCTCAGGCTGCTGATCCACCAGCGGCTCAGCCATTTAGCAGCAACACAGGACCTCTCAACCTGAAGACCAGCATGCTGCGAGGCAACAGAGGGTGTGTGTTGTGTGTGTGTGTGTGTGTTTGGGATGGGGGGGTTAATAGTTGAACAGCTGCTTATAGAACAAGACTCCGTACACATGTAGCCACACACACACACCACCCCCATATGGCAAGAGGGCCAGATGACAAAACCTCAGCTAGGGTCACAGTGGGTACTGACTGATCTGCTTTCAGGGGTCCACTCACCAAAGGATTAAGATCACAGTGTTTGTTTGTGTATGAAAGTGTGCTTTTTTTTAAAATGTTGTCTGTTTGTTGGGGGTTGTGAAATAAATAATAAAACTACGAAGGTTACTAAAAATGAAAATAAAGGCAATTATTGTATATTATTCTGTTGCTATTAGGAGTGGCTAATAAAATAATTGATAAATGTAATATTATATTATAAGATCTATATATGGTAATATATTAAATAATCTGAAGGATTCCCTGAGAACTTGTTTTTTTGGCCAGTCCAGCAAATAAGATGTAAAATCTGACTACTTCAATACATGAATGTAAAATAAATCCTATAATTAATATATAATCTTGCCATACAGCACTTTTACGATTAGATTACTCTATATGTGTTAAAACAACCCTGTTTTAGGGAAATTCCAATAATTTACATCAACCGGATAATGTATTCTGTTAACATGAGGATGATGAGATGTTATTCATGAATATATTTGACGAGCCTTAAAACTGTCATGAAATACTTGTCAGTGAACATTTTAATGTTTTTTTATGGTTCCGTTTGTGGTTATCCACTTGAATACGGTTCAGGTAATTGTGGTCTGGTTTAATACAGAAGTAGTCTGCAGTGAGACATTGGTATATTTGAGCTGCTGACCAGGATCAGATCCATTTCCCCATACCTGACATCACTATTCTACTTTGGAGGACCATTAGTGATTGATGGTTGCATTTTGGTTTGAAATGCAAATTTTCACTAGGACAGTCAATGACCAAGGTTTTTGTACGCAACACAATTTTTAACTTGTGGATACAACAAAAAAATACTATAAAACATTCTGAATGTGTAAATGCATTCTCAGTAAATCAGGCGTGTGAGTGAAGATTGTAAACAGTCCCCTATTCAGAGTTACAAGGGGTAGTGGTTGAAAGTCAGCTTAGACTTAAGGTAATTGTGTAACACTGTTGAACAGTGGAGCGCGAATGGCAATTATAGGCAGTAATACTTGACATTTATATTTTGTCGGGAGGGGAGTTTACTATTTACATTTTGTCATTTTCAGTCGGAGAGCCACAACCTTTCCATCTGTCTTCATTCTGACTTGTGATTTATTCATTTTTCTCACTGAATTCTTCACTTAACATGAATTTTGACATGACAAAAATAGGATTGGGTAGTATTCTTTTACTGTTTTAGGCTGAAGGTTCATGCAGCAACATTTTCGGAAATGTGTCTTATATTTTTTCTTAATTTGCTGTCAAGAGAAAAAAAAAAAGAGAACAGACAGATGAGATTTGCCAGAGCATCAGTTCTGGCATTGATGAGCACTATCTACAGTAAGCCATTCAAAAGCTGAACACACGCAATACCATCCAAGAATGGGAAAAATATTATTTCTTCAGCACACAAATTTAGTAATCCAATCCTCACAAGTACTCTAAAATATAGCATTATCTACATTTGATTGTATGATTTTTCTCCCTTGAACCTCAAATCGTGAGTTGTCAGTTAGAGTGCTCCGACCAGTCTTAAAAAAAGAGTAGAGAAAACACAAACAAAAATAAGAGGACATTTATATATTGCTTGGTGCATGAATCCCAATGTCCCTAAGCATAATGACATGAACCCCTGAGAGAATGCAATACAATTGAAGACACATGTCAAATTGGCATTGTCTACCATTAGCAGTGTTATCATTACAATGAGTACCGCTGAGGTGGGGAAACATTTGGCTCTTTCCTGCCATGATGCCACTTCACTCAACCGTTGTGCCCCACAGTCATAATGTAATCTTGTTTTGTGTGTGAGCAGCTTCTTTGCCCCCTCGCGCACACTCGTAACCGAATACTGCAGGGATACAACGCGGTGATCCCTGTTTTACCCAGTGTAAGCCTGATGTCATCCATGGAGATATCAAACAAGTTACTCAGATTAATAACAACCTGTCAGTGTGACCAGATCCTGGATTTATGGGATGGAGGTAGCGACGTTGCCCGAGGGGGCCAGCGGCGCGCTGGGATCGCTGCCATTACTTTGAAGTCGATCTTGCACCGAGATTAGTTCCTGGACAAAGACCAGCGACCAACAGCGATGTGTCCCACCACCCCCTCAGTTGTGACAGGCAGATTTCTCCTGCGATTAATCACTGCCTGTTAGCTGCTTGAATGGCCTGACAGACAGGCCCTGTGCTGTGTGTCTCTGTGCAGGATACTGTATACAGATTGTATCTGTAATAATGAGAGCTCCACACACCCCATTTAGAGTAACTGGGCTGTTGCTCATATTTCTTATCTCATATATAGTTAAGTAGTGGATATTTTGTCAATCTAAAATGCTGTTAAATGCAATAATTTGTGACAAAAAAATAATATTTCTGCCATAGCTGCTGCAGTCTCACAGGAAACCAAAACTTTGATTTCATTTTTTTCCCCATTGTGTATAATGGAAACTCCAGCACTGTTGCCAGACAGAACATTGAGATCATAAAATAATTCAGGGAAAAAAAACTAAATTACATTGAATGACAACATTTGAAACTGCATATTTCAAATTTTCTAGCTTATGGAAAGATTGTGTTACGGACTTTTTTTTTAAAGCTAATAATAACTTGTGCAGTGAGACAGGATGCAAACTCCAGCTTCCTGCATGAAGCCACTGAACAAACCATGAGGTGCAGAACAATCCAATATGTTTGTAATTCCTCAGGGTACAAGGCTGGGGACACAGGGACATGTCATGCCTTTAGGGTTCATTTTACTGGAAGTGAAAAAAAATAAGCATTGATTGATTCTTATGAAGAATTATGACTTAAGTCTAACTTCCTGTAGTCGAGGCAATAATGCTGTAAATACTGTTTGCCCAAATCACTTACCGTATTTCTTTGTTTTCACAAATATTAAATTATCACTACTTGTACATGTTAACCATTAGTACATCATCTATAAGTCCTTAACAATTGGTTTGTAATATATATTACTTAAGTTACAAATGGGGAATCCATAATTTATAAAGTATGAAAACCCAATCATGAAACGCATAATAGTCAAGCATATTAATAAAAAATAAAACCTTTATAACTGTTTATGAATTGCATACTAATGAGTTCATGATAACAATGCTTTTTGAATGATGAATTAAGTGTTTACTAATGCTAAATAGTGTGTAGTTATTATAAAGTGTTACCAATGAATCTAACAATATTATATGGATCTCTCCTATTGGACAGAGTCACTCCTAACAGCCCAGTATGGGATATTTGGTGTGACTTCCAAAGTGGGGCATGACAGAAAAAGTTTGAGAACAACTGGATTAAGTGGAAGTTCGGACCTGACGGTGGCACTAGAAGAAAGTAAAGGGGTCATGGCAATCTCTAAAGTTCATCCTCTTTGGCACTATGAGTATCTGTACCAAGTTCACAACTGCTAGTTATAAATGTATCTTACGCTGGACCAAAATATCGTACAGACAGAAAGACTGATGATCTAAAACACTCCTGAATTATTACTTTCAAAAAATTAATGAATTGCGAAATGCATACATTATACATGCAATATGGTGAGAAACACGCACCCCGTCTGAATGAAAAACTTGATTGGCCAGCCACAAATTCTATATCAGCACAGTGCTGGAGCGTCTGCTGGTCAGATCAATAATCACATCCACCCAGCTGGAAAATGCACTCATGTCATATTCAGACAGGGCTCCAGACTGCCTGGACTAACTTGTCATTTCAAGTTAATCTTAATCTGAAATTCACAGACACTGGCTACTGCACAATTATCCATGTGGTGAATGGTGAACTTTAGTTCCATATGCATTTTTTTTTACCCCCCACCCCACACACACACACACACACACACACACACACACACACACACACCCGACCCCCCGGCAGCATACTGCTGCCGCACCTTTCCTGCTTCCATTTGAAGTGTTGGTTGTGTACGTGATCAGAAATGAGTGCAATGCCTATGCAAATGTGCAGATAAAAAGTACATGATAATTATATTTATGGTCTCATGGAACCAGTCTAGTATGAACAGAACCACACGTCCACTTTACGAGTACTCGTGCAGTACAGCCGGGCCAATTGCAATGGCATGCCATTGTTAATTATTCCTAAAACCCCAATAGTAAAACAAAAAGTCCTGTTGGACCACAAACTCAATTGTCGGACAGCCCATTATCACGAAAACATTACATTACATTACATTACATTACATTTCATTTAGCTGACGCTTTTATCCAAAGCGACTTACAATAAGTGCATTCTACCGTTTACAACAAGAATCAGAACAAGAATCACGAAGGTACAATTTCGACAAAAAGTTCAACTACAAAGTGCTATCAGTAAGAGCCATTTCAGTGCTACTAAAGTGCTACTTCCTTTATTCAAGGTATAGTCGGAAAAGATGTGTTTTTAGTTTGCGACGGAAGATGTAGAGACTTTCTGCTGTTCTGATGTCAATGGGGAGCTCATTCCACCATCGAGGAGCCAGGACAGAGAACAGTCGAGACTTTGTTGAGTGTTTAGCTCGCAGTGACGGAGCTACAAGCCGATTGGCAGAAGCCGAGCGGAGCGCACGAGTTGGGGTGTAAGGTTTTACCATGTCCTGGATGTAGACTGGACCAGATCTGTTCGTTGCACGGTACGCCAGTACCAATGTTTTGAAGCGGATGCGGGCGGCCACCGGTAACCAGTGAAGGTCGCGGAGGAGCGGAGTAGTGTGGGTGAATTTCGGGAGGTTAAAGACCAGTCGAGCTGCTGCATTCTGGATGAGCTGCAACGGTCGGATGGCACCAGCAGGTAGACCCGCCAGGAGGGAGTTGCAGTAGTCTAGGCGCGAGATGACCAGAGCCTGGACGAGAACCTGTGCCGCCTTCTGGGTGAGAAGTGGACGTATTCTCCTGATGTTGTGCAGCATGAATCTACAGGAACGAGTTGTTGCGGTAATGTTGGCAGTCAGGGAGAGTTGACTGTCAAGGGTCACACCGAGGTTCCTGGCAGTCGGGGTCGGGGCCAAGACTGAGTTGTTGAAAGTAATCGTCAGGTTGTGAGTGAGGGAGACTTTTCCTGGAAGGAAAAGTAATTCCGTCTTGTCAGGGTTAATTTTCAGGTGGTGTGCGGACATCCATTGTGAAATGTCAGTCAGACAAGCAGAGATTCGTGCTGCTATCTGTGTTTCCGATTGTGGAAACGAGAGGATCAGTTGGGTGTCATCAGCATAGCTATGGTAGGAAAAGCCATGCGAGCGAATGACGGAGCCAAGAGAGTTGGTGTACAGGGAGAAGAGGAGAGGACCGAGGACCGAGCCTTGAGGGACCCCAGTAGTGAGAGGACAAGGTTCAGACACAGATCCTCTCCAGGTTACCCGGTAGGTGCGATCACTGAGGTAGGATGAGAGGAGGGAGAGCGCAGTGCCTGAGATACCCAGGTCCTGGAGGGAGGAGATGAGGATCTGGTGGTTCACTGTGTCAAAGGCAGCAGAAAGGTCCAGAAGGATAAGTACAGAGGAGAGAGAGGCTTCTCTCGCAGTGTGAAGCTGCTCTGAGACAGCAAGGAGGGCAGTCTCTGTTGAGTGGCCTGCCTTGAATCCAGACTGGTGAGGGTCCAGAAGGTTGTTCTGGTGGAGGAAGGAGGAGACTTGGTTGAAGATAGCTCGCTCCAGGGTTTTGGAAAGAAAGGGAAGGAGAGAGACAGGTCTGTAGTTGTTGACTTCTGACGGGTCGAGAGTGGGTTTCTTCAGGAGAGGGTTAACTCTTGCCTCCTTCAGAGAGTTAGGGAAACAACCAGTTGAGAGGGAGGTGTTAATAAGATGGGTGAGAAAGGGAAGAAGGTCAGGAGCAATAGACTGGAGGATGTGAGATGGGATGGGGTCAAGGGGGCAGGTGGTTGGGTGGGCAGAGGATACCAAGGTAAGAACTTGGTTGGGGGACAGAGGGGTGAAAGAGGAAAGTGAAGGGGAGGCGGATAATGTTAATGGAGATGTAGTTATGGGCGGGGGATCAGTGAATGAGGAGCGTATGTCATCTATCTTTTTAGTAAAGTAGTCGACAAAGTGGTTCGGTAGAAGGGTGGAGGGAGGAGGAGGACAGGGGGGGTCAAGGAGGTTGGAAAAAATGGAGAAGAGTTTTTTGGGGTTAGAGAAAGAAGATTCAATTCTGGATTGGTAGAACAGGCTTTTGGCTGCAGAGATAGAGGCAGAGAAGGAGGCGAGAAGAGAGTGATAGGCGTGCAGGTCGTCTGCGTGTTTGGATTTTCGCCATTTCCTTTCCGATGCTCGCAAAGTGGCTCTCTGGGCACGGACCGGGTCTGACAACCACGGAGCCGGAGAGGAATTGCGAATCTTACGTGTCGTAAGAGGACAGAGAGAATCAAGAGAGGAGGACAGAGTAGAGAGGAGAGTGTCTGTGGCACAGTTAGGATGCATGAGTGAGAAAGAGTCAGTTGAAGGAAGGGCTGACAGAACAGACGAGGCCAGAGAGGAGGGAGAGAGGGAGCGAATGTTGCGACGGATAGGTGCAGAGTCTGTTGCTGTGGGAGGGTTGTCAGTTCCCAAGAGTGGGAGAGAGTAGGAGATGAAGAAGTGGTCTGAGACGTGAAGTGGAGTTACAGTGAGGTTAGATGTTGCGCAGTTTCTGGTGAAAATGTAGTCAAGATGATTTCCAGCCTTGTGAGTCGGAGGTGAAGGACTGAGTGAGAGAGCGAAGGAAGATAGTAGGAGCACCAGGTCAGATGACTTCTCGGTCTGGATGTTGAAGTCACCTAGAAGAATGAGAGGGGGGCCGTTTTCTGGGAAATTTGATAGGAGGACGTCTAATTCTTCCAAGAAGTCTCCCAGGGAACCAGGTGGACGGTAGAGAACAACAATGTTCAGTTGAACCGGATGGGTAACCGTCACAGCATGAAGCTCAAAAGACAGTGGTGTAGACAGTGGAAGCGGGTAGAGAGAAAAACTCCATTTGGGGGAGATGAGTAGACCAGTACCACCACCCCGGCCAGTGGGCCTAGGTGTGTGGCTGAAGGAGAAGGCAGAGGAGAGAGCGGCAGGGGTAGATGTGTTGTCTGGTGTGATCCAGGTCTCAGTGAGAGCCAGGAAGTCCAGAGATTGCTTGATAGCAAAGCCAGAGATGAAGTCAGCCTTGCGGTTAGCTGACTGGCAGTTCCAGAGGCCTCCTGTGACGAGGTGTTGGGTTTGTGTGGAGCGGGTGGGATGAAGAAGCACGGAAGGATTTTGATGCAAGTAAGAACGAGTCCGAGGTCTGAAGTATCTACGAGGTGATATGTACACGGGTATGGGAGGGAAGCACATTTTCACAGGGAAGTGGTAATGCTCAGCCGCCCCCGAAGACTCCAACGAAAGACTCCTTTGTCTTTATCCTCCGAGTCTTCATACGATGAGTTCTCGCTGACGCTTCAAAGCCACGCCTGCTTCTATACCGGTGTTAGCGATAATTATCTACAGCCGAGTTGACTCCGCCCCAGGTCTTTAGTGTGACGGCCACCAATCGAAAGTACTCTGGCTCAGGACAATAGCAGGGTTTCCCTTTAATCAGTGAGGTGAGAGTTTCCCAAGAACAGCTGCTTCTTGCCAAAAGTCAACAAGCACTCATTGTTGCAAATACCCGTTCCACCGGAAAGGTATGATGTTGTCATTCAGCGTAATAATTAGCCATGTGCTACTATTTGTATTTTTGTTGCTTAAACTTCAGGAGATTTCTGCCAGAGCCCTGAAGGCCAACTCTTCCCATATGCAGAAAGTACTCGGCACGTCCCAATGACTACATTTTCATAATTATTAGCCATGTGCTTCTGTTTGTTGCAAGAAGAGTGTGCTTTTTTGGAGCAATTTGCCAGGAAGTGTTGCCAGTGCTTAGATAATCACATCAGGAGACACTAATGTATCTGTTGCACCCGTCAGTGCTGCCATATGCACCCCAGCTAAAATTGCGAATGCTTTTTATCTCATACTAAATCTCTTGATTATCTCCTCATTCACAAGGTCTATATGAAAAATTAAAAAAGCTATAATATACAGAAAACCCATGTGAAGATAGATAATATGGCCATATATGTGTTAGTGGTGCATTGCTTTATGATAGTATACAGAAAAGAAAAGAAAATTGATTTCTGGAAGAAAAAATGTCAAAGTTATTTTTTTTATCTTAACTCTATCAACAAACTTTTTATTTACATATAAAATAGGTCACACAGTATCTGTGTGAAGTTGGCTTTGATTGGGGGAAGTTAAGTATTTTTTATAATTATATTCGTTCAGACATTTCGAGAAGTTTGGAAAAAAAGATTTTCTTGAAAGCACCACAGCTCGTCCTACGGTACTCAAATGCGTCTCGAAACGGCGCATCCTACATTCCTACGAGGCAGACTCTCAGTTTGCATACAAGCACTGCAGGATTATCCATATTTCATAATTGTTTTCCTGGACAAAAGAGGACCTTCTTGTGCATAACTTTGCGCTGCTTTGTCTCAGAGAGGAATGCTATTGGCAAACTCTGTAGGCTCTAAGGATTCCAAAACCGTTGAGCTTTTCGTTGTGGCTTCATGCATGCTTTAATAGGCATTCCTTCAAAATTTTAGTTCACTTTGAGTCACTTTGAGTCATACTTGTGTTTTATGTTAATATGTATTGTGTAATAGTGTTATAGACATGACAAATTAACTCATATTGACTTGTGAGGCCAGGCTGTGCCATTTTTCTTTTTTTTTGGCTTGATTTTTTTATAAGCTCTGTACCCCCAAATCCTATAGCCACTGAACCCCAAATGCCCCAATATTGGATCTCATGGGGCTAATAGGAACATTGTGTATGAAGGGCTCTAGTGGTTTGTTGTAGATTTCAACCAACTAAATACCCCTCCGCCCATTCATGTTCACACCAGCCAAAGCACTATATAGTGTATTTATTATCTCATGGGAAAGAAATGGAAAATGTTTATAAAGTAAACAACATTTTTAAAGAATAAAGAACACAGACATCCCTCAATATTAGTCTGCATTAGTTATAGGTGATTATACACTGATAAAAACAAAATTATGAATATTATATTCTCTTTCTGCCAATTAATCCCCCTACATGTTACAAAAGGGTGCCTTTAAAATGTCTTACTACTTTTTACTGCACTAAGGTCTCTGTGCATTTGTGTCTTTTTCGTTATCCTCGTCCCCCTTTCAAATGTTACTCCATGTTAATTATCAACATCAATCCGGTGGATCTACAGAAATTTTACCACCTTTCCACCTCCCTGCACCACCAGCTAGTTGTATTTAGGAGTGATGATAGTGGGAAGAACCTTGATGTGTGCTGTCAGAGTGACATCCAGTAAATCATTGTTGACCTTTATGTTTAACTGTGTTTTAGCTGAAGCTTTTAGCAAGGTGCTATAGTCCAAGAAGTGGAGTCTTGATTGATGCCATTATTGAAACAGTCAGTACTGAGACTTTTAGAGGGCTGTTCTGGAGACAATGCTGAAAGCTTCTGGAAGCTGTCCAACCAGCCCTGCTTATTGATGTGAGAAAAATGAAAGCTTGAAAATTAGTGTTTATTTTGCCTTCAAGGGCCATGACTGCATTTCTCCATATTGTATGGCTTAATGCTTTATATATAGTATATATTTATATATAGTTTGTATAGTTTTTTCATTGCTTATAATTATATATTCATTATAATAAACATATCTAAACAAATATATGAAATAGTATATAAGGAGGGAAAAAACACAACAATATTACACTCAAATTCAGTGTCAACTACATGAAAGGAAAGTATTAGAATATCCAATATTTTATTGTAAATTACTTGAATTGCTTTGTTTCTGGATGTTAAATCACCCTATTGTTACACATGGGGCATAAGCGTATGTCATTTAAACATTTTGACCTGGCGAAGAATCAACTGGGTTCAAGATGTTGTCTGTTTAATAAATATTTGGTTGGACGTCAGTGTTCAGGTGTCACACTCAAAGTCACAATTTTAATCTTTGCCTACCTTTTCTCCAGTACCTCTTCTTTTATCAACAAAGAAACCTGTGTGCATGAATGTGAGCCAGTGTGTGTATGTGTATGTGTGTACAATTCCCCTTCATTACCCCAGAAGCTGCTGCAGGGAGGAATCATCTCATCCTTTCCCAACATGGAGGAGGACAGTCAAAAGAGAGATGCCTCCAAGGGATATGTTTGAAATCCACTCAAACACACTGCGATACATTAGGCGATAAACATGTGGCAACCATCTCTGTTGCCTCACCTCAGTATACTGGCTCTGTGGGACGCAAGCCCCACTTCCAAGGCGTGGGGTGCTACTGCCCCCTCCTGGTCGCAGGTTGCACCGCAGCGCTTCCTGCAAAAGGTGAGCAGTTTGCTGATGAACAAAACGGCACGGTCACAAACTAGATAGATAGATAAGTACTTTATTGATCCCCTAAGGGAAATTCAAGATCCAGGTAGCTCCAGACATCATACAAACATAATATACACATACTGTTAAACTATTAAAAAGGATTATCAATAAAAATAAAAGTTAAAACTAGGGATGCACCGATACCGATACCGGTATCGGGCCGATACTGTGTTAAAATACTCGTACTCGTATTCGTTTTCAATTGCCGATACCAAGAACCGATACCACTCAACAGTATTTCGCTACAACAAACTGGTCGCGCTTTGTGGAGAAAAAGATTTGTTGTCCTACCTGACTTCAACGTCTAGGGCAGGGGTCGGCAACCCGTGGCTCCTTTCGTCGCTCTCTTGCGGCTCTTGCGGCAAGGTGTGTAGAGTAATGGTGCGTTCACACCGAACGAGACGGAAATTACTGCCGTCCCGCCGGTTTGAATCAAACTGTTGCTGGTCTGCCAGAAGTAGCGCTAGCAGCGGCCTCATTCAGACGCTGTTGTGCGGCTACGGATGATATTATTGTAGCCGAGTGTCTGTGGTGTGTCTATATTTGTAATTATAATAAAATGAAAACACGCTCCAGGGTAACTTGAACCACTTTTTTATCTCCTTCACACACGTATATCCCACAATTCCACTCCTCTTTTCCTTTCCGTTTCTCCCTCCACAATAAAAGCACCGGAAACATAACTTGGAACACAGCTTCCTATATAATTGCTCGATCCCTAATATTATCACTTACATTATGAACCCGGACACGGGGGCGTTTTATCGTCCGACATTAGAGGGACTTCCACAAGACGTTTAAAGCTTGGGATAGCCTTCTGTTAATTTTGTACTATAGGCTTGACATAATCTGCAGAGGATAAAATAAAATCTGCCTCCAAATTAATTGCACTTTCATGGAGACCACATCTAAGAAGTATCGGTATCGGTACTCGGTATCGGCAAGTACACAAATAAAAATACTCGTACTCGTATCGGTTTGTAAAAAATGATATCGTTGCATCCCTAGTTAAAACACACATTATTAAGAGGGGGGGGATTGTGCAAAGGGCCAACATAGCCTCTCCGTACACTTGAGACACTTGGTTTTCTCTAATTACCCTGTTTATTAGTTTCCTCGCTTCAGCTCATCTGAAAGCTTCATCAACAGCAGGACATGTCGAGGATGCCGCGGCCCAATCACGAAACACCACCATCTCCATTAAATCAATAACCAATGGAGCGTCCGGGCTCGCTAATGAGGGACACAGGTATATAGCAGGAGGGTACTGTGCGTATGTGTGTGTGTGTGTGTGTGTGTGTGTGTGTGTGTGTGTGTGTGTGTGTGTGTTTAAAGTGACCTGTGGATGAGCATGTATACATGCTCAGCTATATGAAGATATGGGTTATTTCTTAGGCTAAGCCTTTGTGTTGTGTGTCCGTTATAGTGTTGTTTCTTTTTCATACTATCCACGCCGCATTCGGGGCCGTTCACATGTTGCGTATTTTGGGCGCACAAACCGGGGCACATCTGCGGAACAACGAGTTGGAGTTTAGAGTTTAATTTGCTCATTTTCTTTGAGTTCTCTCTTTGCTTGAAAGTGTCTCCACTTTCGAGCTGTCAAACAATGCCATGCTAACGACCTGTCAATCACAACATAGCCACACCTTAAAGCTTACCCTGCTGATGAATCTGGAAAGAAGGAAAGAAGAAGGAAAGAAGAATAAATATATTTCTGCTTTTTGTTTCAGCATAAATTCTACGAATTATTTATATATGAGAAATAAAATCCACTCTTTGGTTGAATTGGTCACAAGTTACAGACATACAACAAATGAGAGAAAAGCGATGGAACGATGACATACATAGCGCTTACCTATTCACCAACTTTTCCACCTCAGCCAAGTATTAAAAGGTTTTCTTGCAATATTTCGTTATTTTTTTAATTCTTTTTCTTCAAGCCCTTTCTGCACTTTTTCCTCGCTAATTGAAAATGTTCATTAAAGCAGGTGGACGGAAACTCACTAGCTGTGTAAGTAAAGCCAGCATGCGTTTAGGCAAACAAATGCTCGGGAATTGGGAATTTGTTTTTGAGAGAATTGAGTGACTTTAATCTGGGATAGAAAAATCTCATTCCTCACACCTCCTGTAGTGGTTTAGTAGAAAGAAACCACACACACTGCGTCCACCTGTACTCAAAGAACAACTGATGTTGAAGTTACCTCACGTTGCGATATATCAGGAACACCTGGAGGGGAAGGTCTTCAAATTTGACGCAAACGTCCACTTGGACTAAAGGATGAAACTGACTAGATTTTGGAACCAATGTCTACTTGGACTCAACGGTGAATTTAAAAAGGTTGCCTGTGACATTACAAAACCCGTTTTGGGCCAAAACTCAAGCATTCATATGCAACCACAAGGTGGTAATACTAGTTTCCCCATGGGGAAGAACACAAACGAAGAATGTCAACTGGGGACCCTGGAATATTCAGAAGCAGCAGATTTTAAACATTTTACATGTACCTCCTCATTGCTACTGACTTCAAGCAGTGATGTTGTCAGCTCAGTTAAAATAATAGTATTTTTAAACATAAATATAAATATAACAAAATACTGTCATGTACTGAAAAAATTGGAATTATAGATGAAAACAAGCATTCTGTGTGTTTCTAAGGTGTGTTTTTGTCTTCTGCTAGTCCCTGTATTAAGGGTCTAAGAGTCTTTATTGTTGTCCACTGACGGTATCTATAAGTCATTTGGGGGCAATTTGAAGTTGCAAAGCAAGTCAAACCTCGTTCCAATCTGAATCAACTCAGGTGAAACTAATATTTTGTATAATCTGTTATAGAGTTTGGGATTAATTCTGAATACTGCATCAGGCTCAATCTAGATCTCTCAGTATTTTTTCAAACATTCCTTGGTCAGACAACATGTGAAAAGCTTGCCCAACATTGATTACACCTATTATGGTCTGGGTTAACACTAGATGTTGGACTCCTTAACCCTCCCGTTGATCAGATGTCGGAGCCTGATAATTGGCAGTATGCAAAGAGAGAGAGAGGCCGCATCTCTGTGGCTGAGGAGAGGGTGTGTTTCTGTGTTTTCGGTGGAGCGGCGCTGACCTGTGGTGGCGACGTCTCCTTTTGAAGACGAGTCTGTTTGATTCACTGGGCCCCTCTCCAGCTCCCATTGATTTATTAATCACTCCACCAATGAACTAACGGATACTGACCTTTTCATAGTCCCTTAGCAGCCCCCACCCCCACACCCCCACACCCCAACCAGCTCTGAATCGATCATTTAATGGAACATCAAGGCCACAGATTATTTGTCAGCGTTTTGTCATGCATGCTCCCATATCCAGATAGGTCAATACATTGACCTTCCCTAAGAACTGTGTAAACAACAACAGACGGGACTGAATGCCATTATTAACCTCTGTCCTCACATTTAAGAGCTATTTAGAGTGGGGGCTAATGAGGACAGACTGACTGGGAGGGGGTCCACTGCTCTGCTGTGGCCTGCATTCACGAGCCAACGTGCAATGCTACGGGCAAATACTTGTTTGTTTGTTTGTTTTGCTGATGAGAATTTGCATTTCCCCAGTTATGCTTCAGTTGAGCTTGTGCAACACCTTTTTTATAGTATAAATATAACTGCATTTGGCTCATATTCACCACCAAACATGACAGTCTAAAATAAATCCTTCTCATGGAAGTACCCAAGTCCATAGTGTCCTAAAAAAACAAAGTGGAAACAGGCCAGCTGGAGCTTACTGTAGAGCACAATGGCTGCTGTGAGGGCTTGGAGGTTGCAGTATTGTCCCCTGATTACTCCCGGCATGAACTCAACTGGATGCACAAGAAAAAGAGAAGAGGGGGTGGAAAACAAAACAACAATGTGGCTACATCCAAGTCCGAGCAATGCCGACCCTATCAGCCAGGCCAGTGTGAGAGAGCATTGGCTTTCTCAATGGATGTCAGTCACTGCTCCACTAATGGCGGATGACATGGAACATAATGCACCAACTAGATCCCAGGCCGGCAGGAGTAATGGCTCATAAATTCAGCCGCCCTGGAGCAGGAATCTGTCAAAACCCAGCAGTGTATTGTGGGTTAATGTTTTTCATACACCTCCCCTCACTCAGCAGTCACTGCAGTGTGCCAATCAGCTTGTGTGTGTGTGCATGTGTGACTGTGTATGAATGTCTATACCGCCCCTCCCCCTTCTCGCTCTCAATGCTGCTGCCACTCTCCATGCAGCCAGCCATACTAAAAAACATTTTCTTTTTAATTAATCACGGCAATACTATGGAGCAGCTTTAGTCAGGGTCCAGTTGCGTAGCTTAAGCTCCAATCAATGGCGCAGGGTCAAAAGCTCAGGGACTGTCAATATTTTCCACATTGCCACAAAAAAATTAAATGAAAGTCCTGGAGGCTCAGGCTGCCCCAAATAAAGCGCCCTGAGGACGCAGGCGGCCCAAAAAGCCTCCGACTGCAGCCTGCAGACTCTGCCACGCTGCTCCTCTCTTTTGTTCCCGCTGCTCGGGTGCAGAGGAGCAGGGCTGTGACCCACAGAGCCGGGTCAGGTCTGCCTGTGGCATGCTTTTCAGCATGCACCCGTGGCACATTTCATTCCACACAAAGGACCTGACAGAAGTTGCACAAAAAAAAGGCAGTTATTCACTTTCCCTTTGATGTGGGATAAGAATAGAAAGTTAGACAGTCAAATCACAATCATTAGCAAACATTTACAATTAAACTATGTTTCAACATGTTGGAAAGGCAGTGGTCAAACTCACAGAATTGTGATTTTTAAAAGTTAGTCAAGAGTCGAATCCTTCTAAATACAGTATACTGGGAAAATAGGAACACAACATTATGTAAATCAAAACAGCTTTTTACAGAACCTCAAGATATTTGAGGGCTCTAACCAGCATCTTGAAGCCTTCATCAGCTGAGAGGATGGAGTTTGTTCTGTCGTTATGAGGATAGCTGAAGTGTTTTTTACATTAGTTCAAATGATCTCCACCACAAGCAGCAACATTTAAATGTGGCTTGAACAGCAATGATTCAGCAATGCAATGCAGTTGATACTTTGCTATTCTGTAAAAAAAACAAGAAAAAAGATTAATGATGCTGCTTTTTACAGTTACAAAGCCAATGTTTCAACTGAAATTACCTTTAGCATGGCTAAAGGTTAGGAAACTACAACACCTCTTTTGGTATGGGGAAATTCATGTACATGGTTAATAAAAAGGCAACTGTTAATTGCTGGCATGCGTTGGGATCTACACTCCAGTCTTCTGCATGAAAGTCAGACCTATTAAAGAAGAAGAAGAAGAAACCCCTTTATTAGTCCCACACTTAGTCCCACAGTGGGGAAATTTATCCTCTGCATTTGACCCATCCTTTAAGGAGCATTGGGCAGCCTCGTGAAGCGCCCGGGGAGCAACTGGGGGTTAAGTGTCTTGCTCAGGGACACAACGACATGGACTGGCTGAGGCGGGGTTTGAACCCCGGTCCTCTGGTTGAAAGACTGACTTGCTAACCACTGAGCCACAGTCGCCCTCCACTCCACATCCTCCACATCCTAACAACTTGCCACACAAAGAAAGCATTACGTCCTGTATTGGTATTAACCAAGCTTATCCACATAATCTTGGCCATGTAGTGTATATTTTTGCAATGTTGAATGTAAACTTTTTAATCATTTGTCTATTGGCATTCAACCTGTGCACAATACATCTAGAATATAATCCCAAATGTTATAATGGTGCATGCAGTCAAAAATAATATGTTTTTTAATATGCTTCAGTGTGAGGTTGGAACAAGCCGATTCAGACTAATGCTGTAAAAGTGTCAGAGTCGATGAGAAATCTAAAGAAAAGAAGATTCAGAAAGTGAAACGGAAAGACTAAGGATAGAGGTTGACAAATACCTACAGTCCAGCCACACAGTGATTTGCAATAAAGAACTGTCTCTCTGCATCAGTCACTTCTAAAATAAGTATAAAAAATTCACTAAACACTCAACTCTTTTCCCATTGGACTTGATATTACTTTTACTGAGCATAAATTGCCATTGTAAAATGTGTTTGGTCATTGGCATAAACTGGTATTACTATTCAGCTCTTATTTCGTCTATTTGCTCCCTGTCAGTCCAATTCCCAAAATGCCTGCAATCACTAATGCTTAGCGCTTCAAAGACCTACAGATGCAAATGCATCAAATGGCTTGTGAGCCACCCCAAGTGTGAAAAGCTTTGCCATTATCTACAGCTAATGGGGCAGATGTGGGCAGTGGAAATGATACAGTAGCTCTGGTAATGCAGTTCAATTCCTGGGTATCAATTAGGGAACTATGTAGCCATAAGCTAATGAAAAGAATCCAGTCATTGCCGTAATGACATGAGACTTGTGATGACCGTCTTATTGCTTCACTTGCTTGTAGCGAAAGCTGTGACGGCACATATCTATGTCTAGTTTACCGTAGAAACCAACTGGTAGGTTTTCCAAAAAAAACATTCTGAGCTAATCACTCCGAGACGCGTTACCAGCAAAATCACTTTTTTCCTGGCGCTGAAAAGCTTAGAATATTTAAACCTTTACCACCATCTAAAAAGAGAGGTGCACATGGCAGGTGTGCAGCACCATAGAAAAACAATGATTTGGCTGGCAACGCAACTTTATTATTATTATACCATCTATCCATTTTCTTCTGCTCATCCTGGGCTGGGTTTCGGTGGCAGCAGGCTTAGAAGGGTATTACAAATGTAATATAGGCCACTTGTATCCACCATCTCATTCTTTCGGGCACCACCCAAAGCTCATGACCATAGGTTCGGGCCAAAGCTTAGATTGACTCAAAAATCAAGATCTTTGCCTTATGGATCAGCTCCCTCTTCACATAAACAATCCGGTACAACACCCTGTCTCCCGCTTAACACTTGGCTGAAAACTGCCCCAGCGTATGTGTCAGGTCCATATAATTTGCAAAGAGTTCTGAGGTACCCAAACCAGAAACTCTCCAGACCCTACCTGGGCCTAGACATCTTGTTCATGAAAATAAAAAGGCTGACTTCTTGATGAGGGACACGCCTTGTGGAAATGTGTTTGAGAGCTGTGTTTGTTTACTCAGCACAGTTATACAAGGACTGGATGGAATTTGCAATATTCCTCCTCAATCTGAGGATGGAACCTTCTTTCCAACGTGCTAGAATATACTTTCCACAGGAAGCTGGGGTGTGTGATACCTTGATAAATTGAGAGTACACCCTCTGGTGCCCCATTTCTAACAGGTTGGCAGTTTTTCTCCCTTGCTGAAAAAAGTTTCAGCCTCGCCCTGCTTTCCCTTTTTGAGTCTTTGTAACAGTATGCCAGAACTTCCTTGAGGCCAACTGAAAGTCCTTCTACATAGATTCCCAGAACTCCCACCACATTCTAGTTTTTGCTTTGGTGATGGTGCTCTTCATGGCCAACCAGTGTCTGTCTGCTGTTTCTGAAAAAACCCTGGGCCAACCAAGCCCTAAAGGCCTCCTTCTTCAGGTCCTTTTTCACCGCTGGTGTCTACCAGCCAGTCTTTGGCCTGGGGAGTTTTTTACAATAATTCAATTCAATTCAATTCAGTTTATTTTGTATAGCCCAAAATCACAAATACAAATTTGCCTCTGAGGGCTTTACAATCTGTACAAATACAACATCCCTGTCCCGGGACCTCACATTGGATCAGGAAAAACTCTCCCCAAAAAAATAGTAAAAACCCTTTCACAGGGAAAAAAGGGAAGAAACCTGAGGGAGAGCAACAGAGGAGGATCCCTCTCCCCAGATGGACAGAAGCAATAGATGTGGAGAAAAAGATTTGTTGTCCTACCTGACTTCAACGTCTAGGGCAGGGGTCGGCAACCCGTGATCCAGAGCCGCATACGGCTCTTTCGTCGCTCTCTTGCAGCAAGGTGTGTAGAGTAATGGTGCGTTCACATCCAACGCGACGGAAAATTACTGCCGTTCCGCCGGTTTGAATCAAACTGTTGCTGGTCCGCCAGAAGTAGCGCTGGCAGCGGCCTCATTCAGACGCTGTTGTGCGGCTACGGATGATATTATTGTAGCCGAGTGTCTGTTGTGTGTCTATATTTGTAATTATAATAAAATGAAAACACGCTCCAGGGTAACTTGAACCACTTTTTTATCTCCTTCACACACATATATCCCACAATTCCACTTCTCTTTTCCTTTCCGTTTCTCCCTCCACAATAAAAGCACCGGAAACATAACTTGGAACACAGCTTCCTATATAATTGCTCGATCCCTAATATTATCGCTTACATTATGAACGTTTTACATTATGGCGTTTTATGGTCCGACAGAGGGACTTCCACAAGACGTTTAAAGCTTGGGATAGCCTTCTGTTAATTTTGTACTATAGGCTTGACATAATCTGCAGAGGATAAAATAAAATCTGCCTCCAAATTAATTGCACTTTCATGGAGACCAAATCTAAGAAGTATCGGTATCGGTACTCTGTATCGGCAAGTACACAAATAAAAATACTCGTACTCGTATCGGTTTGTAAAAAATGGTATCGTTGCATCCCTAGTCAGAATAACAGATCATGAAGCTGTAGATGTCCCTGGGAAACAGTTGTCTGTCTAGACTAGATACACGCCGGGCACCGCCACAACACTCACATGTTATCATTATGTTAGACCAGGTGCAGTAGACTGGCCATGGACGCCCCAGTCTTGTGAGACAAGGAGAGGACATGTGTCTTTCCTCCTCCTTGAAAGGTTAGAGCCAATTAGATGTTAGGATGATGTGATGAAACCTGTGACGAAAATCTGTGTATAAAACAGCCGAACATCCGGTTGTGGTGAAAGTTTGTTTGGTTTCCAACCTGTGTGTTGACTAAACGACTCCCTGCTCTTGCAATTGCAGCGCTATACTTTGCTTGTGACCAGAGAAATAAATCTACCAAAATGAGAGAAGTTGTTCGGCTGAATTCTTCCGGAGTTTCTACCAGGCATCCAATTTGGATTACGCTAACAAGTATTAAAACTGACTTTGTATATAGTCAGGGTCAATTATCCATCATCTAGTCCCTTTGTGAAATACATTGTCCCAATTAAATACTGCATACTGATATATTCCAACATTCCAACGCTTTGCATAATATTTCCTTAGTGGCATCCCTGCACGTCCTGTCTCACGATTACGTGGATTTATGATACACATTATATTGCATTCATTTTCATAGCTATAAGTTCAAATGATGTATGAAAACAACTTGAGTTTTGGCTCATTATCAATGGCTGAATTGAGCCCTCATGGACAGTAATATGTACCATGATGCATTTCCTGTCATCAAGTCAAGTCTGAAAGGGCACTGGGCCGAAGGGATTAAATAGGACATGAGGGTAATCCTCTCAATCCCTTCCATGGATACGAATTCAAGTTCCTGACCCTTCATGAATGTATTGACATTGGTAATTAATGCAAGACATAAAGGGTGCTGCTCGACATCAAAGGATAAATCAATTAATGAATAAAATTGAGCTATAGGTTGATATATACTGTCAAGCTTTCCCTTTAATTTTATTTCAAAATAATAACACATATTTCATTACATCTCAAGAGGTCTGTAGAGAGTCTGCATAAGGACCCTTGCAGACTTTATTTGAACAACCTTCTGTAGATTTTCAGAGAATATGTCCATACAGTAGTCCACAGGCATGCACATGTGAAAAGTCCAGACATTTAGATTTTACAGCTTAGAGTTAGCATTTAGTAAGGAATTCAGACAAGTATATAAGCTGGCTAGGACAGTTGTTGATCATATCAAATCAGTGTTTTCAACAGCGTAAAATAAACTGGACTATAAAGGTAAAAAAAATCAGAGTTTCATTAAGCTGCACCAATAAAAGATTAGTATTTAAAAATAATGACTGTCATAATATTACACACCCTTCCTTCCGTCTTTCACACCCATACCTTAGGCTTTTTGTATTTTTGCTCTATCTATTTGCAGCAGCCAAACCAAGTTTTTTGTTTTTTGTTTTTCTATTTTTCAGTGTGGCCCTTCCTGTTGAGTGTTAAGTTGTAATAGATTTGTGAGCCTAAAATTGACTGCACATGTATAATAAAGGATTGTTTAAGTGTACATTACAATGCATAAGAAGGATATGATAAATAATGAGGGACATTATGAAGGATGTGTAATTATATGCAATAAGAAAGTCACTGTATGTTATATTGTTTAATGTTTAGGTGTGAATGGTTTTTATAATGGTTCTGTAGGAGTTAGGAATGTGGGACTGTCTCTTTAAGAAGAAGTAGGTCCTTATATTTGTTGCTAAGGGAGGCGGAGTGAGACACTGAGACATTGAGACAATTGGGACTGGAAGGACACGCGGATGGATGTACTTTGAAGATGGACATTTCCTTTGTTCCTAGAGGAAAAGAGCCTCCGCCTTCTCTGAAAGCAAATGGACCTATGGACAATCAGGATGTTAAGAAAGGTATTAGAATAAGGGAAGGGAGCTAACCAATGAGAGGGCCTTAAGCTCCGTGACTGAAAAGTATTTAAACTAACACGGGCAAAACAGAACGGCCTATTTATCTTCGAACGCAGAGGCGGCAGGTAACTGGGGGACAGTCTGTGAATCTGCAGGAAAAGAGAAGGCCTCGATCGAGTAATGTATAACTGTTTTGTCATCATCTTTTATTAAATATTTTAATTGTATTCGTTTGCATTCTGAACTTTTCTCCCACGAACTGGCCGGGATAACAAACTAAATCTTTCATGAGCTATTGACCTACTGAAGTCTGAGCAGCTGACCCAAATTGATTTTAGCTCGGTTTTCTTCTGGACACCGCTGGCCACTATGGGAATAGAGGGCCCAAACATACTGATCAATGCTCGTCCAACTCTGAAGAGGTCAAGAGAAACAAGATAACAGACCATCTGAGCTCTTCAACTGGCAAACACACCTGTTTCCATTTGGAAGGATTGTCTTAAAACTGATCCCCATAAAAAACAAATTCTTTAAACTTCAACCATAAAGATTTGCTTACTCACCTACAGGCAAGGCAACTTTATGTATGTAACATATTTCAAACAGAGGCATTTCAAGGTTATTTGAAAGCATTAGGACATAAAAATCATAACCAATAAAAAGCTAAATAAAAAATTAAGATTGAAAAATACATAGACATTATAAACATAGAATGAAACAAACAAAAGGGCAGTATAGAAACCAATCAAGTAAAGGCTCAGGAGAACAACAGGGTTTTTCATTTCGTGGCTAGGGTTGTGGTGCATTTGAGATGGTCAGGAAGTTTGTTCCATCTGTGCACAGTATCGTAGATCAGCCTCCTGTAATGGTCTTTTTCTCAGGTAAAAAAAAAATACTATTGTAGCTTAAGCAAATTCAGAATGCCCTTTATTGAGTTCTCAAAGAGTTAAAAAGCCACTGCAATGGCTACTAGTCAATCACAGAATTGACTTCAACTTACCGCTCGTGTATAAATCGCTTGATGGTTTCGACCCAAAATAAATTTCAGATTTACTTCTGCCATATGAACTCCACATGACTCCAAGGTCATCTGGAACAGGTTTAGTACACAACACGGTGTAGCTGCATTTATGTATAATGTTCTTCACTGTCTAAACAAACCACCAGAAGACTTCAGATTTGCTACCATGAATGTGCTCTACTGCCTCTAACTGAAACTCTCAGACTTTTTTTAAATTCTTTTTCCCTTTAATCTGTTTGCTTTTTTATGCTTTTGTTTCTTTTTAAACCTAATTATGTAAGTTACTTGAATTGCCTCTGTGCATAAAATGTACTATATAAATAAATATGTCTTTCTTTTGCATGTAGTCACCACTAAACAAATGATAATGATGGAAATTCAAACAGCCGAGTTGGGAGTTCATTGAAGAGGTTTTGTGGACGTACAAGTTGCTGTGTCAAGCCATATAGATGCAGTCAGATACTATACTAATGGTGTAGTACTACTGACTGTTTGTGCTGTATTAATTTCTTAGTTATTTCTATTTTGGTACAATTTAACAACCTTAAATTGAACAACTGTGGACACAAACAGACTGTGGTCTTACAGCTAAGTGGAATAATGTTTCATATAAGATGTTGAGTGTTATAATGGCAGTGTTAAGAGTTGTTGTTGTTCTATTGATGCTGGAAGCTGAACACAACACAAAGTTACATGAATGGATCAGTCATGAATGCACTCTGAAGGATTTAACCACATATGCACAGAGGAGCCGTCCTGATTCGGAGAGAGACATGTGTAGACAAACACTGCCCTCAGCTGGTCACTTCCTGTGAAGCACGCGGACATTTATAGGAAACTAATGTGAGCCAACAAACAAAACAAAAAAACACACACACACACACACACACTTATTTGGGTGGGAGTGGGGGGCTGCGTTTGAACAAGGCAAAACTGTCCAAGTCAGTTATTTTTTGCTTCTGATCCTAATCTTTTTTACTATCTGCTAATGCTGAGTGTGTTACAATTTTCATTTGAAAATCATAAAATAGTCATTGCATTGTATTCCAAAAAGGTAATTAACCCTAGAACACTATCATCAGGTGATTTTCACCCGAACAGTTGTGTTTACGTTATTTTCATTGTGTTGCTTCTGTCTGAGCTGTGTAGGTCCTTGTGTAGCTTCATGCTGTTCACAGACGTTATTGAAGGTGGGTGTGCCTTTATTGAAGGTGGACGTGTCTCTCTGCTCCAATCCCTGGTTGTTTCAACAGGCACATGTTTGGGTGATTTTCACTCGACATTAGTGATAGAGGCTGAAAAAACTTTGGATGGGTTTTACATTGATGTGTAACTTTTCCTTCACAGGACAAGGCCAACATGTCCCAGGAACTGGTGGACCAAATAACAAGTTCATAGCTCCATTATTTATATTTTTAATCAGGTTTTATTGATGATTCCCTAATTATTTTTTTTAGGGTCCCCCCATGAAGAAGAGTATACTTCAATTTGCCTTGTATTGTTGTAATTTATTATATTTTGATGAAAAGTATATTTTATCAGGTATTGGGTGAAATATAACTAAGGTTAGTGATAGTGTAAGCAACGTGGGTGTATCAGCAGGAATAATTCAGTCCAACACGTTCTGGGTTTTCCTCATAACTTTTAATACCGCTGAACACTCCAACTGCCGCGCCAAGTTCCCCTCTCTTCTCATCCTCCCGTCATTTCACCCTCTCGCCTCCAGACATCCGAACAGCACCGACTAGTGGTCATAACTAATACATTAACTTTACAACATACAATTTGACTCTTACAATAGTGTGACTATTTTTAACATTAGTGTTCTAGGGTTAAAATGTATACAATGTAAAAAAAGACCAGATGGCCTGTTGCAACGGGTCCGGCACACCATACCCCGGCAGCACCCCACACAGAAAGCCCAGAGGGACCCGGTCGAAAGCCTTCTCCAGGTCCACAAAGCACATGTAGACTAGTTGAGAAAACTCCCAGGACCCCTCCAGTATCCTTGCGAGGGTAAAGAGCTGGTCCACGACCAGGACGAAACCCGCACTGTTCTTCTTGAATCCGAGATTCGACAAACGGTCGGAGGCTCCGTTCCAGCACCCTGGCATAAGCTTTTCCTGTACGCCTGCAGTAGGAGCTGTGTTCGTATCCTCAGGAGTAAGTCAGACACGTTCCCGGTGGGTGTTGGCCTCTGCCCTTTATCACCAGTCCTGTTCGTGACTTTCATGGGGCCAGTCAGGGGCGACTGTGGCTCAGTGGTTAGCAAGTCGGTCTTTCAATCAGAAGGTCGGTGGTTCGATCCCCGGCTCCGGCAGTCCGTGTCGTTGTGTCCTTGAGCAAGACACTTAACCCTCATTGCTCACCGTTGCTGTGTCTACTGTACACTGTATATCATGTAAGTCGCTTTGGATAAAAGCGTCAGTGAAATGTAATGTAATGTAATGTAATGTAATGTCATGGACAGGAAATCTAGGCGCAGGCGTGGGGCAGAGAATGTCAGGTTCGGAGGTCTCGGGATATCCTCTCTGCTGTTTGCAGATTATGTGGTCCTGTTTGCCTCCTCGGATCATGACCTCTAGCATTCGCTGGAGCGTTTGGCAGCCGAGTGTGAAGCGGCGGGGATCAGCACCACAAAATCTGAGGCCATGGTGCTCTGCCGGAAACCGGTGGATTGCTCCCTCCGGGGGGACAGAGTGTCCTACCACAAGCAAAGGAGTTCAAGTATCTCAGGGTCTTGTTCACGAGTGAGGGTAAAATGGAGCGAGAGATCGACAGGCCTATCGGTGTGGCTGCAGCAGTAAAACAGGCGTTGCACTGGGCTGTCTTGGTGAAGAAGAAGCTGAGCCGGAAGGCGAAGCTGTCAATTTACTGGTTGGTCTACGTCCCAACCCTCTCCTATGGTCACAAACTTTGGGTCGTGACCGAAAGAACAAGGTCTCGGATACAAGCGGCCGAAATGAGTTTCCTCCGTAGAGTGGCCAGGCTTAGCCTTAGAGATAGGGTATTGAGCTCGGACATCAGGAGGGAGCTTGGAGTTGAGCCGCTACTCCTTCGTGTTGAAAGGAGTCAGCTGAGGTGGTTCGGGCATCTAATTAGGATGCCTGTCTTTAGAGATTTTCCAGGCACGTCCAACTGGTAGGAGGCCCCGGGAAAGACCCAGGACACGCTGGAGGGATTACATCTCCCAGCTGGCTTGGGAACGCCTCGGGATCCCCCAGAATGGGCTGGTAGATGTTGCAGGTGAGAGAGAAGCCTGGGTCAGCCTGCTTGACCTGTTGCCACCGCGACCCGACCCCGGATAAGCAGGTGAAAATGGATGGATGTAAGAAAAGGTATTTTAAAAGTAAAATTAAAGTTTGTTGAAAAAAGAAATAGTATGTTATTATTTTGTCATATTATTCTCAGTTTTACTTTTTTGACATCTCATACGTGATAGGACCCTTTTTCTGTTGTATCACATAAGGCCCTTGCCACTTAGCTAGAAGTTTGCAATATTTCATTGGGAGCATTACCAAGACTTTCTGTCCAGGGGAAAAACTCCTTTCCCTGGCAGATCTCTGTCATACCACGTTTTCTGGTTCAGTTGGGCGTCCCTCATATTCTGCTGAGCCAGTGTGGCCATTTTGCTTAGTTTCTCCCTCATGTGTACCACATAGGTAATCACACTCTGTGGCTCGGCTATTTTGTGACTTTTTTCCCAGTGACTTTTAAGCAAAGTAAGTGGCCCTCTTACCTCATGTCCGTACAAGAGTTCGAAAGGAGAGACACCCGTGGATGCCTGATGCAATCAGATCCTGTATCATTGATGAACTTCCTTAGCATTTGTTTGAGAGTTTGGTTGAACCTCTCTGTCAAACCATCAATCTGAGGATGGTATGGGGTAGTCTTGATGCCTTTAATCCCCAGGAGTTTGTACACATCCTTCAGTAGATTGGACATGAAGTTAGTCCCTTGATCGGTCAGAATTTCTTCGGGAAACCCCACCCTTGCAAAGAATTGCACCAAACAAAAAGCAAGTGACTTTGCCTTTACTGTTTTAAGTGGGAAGACCTCCAGATATCTGGTAGCGTAGTCAGTAATTACCAGCATGAAGCAATTTCCTGACTTGCTTCTCTCTACAGGGCCTACTATGTCCATACCCAGTCGTCCAATTGGTGTGGAAATGATGGGCAATGGCTGAAGGGGAAATTTAGAAAGATATCTTGCTGAAAAATATCCGTCTCCCTTAATCAGTTCGAGCCCTTTTCCTTGCTCCAATGGCTTGGCCAGCCGTAGAAAAGCACTCAAGCTAGCGTCATTTTGTTGCATGGCCTGCATGTCGGTTGGTATTTGATACCCTAAAGGATGTGTTGGGTTTGGTTCGACTTTTGTCTTTAGAAACTTCTCCTGTCTTTTCTGGCTACGTGTTTTACGATCCCCTCCCGGCTTCGTTTCAAGTTCAGCATTGTGAAAAGGTAGTTCAATAGGAGGCTGTTTGGTCCCTTTAGCTCTTGCCCGTGTGAGTGCGGCACTACAGACATTCCTTGGATACAAAAGATCAAGAAGAACAGGTAAATCATGACCTAGTACCACCGGAAAGGGTAGATTGTCAACCACACCAACGTTCAGGAGGTAACTCTGGCCTTGCACTTTGATATAGATGTCTGCTGTGGGATAGGATTTTTCGTCTCCATGTACACAACAAATGGGCACGATGTCAGTGATACACATACTGTGGGAAGGAACAAACTGTTTATGAACCAGTGTCTGGTCACTGCCAGTGACCAGACACTGTAACTCACAGCCATTCATTTCCACTGTGGTCTCTCTCTGGGGCTGTTGTGGCTCCTTTTGTGGCTTCCTGTCATGTCTTGGCACATCTGGGTTAGCTTCACCGGATTTTTGGGACAAACAGGTTTTGTGTGTCCCTCTTCACCACACAAATAACAAATAATTATCTTAGAAGATTTAGAGAATGAATTCACCTCTGTAGGTTGCTCCCTTACCGGAGCCTTACCCCATGTTGAGTCCACCCTTTGAGTGGACCGAGAGACAACCGCCCCCTTGTGTTCCTTAGTCGACTTGCAGGCAGTGAGGCTCCATGGCTGCTTCTTCCGTCTGGCAGCAACAAACACATCCGCTAGGTCAGCTGCATCTGTGGCTGTTGTCGGGTTGTGCTCTCTAATCCAAACCTGTAGCTCAGGGGAAAGCATTCTTAGGTATTGTTCCAGGACCATAATTTCTCCAATTCCCTTCACATTTTTGTTTTTGACTGAACCCACTTCCCATAAAGCTATTTTAACCTAACATATAGTTCTTTTGGAGTCTCATC
This sequence comes from Cottus gobio, assembly GCA_023566465.1. NCBI lineage: Eukaryota > Metazoa > Chordata > Actinopteri > Perciformes > Cottidae > Cottus > Cottus gobio. Next base: position 26,278,658 of record CM042218.1, read on the forward strand.
TGGTTCAACTTCAAGGCTGCGAAACCTCTGTCTGTAGGTTTCTGGATTTATTATATTATTTATCATATTTTTGAAGAATAGTTAGCTGGCTGTCAGCAGCAGAGTCCTCCTCCATACTGGACTCGGCCTCTGCTGCTCCTTGGCTTCCTTTTATTGTGCTTACAGCCACTTTCTTGGCCTGTGAGTTTCCAAAACTCCTTGTCTTCCTCTTCAGCCGAGGGACTTTTATTGCATCCTCATCCTCCTCCATGTCGACCTCACTGCCCGTCAACCCCACTTGTCCACTCTCACAACTTTCTTTTACATTTACTGTTTTCTGTCTGCTACCTGTCTCACCCTGTCCTCCAGTACACACCTGGCTGTCCTCCTGACACTGTGCACTCCCCTGGCCCACAACGTCCCCCTCTTCTGCCATCTGCTGAATGAAGACCACCCTGTCTTCTTCCACTTCATGCCCAACTTTTGTCCCTCCCTTTTCTACCTGCTGGACCAACTTTGTCCCCTCATTTTCCACCTGCTGTACTACTCTTGTCCCCTCATTTTCCACCTGCTGTACTTCTCTTGTCCCCTCATTTTCCACCTGCTGTACTACTCGTCCCCTCATTTTCCACCTGCTGTACTACTCGTCCCCTCATTTTCTGCCTGCTGCACCCCTCTCTGACCCTTCTTTGCTCACCTGCTGCACCCCCCATGCCCCGTCTTTGCTCACCTGCTGCACCCCCCATGCCCCCTCCTTGCTGACCTGCTGCACCCCACCTGCCTCCTGCTGCTGCTCTTGGCCGTCCTGCTTGTCTCCTCTGTCCTCAGTGTCTTTATTGTGGGACGGCACCCAGAAAGACTTCTGGGTGCCGTCCTGTTCAGCAGCTTTTCCTTGAGGACATGCTTTGCTCTGATGGCCCTCTCTGCCACAACTAAAGCACTTCATGTCAACCGACGTAGCCAAGAAAACATAGTCGTACTCATCCACCCTGAGCTTGAACCCAGGTTCAGCTCTTCCTTCCTATTGTTGGGGATCAGGAATACCTGCCAGGTGCCACACAGGAGTGTGACACCACGTGTTTTAGGAGAAGAGACTTGCACCCTGAGGACAGCTTCTTTACTTGGGATACAACTCTCCCATGTCTGGAGAGTTCTCCCGTTATAACCTCATCCTTTATGAATGGTGGGACGTTGGACACCACTACCCTTACTGCCAGTGTGGTCAGAGCAAGAACGGGTACGTAGGTATCAAACACCACGATCCCCTTCTCCACAACCGTGTTGACTTTTTGTATACTGTCTAAAAATATAACCACCGCCCTATTCACCTTTGCAGCGGACTTGCTGTGGCCCACTACCTCCCCCACTGCCAGG
>CM042218.1:26280210-26387710 GCA_023566465.1 Cottus gobio
TGCCTGTTTCCAAGAAATGGACAATGGAGGGGGATGTTTATATTGTTTGTTTGCTGTTCCGTTCAGTCCTATTTTCTGTTCAAATAAAGCATATTGGAGTGACCCCACACTATTCTACCTGTTGTTCTTTACATAGCTACATTGTGATAGTCCCATTTAGACCACAGGTAATCCAGATCCAATCCCACATTGCTTTGAAAAACCACCATAAAAATAGAATGGATTACGTGATCCTGGATAGCAGAAAAAGAGATTTCCAAATCTGGATCAGTTTGATCCAGATAAAAACTTTTGAAAAACCGGCCCCAGAAGATCAGTGGTTCGATCCCTGGCTCCATGTCCATGTCGTTGTGTCCTTGAGCAGGACACTTAACCCTAATTGCTCACCGTTGCTGTGTCTACTGTATAGCATGTATGTCGCTTTGGATAAAAGCGTCAGCTAAATGTAATGATGTCATCTACCCAATGTGCGTATGGCCATTGTTGCTTTGTATAATGAGCATGCACCTGAAACGATAACAGAGATGCTGGATAACCGGAATGTTTATGTTTTGTTAGCACTGCTCGGTCTAATGAATACTTTACATTTTAATTTAACATTGCTGCACCACTTTATGCGCCCAATGTTATTTTGGTCACCCTCAAGACTGTTTCATTCGAGTTACCGTTGACGTAGCCTTCATCGCCACCTACTGGCCTGGCAAGCGTTCTCGTGTTTACGGAGATATTTTGTGAAACGAAGGTTGTGTGGACAGAAAATATTTGTTCAAACGATATCTGTACACTTGTGTAGTATCCATTCAAGTACAAGGAGGTACTAGACAAGTCAGAGTCTGAATCATGTTTTTGCCTTGACAAAAACTATGATCTGCCATATTACATACAGATTCAACTATAGATGTACTGTATGTTTGTCAAATGGACATCTGCTTTCGTGGTGTTGACCAAGACAAGCAGCATTATTGTCTAATAATTGGCTATGGAGAGATGAGCTCGTTCTACAAGACATTTCCAAAGCTAAACTCATCTTTATCTGCTACTGCAAAGACCCCTACCTGGCTGAAGGTAGGGGTCTAAAACTGTAAAAGGTGATCAAGTGCAGAGACAGCTCCCAACACTTTCACTATGTATGTGTGAATACTACTAGATTCTCAAAAAAAAGAAAACGTGGATGGAAATAGATCCCAATAAAAGAAAAACACACTTGCATTTTAAACAAATGTTAACTCACCTCAAGACATAGATGTTATATGTGTTTGTGTCATATTGATTATTCCCATTTGTTTATGAAAACACTTGTGTATATCATTTTGATTACATTATGTTGCCTTCATGAGGCTGCATTCAAAACACATTGTCAACTCATTTATCAGGAACTAAGAATTGATGTTAAAATATAGTAGATTTAGTAATATGAATATATATATATATATATATATATATATAATTACAACACTTCACTGTTTATTTTAGATCATATCAAGTACACATTATCAAACTGTTAAGGCAAGAACACTTCAAGTCCTAAAATTAAATGTTTTAGATTAGATTAGATTCAACTTTATTGTCATTACACATGTACAAGTACAGAGCAACGAAATGCAGTTTAGCATCCAACCAGAAGTGCAATAGCAGTAAATACCAATATACAGATAATAATAAGTATTTTACAGATAATAAGTTAGTGATATAGGTACGGGATATACAGATTGATTGCGGTAATATGTACATGTTATACAGGTTGATTTGTGCATTAAATGTAGGTAGACTATAAGCAGGAACTATAAACATAATTTACAAAAGGCAAATGGGCATATGATAAGTTAAGTAATACAGATTGAGTGAACGTTAAATAGTGCATAATAATAATAAACAGTAGCTGCCTAACGTTACTAGACTAGTGCAATGCTCAGTTTTTAGTGCAGACAGTTCAAAAGTGTTTGAGTGCAGGTGTAGAGTCTTTGGTCAGTGGGGGGAGATGACGAGGAGATGGGTTTGTGGGTGGAGGTGGTTGGGGAGTAGGGGGGGTGTCAGCATGGGGCAGAGTTCAATAAGGAAACAGCTCTGGGGAAGAAACTGTTCCTCAGTCTGCTGGTCCTTGTCCGGAAGCATCTGAACCGTCTGCCTGAGGGCAGGAGGGAAAACAGTCTGTGTGTAGGGTGGGAGGCTTCCTTGAGAATGCTGCGAGCTCGACGCAGACAGCGTTTCCTCTGGATTTCCTCAATGGCCGGAAGTGGAGTTCCTGTGATGCGTTGGGCAGTTTTCACCACCCGCTGCAGTCCCTTGCGCTCCGCAACAGAGCAGCTCCCATACCAGACTGTGACACAGTTGGTTAGGATGCTCTCGATCACACAGCGGTAAAAGTTCACCAGGATGGCTGAAGACAGATGGTTTTTCTTCAGTGTCCTCAAGAAGAAGAGGCGCTGGTGAGCTTTCTTGACAAGGCTGGAGGTGTTGGTGGTCCAAGACAGGTCTTCCGAGATGTGGGTCCCCAGGAACTTGAAGCTGGAGACACGCTCAACATCCATCCCATTGATGTGGATGGGCGCATGCTTGCTTCTTTTCTCCTTCCTGAAGTCCACGATGAGCTCCTTGGTTTTGCTGGTGTTCAGGCGCAGGTTATTTTCGGCGCACCATGTGGCCAGGTGCTGTACCTCTTCCCTGTAGGCTGTCTCATCGTTGTTGCTGATGAGACCAATCACCGTGGTGTCGTCTGCGAACTTGATGATGGAGTTGGATCCATGCATAGGTCTGCAGTCGTAGGTGAAGAGGGAGTAGAGGAATGGGCTGAGTACACAGCCCTGTGGCACACCGGTGCTGAGTGAGATGGTGGTGGAGCAGGTATGGCCTGACCTAACATGTTGAGGTCTGTTAGTCAGAAAGTCCAAAATCCAGTTGCAGAGGGAGGTGTTGGTGCCCAGGTCTCCAAGTTTAGTGATTAACTTGGAGGGGATGACAGTGTTGAAAGCCGAGCTGAAGTCAGCAAACAGCAATCGCGCGTAGGTGTCGGTGTTGTCCAGGTGTGTGAGCACAGAGTGCAGTGCTGAGGAGACTGCATCGTCTATGCTCCTATTGCTGCGGTAGGCAAACTGGAGTGGGTCCAGTGTGGGTGGGAGGGAGTCCTTCAGGTGTGCCAGGACCAGCCGCTCAAAGCACTTCATGATGATGGGTGTGAGTGCTACAGGGCGGTAGTCGTTGAGGCACGTCGGCTTGGAGTGTTTCGGCACTGGCACGATGGATGTGGTTTTAAAGCATGTTGGTACAGCTGCTTGGGCAAGGGACAGGTTGAAGATGTCCGTGAAAACCCCAGTGAGCTGTTCCGCACATGCCCTGAGCACACGTCCAGGAATGCCGTCAGGTCCAGCCGCCTTGCGTGCGTTGATCCGGCTCAGTGCTGTGTGGACAGCAGTGGAGGAGAGTGTGGTGGGCTGGTGATCTGCTGGGAGAGTTGTCTTGGTGGCTCTTTTACAGACTAGGACTGCTCCGACGTGCCGTTAAAGGCCAAAGCAGATCATTTTGGATTGAAGACGACAAAAAGACATATTTTAGTTTTATGTACTCGTCAAAGATATCTGTGGGAAGGAGGTCGAAGGTCATTCTGGTCTCGTTGCAGCATCAAGCAGCAGTATGCAAGAGGGAAGCTCTCCTCTGAAACTCAAAGGGTCATGAAAAAGCAGATATTTGCATTCTGTACTTGCACCAAATTGGATTTTTAATCTCCGAATGAGAAGTGTTTCAGTTGTAATTGTCAAACATTGTTTGAACATTGTTTTTTAACAACCAGGACAAAATTACTTAATTTATCTAATTATCTTGACCAAAGATTCTTACATGTAAAACTTAAAAGAGACAAATACTTTTCAAAAAGGTACAATGAGTAAGGTCTAGCCACATACTCCAAACAAATAGAGGGCAGCATTCCACTAACTGGGTCCATACATCTAAGTGTAGTCATTCAAACAAAGCCTAACTAACAGCAGGGCAAGAACACCCAGAATCTAACCAATGCTGAAACTCTGAGAGCCGATCAAAATAATAATTCCCTATAATCTTCATGTGTGGTGTCGGCTTATAGTTTAAGCCATCTTTGCTTTTACTGTGACATTCACAAGGGCTGTACATTCCGCGTACACTGTGTCAGTGTGTTTATTGGAGACCAACCCGCCTGGAGGAGAGCCCTTGGCATAGGCAGCTCCGGGAAACCCAATCAGGAACCACAGCAACTCCAATTCAGCCAGCAGTGGGGGAAAGGATGAGGCGAGGGTAACAATAAGTATCCCCATACAGCATGATTTCTTGCTATTCAATAAATAATAAGTATATTTTAAATAACCACATGGTAAAGCCTTGGTATTTTTGTATTCTCCACACAAAGACTACATGTACTGACAAACACCCGGGACAACTCTACTTCTTCTTTCTCTGGAGGACAGACTGGATGCTATACAGTGATTAACTATAGCCTCTCGAACCACAAGTGGTATTACAGGACAGAGCTAGCTAGCCGTGGCCCGTTAGCGTGCTAATTTCAGTAGCTATCTCCGTAGCACAAAATGTCACTGTAATTCAAAAGCGTTGACAGATAGAGACAGATAGAGATGGAGAGTAGTTGTAATACTGGTAGTATGAGCAGGGGCAGTGTGTTCATTAGGGCGATATGGGCGACGCACTGCAGAACGGGAAAAGGAGGGATTTCTTTTCTAACCAATTCTATCACTGCAACAGTCGTTATCAGTGTTCTATTCTAGACGTCTGATCTGCCACTAAATGTCCAATCAGGCTGAAGACGTGCTTCAAATGGTCCTGCCCCTTTTCAGGCGATTTCAGTCAGTTTGAAAATCGCCCCAGAAGTCTCTCAGAGACTCTCATGTAAAATCTTTTTTTTTTCAATTTTCAGAGCTTCCAATACAATCTCTATGGGTTCCGGGAGGGCTTGCACATACACGCTTTCGTCATACGTAACTAAGACAAGAGTGGGTAATCAGCCAAATATCCCAGAATGCACTTTGCACCAGCAAACGGGGAACAATGGCGGATGAGAAAACCCTTACTGAAAGTTGACATTCTCTGAATATTACTGTTGTTGAGTCACAAAATTTAATTTTAGGATGTTTTCATCGCGGAACCGGTGAGCCCCGCCGGCACTGAGAATTTTTTCAGGAGCTGCCACTGAGTATGAGTAAAAGTAGTAGTTGAAATAATAGTAGTATGAGTAGAAGTATTAGTAGTATTCGTAGTATTAGATGTAGTAGTAATAGTTGTATTAGTAGCGGTAGTGGTAGTTGTAGCAGTATAGTCAAAATATTAGCAGCAGTAGTCAAAGTATTAGTACGAGCATTAAGTATTTCATACAAAAATCCTCATAGCTTTAAAAGTGTGAGCGTTAAAAATCTACTATTTCTACTATAGCTGCGCAAGACAACTACGGTATGATTGTGATCAGAATTAATGCAAAACGACAAATGTTGATTGCAGGTCTGAGACACACAGTCTCCTGTTTCTTATGTGGACCCTTATGTTGTGCTTTACTACACATGTGGCCTATTTTGTCCTGTATTAGCAATGTTGATGGTTGACAATGGTGTGTGCTTGAATAAACAATAGGGAAGATATGGGAAATGTGTATTTAAAGAGAGTTTTTTTCTTCTTCTTCAACTCTCCCAAACATATACCCCACTCTCATGATTGGTTTGCAAGAATTTGTGTGATGTTCATAAGGCATTTATAAACTAAACTCTATCAGCCCTAGAGGGTGGTAACCTCCGGTCAAAAAGTATAATTAAGTTTAATTTCATGTTTCACTTCCACAATAGTATGCAAAATTACTGAAAGCATAGGTTTGGTTGTTCCAGCACACTTTATTTCTTATTGACAATCTAAGAAACAGGGTAATATAGCCAGTGGTAGTGGGACAGTTACCATAACAAGGTGTATTGACTGGGTTAATGATCCTAATTCTAAATGACAAATCATAGATTTGGGACTATTAGCATGAAAACATTCCTCAAAGCCAGTCTGAGTGAATTGTAGGCTGCATGTGACAACTTAAGGTCAGATGCATCCATACATGCCTAATAGCTCAGCCAAGTGTGTAGGTATAATTAAGGGTGCCACCTTTCTTCAGGAAGCAGTCATGCTTATGTGTTCCCTGTTTGATCTGACGCTGGCAGACTCCCAGCAGGTCATCAAAGACGATGTCACTGTCATGAACCTCAAGCCTCAGCACGTCATTCTCCTGGGCCTTGAAATTGGTGAACTCTTCTTCCCACCAGGGGTTTCGGTTGTTGTTGCGAATAGACGTTTCACCCAGAGTGGCAGAGCCACTGAACACTTTGACATAGCCATCTGTGGTTCCCAGCAGGCTGGTGGGAAGATTGCTGGCTCGCAGGTCAAACAGTTTCAACTGGGCTTCAGTCAGACTCAGACTGCACAGGACCAAAAGCAGGAGGGGACAACTGGAAGCCATGGCTTCACAGGAGGCTGTGAAGAAGGAACCGCAGCATTTTAATATTTAATTAAATAATATTATTTAACACAATTATATGTGTCTTGAGACTAAGATGTGTCTTAGTCTTAAGACACATCTTTAGCTTACAATGACTGTGACTGCATTCCTTTACCCACCTTAGACCTCATAATTTCTGCTTTTGAAACAGTGGACCATAACATTCCAATTACTGGTCAAAATGCTACGCTCACGCGCAGTGTGTATAGGGCACAAGCGCCGGAGCGGCATCATACTGTTGTGAACATTTTAATATAAATGAATATAGGATCAATGCCGACATTTGTGCATGGAGGAACCCATGACCAGGAGGGAGATACTGACAATCAACCAGATGGTACTGACAGAACCAGCAGTTCAGTTACACAAGATAAACACACACTCCCAGCAGGTCTGAAGAAAACACTATCAACACTACCAATGTAGATAGCGCTACATGGAAAATGTATTATTTAAAATAATAATATTAATACAACCAAAACAAGGTATGATTTGAACAAAAAAATAATAAATAAGTATTACAGACAAACTAACTAAACATTAAAAATAACAACACAAACATAAGAATATAACAAAAAAAGAACAATTAAAATATACGTCTTCTGCAAAAGGGAAGACCCCAAACAATCAGGGCGACATAGTTCTTCTTCTTTTTAATGAGCCCATAAAACTGCATTTTTCTTTTCTATTTTTCACCATTTATATTTATAAAGATATGCAAATTATATTTACATCATTGCAAAGGGTTTTTGTTTTCACATTTTTCCTAGAGAGCTCTAGTGACCTTGGAAAACTGTTGCACTGGGTTTCATTAATCCAATTCAACTACAACAGGCCCGCCTAATAAAAACAACATCAGGCTGTGAAGTGTAAATTGTAATGCAATAAGAAAATATTTGCAACACAATGCCAGTTTATGAGACCTGAATAACTTATAGATATCGCATCATAAACAGGTAAAAAATGGCTTATGGGCATGGATTTTTAAAAAAAAGGGATACCTTACCTGTAGTTTTGAAACCTTGTCTCTCGCCACGTACGCTGTCCCATATGTTTTTAAAGGGCAGCAATCCTCATATCAGCTTCATCTTATCCTCCCACAAAAAGAACATGCAACACTCTCAGTGTTACGTAATATGACAAAACAGGGATTTTAAGCTTTTGGTTGGATTGTTTGGCCCATTAGTCACCTAATGATTCAGACTTGATTCTTGAAGCAACCACTTGCCGTTGATTCAATGACAGCAAATACAATTCAATTAAAATTCTTAGATTTTACAATCTATACATTGCAACCACTCTATGGTTAAGAAAATATTCTACAGTTAAAAGAAAGGCTAATGTTAATTTTTCAGATCAGTGACAGGATGAAAACTCTCAGACATGCAACACCATTACTTTGACTTAGTATTCCACATTAATTGTGTGTGGAATCATCTAATATGATATAATCTAATCTAATATGTTCAATTTAAAATAACTACTTACAGTTTAGGTTTGGTAACAAAACCGTCACAAATATATGGTTTAGGGGACCAAACAACGACTCTTTGGGACTTTAAAAATCTGATGTTTGTTGGATCTATCCACCCATCCTGTGTTTGATATTCAATACTAAGTTAGCTGCTCTGATCATTACATAATTAGATGTATGCATTTAGTCTGTGTCCGCCACAAACAAGGGTCGTTATTGACTTACCATTTCCATTGATTTCATGCTGAACGACACAAAAAACAACAAAAACACAATTTGTGCCCATGAACACGAACCAATAGATTTATTTTTGTGACAATTTCACAACTTGGCCCAATACTGGGCTGATAGACCACATGTTACAACTCAATATGTTTTCAGCAGTCAGGGAGAGGTGTTATCATCTTCAAAGGAAAAGAGTGGGAAAACCTTATATGATAACAGCTGGATTTGTTTGGATTGTTATTCCATTTACTTGGTTATCTCTAATCATTCCAACACACATTTATGGACTGGACACCTTCAACTTGTGACCTGTTTTTCTCAGATCCACTGTAAATTTGAATTCATTCACCTACAAGTTGGCTTGCTTCCAATCTTTTCAATGTGTTTCCAATTCTTGTTCAAGCTCTCAGTCCTGGGTGACATAACATGTGTTTCATCATGTGAAACATGCATGTGTGTTTATGTTGTATTGTTTAATTTAGACCTGCAGAAAAGTTGATTCACACATTTGTTACTTCAAGACTGGATTACTGTAACTCCTTATTATCAGGCTGTTCTGATAAGTCTCTTGGGTCTCTCCAGTTGATCCAGAATGCTGCAGCTCGTGTAGGACTGAATGAGGACTGGGAAGAGAGATCACATTACTCCTGTATTAGCTGCTCACTGGCTTCGTGTAAGATCAAGAATCACATTTAGACAGTGATCATATGGTCCCTATCTATAGAGAGTTAAAGTTACACTGAAGATAGTGTTAACATTTCAGTCAATTCAACTCTGGTAAGAGTTAATATTTTACACTGAGAAGTGTTACTCAGATTTGACACATGTAAATAATACTTGTAGTGTTATTTACGTTTGACACTAGGACTCAAATATACTCTTCATGAGTGTTAGACCTACTTGACACTAAGTGTTGTTTTAACTGACTCTTGCCATTACTCTTGTATTTACTCCCTATTAGTGTACTTTTTATCCAACACTTACTTATTTTCAATTGACTCCTTTTTAACTCTTAAACACAATAACTTTGAAGCTAACACTTAAAACAATAAAACAAAAAAATGTCTGTGGGGAAAAAAACAACAAACACCAGTATATTCATGTCATTGTAACAATTTATTAAAAATAAAAACATTTTAGTTTAGTTTGCATACAATGTTAATTGTAATCCCGTTCGTCGGACCTTTCATTCAGTTGAAGTCCAGACTATGTCTCCATCAGGTTTCTGAGCCAACGCAGATTAGCTGTGAAACGATAGAGTAGAGAACAAGACAATATTCATTAAATATAAAATGATTTTGAAGAAATGACCGTAAATACAAAGATTTAAATAGTTTTGTTAAATGAGGCAATCCCCAAAGGAAGTTCACAGTAAACATTTTACACATCAATTTACCTGTTTGGCATCTTGATGCTCCACTGTCTTCTGGAGGGTTGAGGTTTCCCATTAGAGGACTGAATGTCAGTAGACAGCAATATAACGCTCACGCTACTTTGATAATTGATAATTCAGTTTAACTGAACGAAAAATAAAGGATTTTATGCAGTAACTGATTATTGACTGACTAACGAGCTTTAAAATTAATCCCATGCAGTCATGCAGTCAAAGGAGCTGTAGCGGCAATCCTCGCTACAGTCGGTAATCCCTGTCGGTAATCCGACACAGTCTGTGTATGGGCAATGAGCTTGACGCGTAATGAATGTTCAGGGACAGTAACTCCAGTTCGAAATGTTTACTTCAACAAAATAAAGTTACAAACATTCATTCAGTGCTCAACATGGCACAACGGTCAAAAAACTGTCTTGCTCCGCAGACTGATTAACCTCAACTGAGGGATATAGGGTATGACATACCGTAATTTCCGCCATATAAGCCGCTACTTTTTTTCACACACTTTGAGACTGAGGCTTTTACAACGATGCGGCTAATTGATGGATAAATGTGTTGGCGGCGGGACGCTAACTAGCTTCCGGCGGCGGGAAGCTAACTAGCTTCCGGCGGCGAGCCGCTAACTAGCTTCCGGCGGCGGGAAGCACATTTAAACTCATCATATCAGACCAATGAAATTGCCGAACAGGTAACAGTGGACCAATGAAACTGTTTCGGCAAACTAACTCACACAATCCATTTTGCGCTTCGTGCGCGCACCGTAATCATGGAAAAGAAACGAAGAAATGCATATGATGCAGCTTTCAAGTTAAAAGCGATCCGTCTGGCTGTCGAAGAAGGAAATAGAGCTGCTGCACGTACGCTCGACATCAATGAATCGATGGTGAGACGCTGGAGACGGCAGCATGAAGAACTGACTCGTTGCAAAAAGACGACAAAAGCGCAAACGAAAGAGAGACCGAGTGCAACGAAGCAATTCTGAGGCTGTTTAATTCCGACACTGAAGAAGAGGACTTCAATGGTTTTAGTGCACAGGAGGACGATGGCGATAGCGATCAATGACTTTTGCTGGTAGGTTCCTATATTTTCGCCGAGAAAATGTGTGACGTAGTAATTACAGGCTGTTCGATTCCCATACTGAAGAAGATAACTTTAGTACTGTTCTGAAAAAAAGCATTTGCGGTATGTATGTTGTTGTGGATGTTACCGGCATTTATTTAATAAAAAGTAAAAAAAAAAACTTTCCTGTAACGTCTTGCCACGTTAGTTTCAACGCGGACACTTGCGGCTTATAGACAAGTGCGGTTTATGTATGTACAATTTCTTTCTTTTTTTTTAAATTAGCTGGTGCGGCCTATATATAGGTGCGCTCTATAGTCCGGAATTTACGGTAGTTAGTAGCGTAAATTAAAGGAGCATTTCAACACATTTTTATAAACACATTTTATTAAATCTATTATGGCTCTTACATTTCCAGTCCCTAATTGTTTATGCTGGCTGCAAAACAATTACCAAATATGAATTACAAAAGAGACATAAAATATACAACATGCATCTATAATCCGGTTTACATCATGTGCAAAAAGGTAAATACACTTTATACAGTCTTTATACACTTTTGAGGTCCAATCGGTTACTCTGCTTGCTTCAGCAGGCAGAGTTTGTTAATAGGTCTGTCCAGTGTGTTGGTTTTGGTTTTCACACTAACTCGCCTGACTGTTCCATTAGAATCTGATAATGTATTTACTACACGACACATGACCCAAGAGTTGCGAGGGGCAGTTTCATCCATTATCAAGACAATATCTCCTGGCACTCCTGAGTAATTGGTCTATTATTGATGATAGCTTTGACTTCACACATGATGGTTTGAAGTCCTTCACTAGATAGTGACTGTTGTTTAAGCACAGAATTCAGTACCTTTCGTACAGCACGGATTTGCCTCTCCCATATGTCGCCCTGATGAGAAGCTGCTGGGGTGTTGAAAATCCACTTGATGCCTTTTTGCATCATGGTGTTCTGTATTTTCGTCTGATTCAGGTTTTTTACTGCCTCGCGCAGTTCTCTTTCTGCAGCAACAACATTTGTTCCGTTGTCTGAACGCATTATGGTTACTTGTCCTCTTCTGCTGACAAACCGACGTATGGCATTAATGCAGGAATCGGTGTCCAGACTGTGGGCTATTTCGATAGAACAGCTCTCACGGTGAGACAAGTAAAAATCACGCCATAGCGTTTGACAAGACTCCGTCCACGCTTGACTTCAAAAGGACCAAAGAAATCAACACCCACATTGGTGAAGGGTGGCTGATCTGGTAGCAACCTGTCTTCTGGTAGGTCTGCCATTTTTTGCTTCCCAGCCTTGGCGTTGAATCTTCTGCATATTGTGCATCTTGAAATTATTTTTCTGACGGCTGAGTTAGCTTGAGGGATCCAGTATTTTTGACGCAGCGAAGCAAGCATGTAGTTGCGTCCACAATGTCCGATTTCTTGATGGATGTGTTGCAGTATGAGGTTGGCCAGAGGTGAATTTTTTGAGAGGATAACTGGATGTTTAGCCTCTTGCGGCATTGCGGATTTATTCAGCCTGCCTCCAACTCTCAGTATCCCATCCTGCAAAACAGGGTCAAGTCTGTAGATTGGACTCTTTTTCTTGACCGAAGAGTTTCCTTGCAGAGCATTGATTTCTTCTGCATACTCCTGGACCTGACTTAGTCGTATGAGCTCCATTTCTGCTTTAACCAAATCTTTTAGAGATGGTGGACTTGGTTTTAATGTTGACTTACATTTCTTCATGTGCTGTATGATAAGCTTTTTCCGCTTTTCTGGATCGTTTTCAGCACGACAGATAGTAGCTTGAAGCTCCTTTCTCTTGTTTTTTAGGTGCATCAGTGTATCCTTTAGTCTCAGAAACCAAGCCACTGCCTTTTTTAACGGTAGCCACCCTGAAAAGTGAGTGATGAGCTTGTTAACAGGGTCTTGGCTATCATTTGTGCTGCACACCATGACTGTAGCACATGTCTTGATTTCTGGGTCTTCTTCTGTCGCTGAATCCTCTTTATCCAGTTGCTTTGGCCACTCACTTTGCAGTTTCAGCAGGAATTCAGGTCCTTGGTTCCATGTTTTTCTCTGGATGAACTTCTCGGCTTTCAACCCTCGAGAAGCCTGGTCATTGGGATTTAATGCAGAGTTGACATAACGCCATTGTGTAGGCTGAGAATGTTCCCTTATTGTGGTAACTCTGTTTGCTACGAAGGTTTTGTAGCGAGCGTTTTCATTTGAAAGGTACCTAAGCACCGTAGTGCTGTCAGTCCAAAAAACAGATTCCTGCAATGGGACCTGGAGTTCCTGTCTGAGCATTCATTCATAAGAGGCGGTGGCATAATCATCCTCACTCGCATCAGCAAAATGGTGCAGCTTTGCTGACTGTGGGGTCCCAAATCCTTCTGGCTTCATGCATCTGGGTATGCTAAATTCTGCTAAAATCTCCAAATTTGACTGCCATTCACGCCACCTTTTTGCATGTCCATCTCCTATCTCTTCGTCCCAACCTTGCTTTCTTTTGCACAGGTCTCTCAAGATGAGCTTCGCTGGCAACATAAGTGGCGCCAAAAAACCAAGAGGGTCGTAAATTGCACTGACTGTGGACAGGATTCCACGTCTAGTGACAGGCTTGTCTTGCACATTTATCTGAAACCTGAAGTTGTCAGTCTCTGTGTTGTCAGTCACTGGACCCCAAGGGCACGCTCCATGGGAAGTGTGTTGTGGCTGAAGTCCAGATCTTTCACTTTAGAAACTCTTTCTATGTCAGGGATGGAAGACAAGACTGTTCTGCTGTTGCTTACCCACTTAGTCAGATGGAATCCTCCTCTGGAGCACAAGTCTTGTAGGTATTGTACTAGGCTGATTGCCTGATTCTTTGTTGCCACTGACTTTAAACAATCATCAACATAAAAGTTTTTTAGCACTGTCTCCACTGCTTCTGCGCTTGTGGCATCTTTAGCATCTTCTGCAGTTCTTCTTAAAGCATAGGAAGCACAACTAGGTGAAGATGTGGCACCAAAAAGGTGAACCTTCATCCTAAACTCTTCCACATTGCCATCCAAATCACCCTCTGGCCACCACAGAAACTGTAGCAGATCTGCATCTTCCTCCGGTACCTTCACCTGGTAGAACATGGAATCTATATCCGCCATAAATGCCACTGGGTGCTCCCTGAATCTTAATAGGACACCAATGAGCGTGTTATTGAGATCAGGTCCTTGAAGTAATTGCTCATTCAGGGCCATTCCTTGATATGTAGCAGTGCAATCAAAGACTACTCTTATCTTCTTCTTCTTCGGGTGGTACACGCAGTGGTGAGGAATGTACCACACTCTGCCATCGCCACGACTGAGCTGCTCAGCGGGTATTTTCTCGGCGTAGCCTTTTTCAATAATGCCTTTCATGAAGACCTTGTAATCTTCATGGAATTCTGGATTTCTTTTGAGTTTTCTCTTTAGACTATCAACCCGCTGCTGAGAAATGCAATGATTATTTGGCACTCTGATGTTTTCATTTCTCAGCGGCAAACTCATGCAGTAATCTACCAACTTTGCCGACCATGTAACTAGGTGCATGAATTGTTGATCCTCTTGGGACATTTCATCCTTTTCTTCACAGCTTCTTTCTGGGAAATCTGTATTGTACTGCTTCACTAGCAATTCTTCTAATTCTACCACTGAGATGTGATTAGCAGAGTAGCTTTGTAGTTTACTGCTGGCTGTACTAGGGTTTCCACCCTTTCTGAGAGGTCAATTTATCAACCATCCAAGGGCAGTTTTGACCTTCACCTTCACTGTTTATGACCCACCATGGTTCAATGGCTTTTGGGATGTTGGCACCTATAAGCAGACCAACTTCTGCTTCAATACGAGGGAGATGCACGTCTTTCAGGTAAGGCCAGTGGGAAATATCTTCCTGTTGTGGAATGTTTTCTTTCTTTACTGGAATGTGGCTGTGTGTAAACACCTTTGGCAGTTCAATGTATGTGTTTTCTTCGATACCACATAGTTCTAGGTCTGAAAGAACACAACTGTTCATCAATTTGTGACTGTTCGATTCATCTTGACCCATTGTGTTGAGAAGAAACAGTGTGCGCTTTCCTTTAAGGCTTAATGTTTTCTGTAGCTCTTCACTGCAAAAGGTTGCAGTGCTCCCAGGATCTATAAAGGCATATGTTTCTACATACCTTTCACTCTTTCTGGATTTCAGCTTTACTGGTACCACAGCCAGAACACATTCTCCTTCTCCAGCTCCAGTGTTTCCACAAACCTCTTGATCCAGTGACACATAGGCACTTGAGATAGCGTTGCTCTCTTCAACTCCTTCCGGTGCAGCATTATTTTCTTTAATGACATGGTACTCCATGTCATTAAAGAAGGGTCTGCTCCCAGACCAGTCTGGGTGCCCCTGAGAACAGGTCTGACACCTCATTCTCTTTTTGCAATTCTTACTAAGGTGCCCCAGTGTAAGGCATCCAAAGCAAAGGCTTTTAGACTTCAGGAAGTCTATCCGTTCTCTGTTCGTCAGATCTTTGATCTTATTGCAGACAGACAGAGCATGATTCTTCTGACAGAATAAACATGGTTTGTGGAAAGCTGTAACAGCATCTTTCACTGGGCCGCTTGTCCTTGCTGTTGTCTCTGAGGTTATGTCCTGTACACCTGTAGCAAAAGTGCTTTTGCTTTGACCAGGTTTCCAGATGGTTCTCTCTTTGGTAACTTTATCCTTTTCCTTTGTGGCTTGGTAACTCTCCACCACAACTCCAAAAAGGGGATCCAGAGCTACCTTTGCCTGCCGGTCAATGAAGTCCACTAGGTTAGAAAACCTTGCTCGTCCTCTTCCTTTCTCATGGATCTCAAATGCCGTCGTTCTCCACTTCTCTCTAAACTTGTAAGGAAGCTTTGAAATGACAACTCACATGTTAGTAGGATTATCCATTTCTTCCATATATTCTATATCGTCCATAGTGTTCCTACAGCCAATCAGGAAAAGAGCGTAGGTGCTTAATGCTTTACCATCCTCTGGTTTGATCTGAGGCCATTTCAATGCCTTATCATCATAGCATTGGCTATCTTCAGCTCATCACCGTAATGCTTTTGGAGTAACTTTCTGGCCTCCAAGTGGCCCTAATAAAAGATTTGTAAGTAAGAGGGTCACCTTTAAATACTGGAATGTCCCTGCAAGGGAGGTGAGACATGGTCTGCTGTTTAACAAGCATTTCAGTTATCACATTTTGCCTCTGCATGACTTGATACAGCTCACTTTCATTGTTCACAGATCGATGGCGACCGTGTTCATGGACGCGTTGCGTTTCTTGTGCTCACTCTTCCCTTCTCTTACTTTGAGAAGACTTCCTCAATGTATAACTGCTGACTCTGCTAGCATTGTCATATTCTTCAAGCACCTTGAGCTTTGCACTCGATTCCGCAATATCAATATTAATATCTAGTTGTTCCATTTTAGCCTTTAGATGCACTTCTTCAATTTTAAGCGCTTGCTTCCTTTTTAATGCAGCTGAATGTGCGATCAGTGCTGCATGCTCTGCTTCTTCCTTAATGCGCACTGAGCAGCCTGTAGTTGCAGATGAAGCTACTGAGCTAGAGCCTGCAGATGAACCGGTTTTACTCTTACTCCGATGTCTTTCTGTCGTGACTTGAGATATGCTGTCTTCGGCATTAACATCACCTACAGTTTCACTTGCATAATTAATTCCAGTGGCACTGTTTTGCTTTCCTACTTTCTTCCACATTGCAGAACACCAGTTTTCAGTATTTTCCACAAAGTCTCTTATGGGTGCTGATCTTGGTTCAAACCAATTATGCTGATCTGCTTGTCTTTCATCTTCATCTAATAAAGCCATAACTTCAGCATTAACATCCTCAAACTCTTTGAACACTACACAATTTCTGATAAAGCATTTCTTCTACTTCATTCACATTCGTGCCATCAATTTTAAGATGTTCAATTGATTTCATCATGACTGAAAGTTGAGATAATTTACCTCTTCTAGCGCCAATACTGTCACAGTCTGTGTATGGGCAATGAGCTTCCAGGACACAAACTTCTCACCGCAGTTGAATTTCTGAAAGACTGCAAATAAGTATGGCCATTGATCCAATGCCTTTTCAGCATCCAAAGTGAGGATGATAAGGTCTTTTTTGGGAAGTCTGGGAGAATGCATGATATTTAGAAGACGTCTAAAGTTGTGGAAGGAGTTTCTACTTGGAATAAACCCAGTTTGGTCAGGGTGTACCAGCTTACCCATAAAGGCATTAAGTCTTCTGGCCATCGTCTTGGCCAGAATTTTTTGATCTGTGTTTAACAATAATATTGGCCTATATGAGCCCACCTCTTCTAAGTCTTTCCCTTTTTTTGGGAGAAGAATGATGGTGGCTTCAGTCAGCGTCTGAGGCAATACGCCATCATCATATTACTGGGTGTATAGTTTGCATAGGTAGGGGGACAGCAATCCACCAAACTTCTTGTATATCTCAATGCTGAACCCATCCGGGCCTGGGCTTTTACCATTTTCATTGACCCAATGGTTGCTAGTAATTCCTCGCATGTAATGTCTGCCTCTAAGGCCCGTTTGACTTAGTAATGGGAGTTCACATTCGTCTAAAAATTATTGCATTGTTTCAGGTAGAGAAGTTGATTCAGATGTATACAATGTTTCATAGAACTGCCTAAATCTGTCATTAATATCTTGGGGGGAGGTAAGGATATTACCTGAGCCTGACTTAATTTTGTGGATAGTCCTGTCATTTTCAAGTTTTCGCAGTTGCCTTGCTAATAATTTATGTGGTTTGTCTCCGAATACAAAATATCTCTGTTTTGTGAAGATAAAGGCTCTGCAATTTCTATCTGATAATATTTTGTTAAGTTTGTATTTAAGGGTTGAGATTTTTGTATGTTTTTCTGAAGAGGGTTGCTGGGCATTCTCTATGTCTAACTGATGGATTTCTTTCTCAAGTTCTAGCTGTATTGCTTTGTTGCGCTTCTTGAGAGAAGATTGGAAAGAAATAATGCAACCTCTCAAATAAGCCTTACAAGCTTCCCATAGTAGTCTAGGAGAGGTATCTATATTATCATTGGTTTCAAAATATATCTTAATGTTTGATTCTAGGTATTCACAAAACTTTGCATCTGTGGAAAGCTGGGGGTTAAACCTCCAGCTTCTCTGGATAGGCACATTTTCACCAAGCTTTAGTGAAAATGATACTGGACTGTGGTCAGAAATAATGATATTGTGATATTTTGCATTATAGGAAAGTGGTAATAGTTTGCCGTCAACTAAGAAAAAGTCAATTCTAGTATAGACATTATGTACTTTGGAATGAAAGGAATACTCTCTGCCAGTAGCATTAGAGATCCACCATATGTCAGAGACATTCATGTTTTCAATATAGGATTTCAAAAGGTTGCATGCCTTGGAAGGTTCCACCCTCTGTGTAGAAGACCTATCCAAATAAGTGTCCAACACTAAGTTAAAATCGCCACCAATTATTAGATTAGTACTAGAAATATCTGGTATCAGATTTACAACCTTTCTAAAAAATTCAGGATCATCGTTGTTTGGTCCGTAAACATTCAGTAGGGTTATTGGTGTAGAATGTATTTCCCCCACGACCATGACATATCTCCCATCCCTGTCTACTATTGTAGATGGGGGCGACTGTGGCTCAGTGGTTAGCAAGTCGGTCTTTCAATCAGAAGGTCGGTGGTTCGATCCCCGGCTCCGGCAGTCTGTGTCGTTGTGTCCTTGAGCAAGACACTTAACCCTAATTGCTCACCGTTGCTGTGTCTACGGTCTACTGTATATCATGTAAGTCGCTTTGGATAAAAGCGTCAGCTAAATTAAATGTAATGTAATGTAGATAGGTGCTTAAAAGGAACTCCCCTACAAATCAAAATGGCCGTGCCTCTAGCCTTTACTGAAAGATTTGAGTGGTATATATGTTGTATCCACCTACACCTGAACCTGTGTTTCTTGTAAGAAAATAATGTCAACTTGCAGTGATTTAAGGTGTGCAAGCACTTTGCCTCTTTTGACAGGTTCGTTTACATTCCAAGAACAAAATGTTATATCATCCCTCCTCTTCTCTTTAAGTGTTTTGTTGTGCATCATGTAAGCTGGTTAAGGCATCTGTCCTTAGACACTCTCCTCGCTCTGCTGGGTGCATATAACCACAAGCTAAATGACAATCCATCCTCCCTCCCACCCTTTCCCATTCCCCTCCCACCCCAAATACACTTACACATAAAAAAGAAAAAAACATTGATAGTTTAAGCAATTCTACTCTCTCTAAACCGAGAATGAACTCCAACTCTAGCAACCAACAGTGGTTGAACTCTTTATCCTACTATAGCTAGTAGCTCTACAGTTATAAAACTTTTAACAAAACCTGTTTTGGTCTCAAAATAAAGATTATGCATCTTCCATTAAGTAAGTTAGAAGGATATGTACACTCCAAAGTTTTAGCAGATCCTATAGAAATAAACATACTAAGGCTTATACTTTGAAAACACAAACTCTGGCCTATAGTAATCCAAACAGGGAAATAAAGAAGAACTGTTACATTCCTTAAACTCTCAAATTCAGTCACCATTCTATCAAAGTCAAATTGTTACCTTAAGTGTGAGTATGAATGTGTGCCTGGGCCTATTGTGTAGGCTTACTTGTCCATGGATGACTCACCACAATATCCCCTGTTTAGTTGTCATTTACCAGTAGACTCTCATAAATGAATGCGCCATGCTTTGAAGTGTGTCTCATTCGTGGCCCTTGCCAAAGTGGCGTTCAGCATATCGACGGGCCTCCTCGGGGTCTGCGAATGTGGTCTCGTTCCCGTTGTGCGTCACTCTCAGCTTGGCTGGATATAAGAGTCCGAATTTGACTCCAGGCTGGTCTCGCAGCAAATTCCTGACCGGAGTGAAGGCAGCTCGGCGTTTAACTACTTCAGATGGAAAGTCTCTGAAAACTTGAATTTGCTGTCCTTGATAAATGAGGCGTTTGGTCTTACAGGTAACAGGTACTAGGAGTGTTTAAGATGCAAAATCCGAAAAACGTTTTAAATGTAATTTTAACACGACATCTATAGGAGCTACAGCAAGGTGCGTCTTATCTCCTCATCGCTCAACAGCCTGCGGTACCGAGGAGTGTGGTTTGGATGCAAATTGGGGCAATCAGATGCTGAGGAACTTCAAGTACCTGAATTCCAGGTGAGTTCTGTTACATTACATTTTATTTAGCTGACACGTTTATCCAAAGCGACTTACATGCTATACAGTAGACGTAGACACAGCAACGGTGAGCATCGACATGGTCTAGCGGAGCGAACCACTGTTGGGAAAAAATTGTTTTCTTTCTTCTATTTCTTCTATTATTGTATGGCCTGTGACTTCTCCCAGGCCGTGCAGTGGGTAGAGGTACGGGCTCTTGTCATATCTGGCCAGAGACTCACTGTAAGGCTTGATCCTGTATATTGTCTCAATGCAGGGTTGATCCAGGTAACTGAGTGGAGAGAGATAGAGACCAACTAAAGCTGTGCAGGGTATCACAATCACGTGCGATTAGGTTTATTGTAAAAAATAACATTTATCGAACAACTGGAGAGAGCACTGACGGGGAAGTCCATGACCTCTTGGCCCAGTTTACATTTTTGGAAAATGGTCCTCATGGTCGTCTTTTGGGGGTCAACGTCCTCCATGGTTTTGGGGTTGCTCTCTTCGAAGTTGGAGATGAACTGGCGGACGTTTTTGAAGCGCTATTACTCAAACAACCCCATCACACCTTTAAAGAGGCCGAGAGTTTAGACTGTGAGAGGGCCCGTGTTGAAAGCAACTAAGTGAGTGAAGAGCAAGTTTTACAACGTCAACCAGCAGAGAGTGTTATGGGTTAGACCCAAACTATATTACCAACGAGGCATACCAAGATTCTTCTGGAGAAAGACACACATGCAGCATTTCAAATCTAAAACATTTCCTCGATGGTTTCTAGCTGTCAGCACATCCCTGCGTCCTTAAATAACATACTTGATGACAGAGCCTCAGTCTCAGAAGTAGTATTTTGCCCCCCTTGCACAAAGCTGCCCTCGATCACTTTGATATCCAGGTACTGGGTCACCTTTGTGATCAGCAGCATGCGCACCAGCTGACCTGAGGGAAGGAGATGCAAACATCAGCAGCAGTGACTGCTAGTGACTGTGATCATTGACAGTAAAAGAAACCAAAGGGAACAGCGGTACCTGCTGTTGAGGAGACTATTAGGAGATTTCTGTTTTAGGCTTCCCATTTCCTGGTCGGTATTAATGTTGAGATTGTTTCGTAAGCAGTTAAAAATTCCTCATAGTAACTTTAAAATGCAATCGTTGACGTGAGTGTGAACACAATGAACAGGATTGGGATACTTTCTGTCTCCGCCCCACTTTGAAACACTTCACGTGCAAAACTTGATAAACAGAAGCCATGTGCTCAAACTCAGTGCACTATGATCATATCTAATACAGCGGCTCCTTTGCTGTGATTCTTTTCCTTCAAAAACTCGCTGCAGCTCTTTGAGGTTCCATTGACCCGACTCCTCCTCCCCCCATTGACACTCACTGATAGCAGAGATAGCTGATGATGAGCTATGACCTTCAGAGCTCTGGTGCCCAGCTTCGTCCTCACTGCCAACCTGCTGCAGATTCATGGGGTTGGCTACGGGGAGGAAACAAAGAGGCGCTGTATGAGCGTCTGTCTGAGACTTCCTGGAAGTGAAATGTGATCCTTGCTCTCCATCTGCTGGTGCAACGTCGACACAACGGAGCTGTACAGGATTCACTTCGACTACACAAACTGTAAACGGTGTAGGTTTTCCATGCAGCCCTGACTTACACTCTTAGAACTGCAGGTGAAGTCGACAGGTCTCTTGTTGTGCTGATTCCTGGCGTCGACGTTGGCCCCGAACTCCACCCGCGTCTCCACCATCTCAACATGCATGTTTTTAGCAGCGTGGTGCAGCGGAGTCTCGTGCAGCTTAGCGGCATTCACCTTTGCACATAAAAAGGGGAAAAGGACACATTCATGTCAGTTCTTAAAAAAAGATAAGGGTGGTGATCTTTTATATTTGTCATTGTGAAGATAACCGCATGAAAAGACCAAAAATGTGCTTCATACTTTCTGTCTGGCCCTTGGTTCCTACTGAAGACGTAAAGCTTCTAAAACGGCTCACTATATGTTTCCTTTTTATTATTATGGCTCAATCACTTCCTAAAACAGCTGGTATTTTAAACAATAGTTACTCAAACACAAACTCTTTGAAAAACTCACTCTTGGTCTGGCACCTGCTCTCTGCAACTGGGTACTGAACTTTCTCTCAGGCAGACCCCAACCAGTCAGAGTTGACAACCGCACATTGGACAAAACCTGTGAGCACAGGGACACCCCACGGCTGTGTACTGAGTCCATTGCTGTATACCCTCTTCACATACGACTGTGCGGCCTCCCAGGAAAACACCAGCATCATCAAGTTTGCGGATGATACTACGGTCATTGGAATGATCACTGGTGGGGCTTAGACGGCGTACAGAAGAGAGGAGGAGGAACTAGTGGCCTGAGGAGGAGGAACTAGTGGCCAGACCAAGGAGAGGATTATTGACCCAAGGAGGAAGAGGGGGCAGCACACACCACTTTGCACAGGTGGGACAGAGGTGGAAAGGGTGAAAACCTTTAAATTCCTCAGAACGCACATCAGCGAGGACCTCACCTGTCTCACATCGCACCACAGATCATTAAAAAGGCCCAGCAGCGACTGTATTTTCTAAGAAAGCTGAGGACATTCTACAGATGTACAGTGGAGAGCATCCTTACCAGCTCAATCACAGTATGGTATGGAAATTGCACTGCCCTGGAAAGGAAGGCACTCCACCTGTGTGATAAAAATTGCACAGTTCAAATCAGGAGCAGTCTTCCCCTCACTTCAGGACATTTACTCCACCAGGGACACCAGGAGAGCACACCTCATCATCAGGGTCACCAGGAGAGCACACCTCATCATCAGGGTCACCAGTAGAGCACACCTCATCATCACGGTCACCAGGAGAGCACACCTCATCATCATCAGGAACACAGAGCACACCTCATCATCAGGGTCACCAGAGAGCACACCTCATCATCATCAGGAACACAGAGCACACCTCATCATCAGGGTCACCAGAGAGCACACCTCATCACCAGGGACAGGACACACCCCAGCACAGACTCTTCTGGCTCCTTCCATCAGGCAGATGCTACAGGAGTCTGCAGTCCAGAACCACAAGACTAACAAACAGTTTCTACCTGCAGGCCATCCGGCTGGTGAACAGCTCCCTCAACAAGCCACCCCCCACAACACTGATTACATTATTAATTGTTACCTTAAGTTTTAAGTTAAGTTGTAATTATGTGTGGAAGGAGGACCTAGCAAAACAAGCTTTTCATTGTATGGAGTAACTCTGTTAACAAAAAAATCTATCTAATCCAGACAGCAGTCTAAAGTTAGCATCCCGCTGACAGTTGTTAAGTTCAAACCTCGGGAGAGTGCGTGAAGAGAGTCCAGGATATCATTACTTATGATAAAAAGTATTTAATAAAAAGGATGATGATGATGATCAGAATATAGTTCCCGGCCGGGGGTGTCTCGCTTCAAGCAGTCCACAGGCCACTTACAGTCATGCTGTAAGCAGTTAGCTGTCTGTGCTATCCACGAGAAGGAACATTTCACCCCGTACAAATGTCCGCGCGAGTTGTTAAATACTCTCATTCGCTTTAAGGCCTCTCCATTGGTTAGTTTCCCAGCATGCAAGATAACATAGCATGCTAATGGTTAAACCCTTCTCAGGGGCGGAGTCCTACTCAGGTAAACAGTCCTACTTCCTGCTAGCTTTGTTACTTCCGGTATTTCCGCCATCCTGTGATTTACGACTTATCACCACGTGTCTATGCCCTCCATTTTTTATTTATTCCATTCACACCTACAATTTCACAGTAACATAAATCCCACAGTGTCTTTCTACTATGCTACAATACACATCTTCATAATCTTAATCAATATTCCTATTAATTAGTATTATTATCATAAGTATTGTAATTTAAACATAGACATTATTTATAGTCATGTGCAAGTTAAAATAACTATTACAACTCAACACAGTCCAACCAGTCAAACTGGGTCAAGACCCGATATATAAAGCGATATTCTCACCGGCCATGTTGTCTTTATTAATACATGTCTCCAAAGAAATACAGACGAGCGTTTTCAATTTCCACCTGTCTTTGTTTTCCTCCAGGCGGAATGAACAACGTTTAAGCAGACGCAGAGACACGAGATGTTTGTAAACAGCCGCGTTTCACTAATGTTTACGTGCGGCGGGAGTCACGTGACAAACCCGAAACTGGAAAGGTATGCTGGACTTGCAGTTTTTACACCAAATGAACTATTTTTATGATCTTTGAAGAAACAACAAATGTATTCCAAGTCAGAATAAATAATGCAACACAATACACAGTATGACAGCAATCCTGAGTCACATGGTGTCAGGGTTTTGGACTGCGGTTCCTTTTTTGGCCCACAAGGGGTCCTCAGTGTTCGGGTTTTGCGGTCACATGGGAGGGTGGCTTAATTTCTCATTGTTTTCACCTGGGTCTTGTTAAGAGGCTTTATAAGCTTCCGGGGATCTTGTGTCTGTGCCGAGTCTTGAGGAGTAGTACGCCATTGTTAGGGTAGAGGAGGCACTTAGAGATTTTGCACATAAGTGCTATTCGCTACTTAGAGTTTCTGTGTTTTCGAGATCCTTTTTTCATTAACTGCATTTTTGGGGAACACCTTTTGTTAAGACTTTTTGATTGCCCCACTCTTGTTGTACGTTACCTGAAGATATCCTGGTCCTGTTTTTTGCCAACTGGATAAACCTGCTGTGTCTCAGTAAAGGGAGCCTCTTTTTGTTCTCACTCAAACCAAGTCGTCAGCCTCTGTTTCTGCACCTGAGTCTACACACAGTGGTATAGTGTTAGCGCTAGCCGCACACCTTACGGAAGCCCCAGCTCGGAGCGCCGCGGGGACCTGACACATGGTGGATATCTAAAATGTTTAATAATATGCAGATATTGTCCACAAAATCAAACACCAGTCTCTGATACAGGCATAACGTCCCTCTGTAGCGATGCATGATGCGCATGTTATACACTGGATCTGAGAAGGACGGCAGTATATTATTAATATTATATCTACAAGATTACACAACTGTCAGTTTAATCTTATCAAGTCAGTATCTTTCTTTCTCCCTGGACTTTGGCATGCATTGCTGCATGCTCGGCATAGTGTTGACAAGTTTTCTAACACATTACACAAGTGTAATAAATTTCCTGCAAGCATTTATTTTGTAGGTACCTTTGTATGTTTCGGGTCCTTTATTTTGAAGCTCTTCTGGCAAGACGGGAAGTCGATGAACATAACCTAACTTGATGTAAGGTTATCCTAATGCTACATTGCAGCCTTATATGCCTTTTAAGAAGGATAACATGTTGTTCTACACGTGGACATTGATCACAACACGTGAGGCCTCGGATATAATGAGTTTCCTCCGTAGGGCGGCCGGTGCTGCGGATTAACAAGCGACCCTGTTAATGGCGACTTGATAAAAACAACCAAATACATAATCGACTTTGCAGCCTGTTTTCTGCAAACATGAATCACGTAAAATAACTGTAGTACAGTAAAAAAAAAAAACACAGTTGAAGGTCCATGACTTTACCACCACGCCAAGACAATACTGCAGCTTTCTCAAACAGGTAGGCGGCTGCTGTGGACAATAACGCATTAGAGGCAACAAGAGAGGCAAAGCCATAACATTAAGGATTCAACCAGACACAGAGGTGTCAAACGGTTGAATTCACTTGAGTTTAATAAGGAAAAGACATAAATACATCACATTATGTAAACATTGTGCACACTCAAAGGGAACAAATAGCATTTGATACAAAGAGTTTAGTTAAAACATTTTCCTTTGTTATCAGCCTTAAGGCTTTGATTTATGCCACTTAAACCATGTAAATATGACTAATGTAATGTGGTCAATTCCCATGGTCTTTGAACAGATGGTAAACAGTCACATATGGGTGTAATGTTTGGGTATCCATACACTTATGACCATATACAATTTATCATACACTTGTGTTTTATTGTCGTCTGCAGAAAACAATAAATACTGGAAAATCATCGAAGTGTATTGGATCATAGCAATCTTACTGTTTCACAGAATCATTTTCAAACCAAGATACTGAATTTCTTGTACTTAAGAAGCTCGAGTGTATTTACAATCTTAGAGGTGTTAATTTTCTCCTCCTAGCTTACTTGCTAGATAACGTGGATATCCTGGGTCACACAGCTTGGTCCTTGATGGACAACCTTGAGTGGGCCACTGGCTTGTCAGAAAGATGTGGCCTTTTCTACGTCAATCACTCTGACCCCAAATGGCCTCGAGTGACCAAGACTTCTGTTATACTCTACTCGACCATCATCAACTGCAACGAATTCCCAGACCCCGCCTTGGGAGCCCATGAGTGCTTGAACACCGTGCCTGAAGGTAAATTGATGCATTGATGCAACCAGTACCCTTTAAAGCTCACCAATTAAAATGTAATTTGCAAACACCTAAGTAAAAGAAAACAGTGACAAGCATCAGTCAGGTGTCAGGACAGGGTCAAGCGAGCGGTACTCGTTCACCCATCAAGAAGCCTAATCTGAGTGGGTGGAGCCACATTTCCTGGGAACACACATTGTTGTTACTACAGGTCAGCTGCCCTAAATCAGTTTTATGATCATAGAATGGACTTTAGTTCAGTCACAGAGGAGCTGCATTTTTTTCTTTTGTTAATACCCAAGTGTACAAATAGATGAATGGCTAGATGTGGGCCTTATTGTAGACTTAATACTTACAATATGCAATACTGCTGTACTATACTAAATATTGTTTTGCTACTACTACATTTGGAATACACCGGACTAATTTTCCCACCAGGTAAACCTGAACATGCACACCTCTTGAGTGTGACAGCCATTATAACCGCACTATATAGATTCTAATTAACTGGAGGATACACTTTTTTTCTATACATCTTAAACCCTTGAAAATAAACAGGACCCATTGAAATCGGATGAGAAATGTAACTCGCTGCTGGGTTGTCGCTGTCCTGACACTTGGCTGACGCCTGCCACACGCTTGCCACACACATGTCAGGGACTCGCCGATGCCAGTAATCGCACTCGCTGTCTCTCTTCTCTTGAGTGTAACAGCAATTATAACCGCAGAGCTATATAGATTTCAATTAACTGCAGGATAAACACTTTTTCTACATTTTCTTAAACCCTTGAATATAAACAGGACTCATTGAAATCGGATGAGAAATGTAATTCAGCATCAGTGCGAATAAGTCGATCTATGTAGCTGGTTTAAAACTGTATTCTGTGTTGAGCAACCAGGTACAACTTTATTTAGAAATACACTTTACTGATATACTTCCACTAACAACGTAATGATTTAGGCAGTTTTGAAACAAAAAGGAACACAAATACAGTCATTACTAATTATTAGGCCTACTTATGCCGAAATGTTAGCATTTGTTTGTTTTTTCTCCACTTGTCCTCTCCTTATAGGGGTCAGTAGGTGCCACGAGCTGCCAGTGCCAATTTTATTTTTTGCAAACATTGAATGTGTATAAAATTCAAACTATTGTTCTTCTATTGTTCCTAACCATTTGTGGTGAAAGAGCTCTGTACATTCAATTGAATTGTTCCAAGTATCTGTTTAATAAATGCTTTAAGACATTTAAGTGTTTACATCACATTTGTGTCATAATTCCAATTCACCTACAACAGGCCAGCCTATTAAAAATGCCATCAGGCCCCCCGGAAATGGAGGCTCTTGGCGTTCAGAGCCTATCAATAAATACCAGCCCTTAGAGTCACTGGTGTGATATAGCAAAATAAATTGCACATCCTGGCCAGTCAATATAATTCAATTTGTCATGTTTATAACAATATTACACAATACATATGAACATAAACCATATGTATGACTCAAAAGTGACTCAAGAAAGCACCCGAGTTTTGAAAATATGCCATTTAAAACCGCTAGCAACATGCTACAAACGAACACAATACAGTTTTTAAATCCTTAGAACCTACTGAATCCACTAACCACCTTATCAATAATGAAATAATGAAATATCAATAATCCAGCACTTATTCCTCTCTATGGATAGCTCCTGTCGAGTAGCACCCGGCTGCAGTGAAGCGAGCACCATTCAAGGACCACCGAGGACGATGGGAACTTTCTAGCTTCAGCGGCGATAACACGATGTCTGAACTAAAATAATAATTAAAAATACTTAACTTTACTCAATCCAAAAAAACTTTTGTTAATATAGTTACAATAATAAAAATTAACTTTGAAGTCAGTGAATTTAATGAGGTTCTCCCAACTCAAGATATGGTGTTTGAATATAAAAATGCAGTGATGTGACTTTGTTTTTTTATCAAGTGTTTATTGAACTTGTTTATGGAGAATATGGATTTTTTTTTTAAATGCGTGTTTGAATGCGTGTACGTATGATTATCATGCATTTTCACAAACAATGTTGATATTGGCATTGGTATCAGTTGGCAAGGTATGTTTATGAATGGCAGTGGTACAGCCACCCCACTCACTGTACCTTGCACGTTTAAAATAAAAACATGAATATATGAACCTGTGTATTATTTGAATAACCTTTTTTTATTTTTTCATACTTCACGTCATCGCTCAAAGCTTTCATAGACTTCAAATCTGTACTGGATACCATTCTCCTCTTGGAGCTCTGGTGGTACTCCTGGAAACCTGTGGGAGAAAATCAGCATTACTGTATGTTTCGACTGGAATACACATATGTTAGATTTAGGCAGTCTTTGTGCATCATTTCAAATTAACGAGAAGTTTTTCATTTCAGCAGCCAACAGCTGTCAGTGACCCTTACTGAGACCACCTCAAGGAGTGTTACTGAACAAAATATGTTAAACCTGCTGTAAACATGCATTGCAGTTTACAGACCAACGTCTGACCAAGAAGAAGATCAGAAACATGTCTGCGGCATTGATGGTCAAGCTTTTTTTCTTTTTGTCATTATGGGATGTTGTGTGTAGAATTTTGAGGGAAAAAATTAATTTAATAAATTTTGGAATAAGGCTGTAACATAACAAAATGTGGAAAAAGTGAAGCGCTGTGAATACTTTATAGATGCACTGTACATACATATTATATATGGATGACTGCCGCTTCCAGCACTACTAGAGTACCAGCAGTCAGTTTGATGACCTGTTGGCTCCGTGCCAGCATCTCAACGCTGATAGGCTTTAAAGACACAGCTCACGTGAATTTTTCGCCAGAGTTGAAACATTTTAACTTGCGCAAATTAATCAAATTTCGTGATTTTGCATTTGCACCACCAGTAATCTACTGGCACAAACATTCACTTTGCGTTTGGTGTAAACGCAGCATAACGATCCACTAAAATGTGCTGAACATGTGTGCTGCTCTTACTCTGGCAGGAGATGATATCTGTCTGGACTGATTTCAGGGAGGAATGTGTCACACTCAAATTGTTTCAGGATTTGCGTGACGAACAGTCTCCTGGTCCCCGGGCTCTCCATAAAGTCCTGGGAAGCACAAGGCAACCAAAACATAATTACAGAAATTGCAGGCAGAAGTGTGTGTACATTCAGATAATCCTGGAGTGGTTCACCATCACCATCCTTTATGGCTGCAACCAGTTGCACAGTAAAATGTAACACTGTATTATCTGGACATTATTTCCCATTGTTCATTAGTAATCAGATATGTAAGACTAGTCTTGAAAATTACCGAAACGATGACATTTTAATGCTGTGTTCACACCAAACGCAGAGCAACATTTTTGTGCTGCTTTATTCGCGGGATCACTTGTGTTTATTCATGTCATTCATGATATGCCAGAGAGGAGTGGCGGCTTATCTTCTTGGAAACCGTTATCAACTAAGCCAATTATATATTTCCGCCATCAACCATATAAGAAATAATCACTACATCCTGGGAAAGTAAACCCCATCTTGTCTAGGTTCATAACATCTGGAGTAGGGCTGTCAACGAATATTCTATATTCCAATATATATTCGAATAGTTGTTAAAAACAGAATTTCGAATGTGAAAATGAATATTCGAATGTAAAAAATAAAAATAAAAAACAGCGGCGCGACTGTCTGCTTTGCGGGTGTTTCAATCACTGAATGAAGCCTGCAATATTTGGGACAAGAATCGCGACCTTAAATTGCTTGCACAAAACTCTTGATCAGCACTCAGAATGTTTATTGTTGTCGTTCATTTAAACCGCTATGCGCAGAGAGCGCGGCGGTGCGGGGGGGAGAGAGAGAGAGAGAGAGAGAGAAAGAAAGTGCGTGGTAGGTAATATGTTGTTAAATAGGTTTAAACTTAAATAAATTACCTATACAAGTAGTTATGTCTCGTTGTATTCATTTGTCCTGTTATTGACGTGCCTAAAGCGCAACTTCGCATATGTTCGAATATATGTTTTTTTTAAAGGGAATATTCAAACGTCATTTTTGAGCAATTTTGACAGCCCTAATCTGGAGGCACTCTGTGAATGTCATCGAGCTGTATTTATCAAGCCACACGTCGGCTGGTTCCCTACAGCTGTAATATGCCAAAATACAGATTCAGCTGTGATTTAATTGACAAACAGATAAAAGGAATGCTGAAATAATTACATAATGATGCCAATTTGTAAATGTTTGGTGTGAACGCAGCATAAGACTGAACATTTAAAGAATGTGTAAGACATAAGTAAAATTCCCAAACACTGTCAATTGTTTTTTTTCCAACAGTTTTAAAACAGAACTTGTAAGCAGTGGATGGTCCACGCAGTACCTTGTAGAGAGAGCTGCCCCCTATAACCCAGACCTGGTCAGCCTGGTCTGCCAGCTCCATGTCGACCAGCCTGAGAGCCGAGTTGAAGTCTGGCACTAGGTGGTGTGCTCCTGCAGGGGGCGCTCTGGAGTAGAATTATATTAAGGCACTGCAGTGAACAATACTGGAGACAAAGTAACAACTGTGTCAAGGTTGCTGAGCAACATAGTTGACCCACATTAACCCCTACCATCCATGCAGAGCATTCTGGCTTTATTTGTCCAGATTGTGTTACTGCCTCCACATCAATAAACTGAAGTGGAAAGAAATGTAGCCATTGGTCAGTCTCTCTTGATGTAAACCGAATTAATGGAAATGACAATCGTCGAGACACGTTTTCTTACTGCAAACAGGAACTTTACTGTCCAAAATGATATTTGCCTGTGATATAATTATCAAAAGACTTGGAGCGAAGGTGCTTTGTTCGGGGGAAAAGTATAGCTATCTACAATATTCCAGTCTTTAAAAACTAAAATCACATCCTAGTCCTGATTTTTGTCTTCCAATTTTACAATAACTTAACCATTGACTTATCAGAGATGATGTCTTCTAACAATATATAGAAATGTTATGCCAGAAGTAATTACAGGTGAAAACTGTACAAAGATACCACCAGATTCATCTCAGTACAAAAGTTGAAATACAAATGGCATAGAGCAAAACATTAGTTACCATCAGCATTTGAACAAACAGTAATAAAACAGTAATAATTCAGAACACGCAAAAAGGCCTTTAGGCAATTTGCAGTGCATGGGCAGAGAAGCATCAGACTTCAGATGTCCAGTGCAGTGAAGCTGTACCACTGGGTGGGACACATACTTAAGCTCCCTGCTGAGGACAATGTTGATCCTGTTCTTCAAAGGTCTGTTCTTCTCAGGGATGGAAAACCATGTTCTTCTACCCATGATCACCACATTCTGCTTGTCTGCAGAACAGACAAATTGGAATGGGTTCATTAGTGGTCAACTCTCAGCTCAGGCTCAGTTCTCTTACAGGAAGTTAGTGATGCATTTTAAAAACAAGTCTAGTGAATGCCCTTTTCCTTTTGTTCTCTGGAATAAACTTGATCAATAATACAATTGGAATAATGTTCATAGTCCAGATGTTAAAGGGGGGGAGGGGGACCAACACACAAATGCAGTGAAGTTTACACATGGCAAGCAATTACATATAAAGCACTAAATATATTTATGAATCCTTTATGAATGAGTGCATTCATTCATATTGAGATGGATCAGACCCGATAAACTATAAAGTATCATAAGTAGGGATGCACCGATACCGATACCGGTATCGGGTATCGGGCCGATACTGCGTTAAAATACTCGTACTCGTTTTCAATTGCCGATACCAAGAACCGATACCACTCAACAGTATTTCACTACAACAAACTGGTCGCGCTTTGTGGAGAAGCAACCCGTGGCTCCAGAGCCGCATGCGGCTCTTTCGTCGCTGTCTTGCGGCTCTTTCGTCGCTGTCTTGCGGCTCTTGCGGCAAGGTGTGTAGAGTAATGGTGCGTTCACACCGAACGCGACGCAAATGTTTCGCGCGACCAGATTACATGTAAAATCTATGCACAGACGCGTGTGGTTGCGACAGACGCAAATTTACGCCGGGAGGTACGTTTGATATCTATAATTGAGAAGCTCTGCGCGTCATCACTGCCGTCCTGCCGGTTTGAATCAAACTGCTGCTGATCCACCTGAAGTAGCGCTGGCAGCGGCCTCATTCAGACGCTGTTGTGCGGCTACGGATGATATTATGAACCCGGACACGGGGCGTTTTATGGTCCGACATTAGAGGGACTTCCACAAGAAGTTTAAAGCTTGGGATAGCCTTCTGTTAATTTTGTATAGGCTTGACATAATCTGCAGAGGATCAAAAAAAATCTGCCTCCAAATTAATTGCATTTTCATGGAGACCAAATCTAAGAAGTATCGGTATCGGTACTCGGTATGGCAAATACACAAATAAAAATACTCGTACTCGTATCGGTTTGTAAAAAGTGGTATCGCTGCATCCCTAATCATAAGCAATTTCTTTAAAGCAATGGCAGATCATGGAGCCTCTGAATAGCTGACGGAAGTGAGCAGCACATACTAGCAGGCCAGAGAGCTGCAGTTGTTTATGAGGCACTTCTAAAAAGGTTAGACATTTAAAGAACCAAATCGTGCATCATCAGCACATCTGAACAAAGCTCACATGGATTCCAACATGTGAGGAGATTCTCCCTGACGAAAGGTTAACCTCAAACAGCTGTTCTCTAGTGCCATTTGATCCAATGTTGTGTACTTCTAGAAATAAAGGCTTATTTTCTTCTACTGGTGGGGGAAGTTCAGTCTTAGTTAAACATGACATGAGTGCATGTGATTAGTGGTGGACGAAGTTGGAGAAATGACAACATGTTTCATGTATTCTGTCTTTGATCATTCTTTCCCGTTTCATGATGCATATGTATACATTTGTAGTTTTTGTTATCTCTCAGCATTTGGCATGTTAGTTTTCCCTTGTCGTCAGTGTATAGCTGTAATATCTGTTGGCTATGTGTTGTTTTAAGTGTGCAGCACAGCAAAACCAATAAAGTAGATTTTATCTTATTCCGTACGATCATCTTACAGGGCGAGAACAATCAAGTTAATGTTACACAACAAGAAGAAAGGGAGCCGTTTTTGTTATACGTATCGATATGGATTTAGAATGCATATTTGAGACTACACAGTAAACAATAGACTTAATTTAAGGTTCAAGAGCTAACATTAAGTGAGATTTAAAAGGGCAGTTCAAATAGGCCATAGTCATCTTGTTGGCAGCACCAGTGATGCGACGACCCGGTGACGTTGGAAACAATAAACCAGCATAAGGTATCACACAATGTTTTTTGTACTGCCATATCATATAACACATTTCATATCAACTAAAATATCAAATGTATTAAGTAAGCATACTAGCAGAAGTGAAGTTACCTTTCACAGATGGCGTCGCTGTCATCCTTCGGAAATGTTTGAACTCGTTACTGGAAGAGAAGAACATACCATGACATTGTTCAGAGTGAATACAAGTGTAGGCGGTGCTGTTGCAGCACGCGGGCTTCGATGTCTCGTGCTCTTCGTTGTGTAAACACGAGCAGGTCGAGCGCCACTGAATGGTGACGGCCCCATCTCTGATCCATCGGCATGACTTACTCTAGCCGAACCGGATGCCAGGGCAGGTTTCCATTGGTCCCGATGCCCAGGTCAGGAC
Source organism: Cottus gobio (assembly GCA_023566465.1). Classification (NCBI taxonomy): domain Eukaryota; kingdom Metazoa; phylum Chordata; class Actinopteri; order Perciformes; family Cottidae; genus Cottus; species Cottus gobio. Next base: position 26,314,100 of record CM042218.1, read on the forward strand.
ACACCGCCACGATAGCATTCAGGACGCGAACCATGGCACTGAAGCACACCGCTGTCTCGTGAGCTGTGGGTCACTTCCTGGCGGCAAGGGACTTCTTCTTCTTCTTTTTCTACATTTAATGGCGGTTGACTAACAGATTCAGAGGGCATTACCGCCCCCAACGAATATACGGATTGAGATCGACCCTTTAATGATCCGACAGCAAAACAAAGAAAATGGAATAATCCAACACACTAAAGACAACTAAAATATATAATTCGGAAAATCCTCAAATCCTTAAAATGTATGTCCTGGTTGCACAATGGAATTGGGCATGAAGTTTAGCCGTCTGGAGGCTTTACATTTTCCGAATTATGCATAGTTAAATATATTTGTGTGTATTCCAGGATTCCCCCCCAGGAATGTTACCACAGATTCCCAGTTTGTAATACTGCAAATCTAAAAATATTGCAATACTTTCATCAGTGGGCCATAGTCTCAATCCCCATTGCGTTACCTTGTGATTTAAAATACATTTATTTCAACAAAACTCTATTGCCACTTTTAAGCATTTTAAGAAGTTAATTTTATTTATTTATTGTAACTGCCATGTCACAAACAGAACTGTAGTACAAAAGTGTGTATAAACAATGCACACATATAATTTCTGACAGAAATAAAGTGGTGTGCTATTTTACAGAGACTTTGGCCTAACTTTAGCAAGAAGCTGCTGAACCTTCAAATGATATGTATCAACCAAAATAGTGTATGCGCATTTTCAACAACTTTCTGCTAGTTGGCCTCTCAGCTTCAGGGGTCGCTCTGATTGTGAATGCAGCAGGGGCAGCAGTGAAGCGAGTCATGGATGAAGAGGTCACACTCCACACAGAACACACTGCGACATGATGGACAGGTGGATATCTAGACAGAGAGGAACAGAGCAGATAAAGATAGATGGACAGACTCAAGTTACAATGAATACACTAATTCAAGTATATGATTTTTACACTTAATATGAAGAGGAAGATGTTTTTTTAACCAGCTAGCAATTTATGACTGCAGTTTCACATAGTTGACCAAAAAAGGAATAGTGAAGCAGCAGCGGCAAAGAGAGCTTCAATGACACTGGATCCTACAGTTTCTGCATCAACTCAATATATAGCTAAGAAACTCCACACCGCTAGTTATATAAAGGATTATTATAGTTTGTAATGCAGATGTATCTGTTGTAGCTGGAAGATTACTGTAAGTGTGACAATAAATAAGATTAAGATCAGCGTGACCAAGGAGTGGCAGGTCCAGGGACCTATATTTTGTTCCCTATCCATCTACCGTCGCTATCCAATAAAGGCATAGAATGCCAAATAAAGAGATCATAACACTGGCAATAACTAAGACACCTGTACATTATCAGGGTTCCTTCAGTCACAGAAGGTATTTTACAACTGTGTTTTACAAGCTGAATAACAGAACTTCTAAACATGTGCCCCATTAAAAGGAAAACTTTGTTCTATCGTCTGAATGGCCTCTACAGATCCAGACGTACAGTCAGCTACTGTACTTACACTTTTATCTTTCAGCTCCCCTTGACAAGCCTGACAGAACCTAAAACCAAATGACAACAGGTTTAGCTACACAGCAGCACAGTATTTGTGAATGAGGGTGTGAGTGTGTAAACGCCTGAGAACCACCTGTCTTTTTGGAGCTGTTCTGCAGGACTCTCTGTAAAGGCATGGAGGGGGAAAAGGTGGTGGAAGGATCTGGCGAGATGGGGCGCCGACACCAGAGTCAAACCTTTGAGACAATACAGTGGTCAGAGCTACAGTAGTTGTACTATTGGTTTTTAAACACAAAATACTTTTTAAGCAGCAAAAAGAACTACAGTACTTTTTTGACGAGGAAAAGTCTCCTAATCTGAGAGTGACACACACACACACACTCTGACCCATACCACAGACTTTACACTCGACAGGAAGCTCTGTGTACTTTGCGTGGCATTGTGGACAGAAGTATCCTCCCAGAGACAGATCGGCCCCACTGCTGCTGTCCAGGTGACTGAAGACACACAACAGGAGAGCCTGTTCACTTTAGTACACAGCAGCTCCCAACACACCTGACCACGAGGTTTAAATAGCACTCCTTTTGACTTACGCCATGCTGAATGAAGGCTTGGTATCCTGGTCAGTCAGAGAGGCAATGGTGTGCTGAGGAAAACCTGAACAAACAAGTGGGTTTGAGACAAATACTCACTAGATGTTTTTATAGTCATAAATAATCTTAATGAGGAGGAAGAACGAATGTAATTTATGTAAACAAAAACATATTTGTGTCATCCTTCTCCAATGGAACAATGGGGAGGGGCTACTCTCAAAAGGACTTTGCTCCCCTGGTTGATTTAGAATTTGTTTGAAAACAATGGAATATGTAGCATTGAGCTGCGTCCGAAATCCAATGCTAACATGCTATTTTTCAAAATTGTGTGCATAGTTAAATTGTTTGTGTGTATGCAATTGAGAAAAACTTGATATCACACAGAATTGTCAACCCGTTACACTCAGTTTCCATCTACAGTCTGAATCACTCTTATCAATTTCCATGGGGGGGGTTTGATTTTCTAGAGACCAATCTATCCACCCGAATCTAATGTAATTTTAATTGGACTGGAGATGTATTGCCGTGACGATCTAGTTTGTGCTGGTACCAATCGGAGCGACTTATAAAGGAAAGTAACAAGAACAGAACAAGCCTACGATGTATGGCGATACTGAGAAGATGTTCACGGATAATTAATTGTCATTATGCAACACAGGGTTGCAAAACAAAATGTAGTGTAGCCCATTTGCTACACAAGTAGAAACACAACAAACAACTAAACAAAAGTAGTAATGTGATAGTGGGTGTGGTCTGTGCTCATCTGCACAGGAGAGATCTGTGGGAGTGGTACAGGGGAACAGTGCCAGGGTTAATTGGCACAGCAGGAACCTGTTGCTAATTACCCCTCACCCCTTTAACCCTCTGGGGTCCGCCCCCCAGCGGGCACGGACCTGTTTACAGATGTTTCTATTAATAGCTATGCGAAAAAACGGCACAGAAATATGAATCAGCTGTTGCTGGATGGCAGTCTGGAGTTCCCGCCCCCTTGCTCTGTTAACCCCTAGGTGACTCTCACAGGAGCGCACAGCCTGTGGAGTGAGTCGAGCTCTCACCGTGATTTGTCGATTCAGGTGTCTGTCAAGATATTGTGTGAAACTAACCAATGAACATATCACTAAGGATATTATTACCCTTTGGTTCCATCACACAGCTGACAACACTTGACAGTAGGCTTGTTCGAAAGAGCTGCGCCTCGCCTGGAATCCAGACGAGAGCAGGCGGCAGCAGCAGGGGGCGTTGACAAGAAACTGCAGTGAAGTCGGACAGTTTTCAGCTAACTTCAAAGTATACACAGGAAGTCAAAGAAAAAATGACTTCCTGTTAGTTGCGATCTATAGCCTACTTGTAGTTTACAGATCACGTTTGGATTTATTCATGTGTTTCATATTCATATGTGTTTATATATATATTCATGTAGAAATGTGTGTGTCGCTGCAGCATTTGATGTGTTATATAAATAAACTTTATTAGTATCAACCACATGATATGTTTTCAGATTAAACATGAGACTAATAGTCAACAATCGAGCGTTAAGTATTACAACTACACATAAAACAAGAATTTTCCGAACACGTGGTGTTTGCTGTCAAATCTAAGAGCCAATCGGCTCTCTTATGTAGCGAGAGCCAGGCGTTTCCCATCATGCACTGGGCCACGCAGTCGGTGGAGAGCTGCTGTGGCGCCTGGCTCTAAAATCGACGGTCGCCTGGCTCTCGTGAGATTATCGTTGACCACGTGTACATGACGTCAGAGCAAGTCGGGATCAAGTCGGACACAAATCTAACCGGCATGCATTGCGCACCGATCGCCGCCGATCGATTCTGCGCAGAACTGGCTCATCTCGAACGAACCTAATGGGTTTAGTCACGCCCCTTGCCCTGATTGGCTGATCTTCTCGCTGCGCTTATTTGTCGCTTCCCATTTAATCAGGAAACCACTGTTTTATGTCACAATGCCAGACAAATCAGTCGACTTGTATTTGGTGGTGTGGACCCGGGCCAGTGAAACACCATGATACAGCATTTATTCCTGGGAATGTTGCCACAGACACCCAGTTCCTAATACTGCAAAAACATAAATATTACAATACTTTTATTAGTGGGCCATAGAGTCATTCTAAGCAACTGAGTAATGCTCAAACAGCTAGGCGTGATAGTTTTTAACAACCCTTACTCAAACAGGAGAAAACATTTGTTTGGGACGACTTTCAGCGCCGCAGTAATCCACAAGTTAAGCTTTGGTGAGTATCTGCGAAGCAGGATGGCGTACAAGTGAGTGAGTCTACTACAGTGTGTGTTCATGGTAATGATGGAACAAATGGGATTTGTTATATATAATATATTGCCAGCCTTTCGCTCAAGAAGAACCGGGGCTTTAACCATGTTACCAGTGAGATTGTATTTTTGGATCCCTACATATTAAAATGGATTGCCAAATGCATCACTTCTCCGTCACAGTGGTATCTTTATGCCTAGAAAAGACACATCTAAGCAACTTGGAGATCCTACAGAATACCAACTATCTCTGTCCTGTGCCCTTTGTTACAGTTGTTTAGTTTTTTGAGACGCAGTCGTTGTTCTGTGATGGCAGCAGAATGACAGTTTGTTAGGCCAACCTTACAGCCAGTTCATACGTGCTGTTATTCAACACTTGGTGTCCGATAGCTCTGGTGTGTCTTATGTTACCACTTGGTTTAGAAACAGACGAGTAGCTTATCCTTCTTTTTCAGATAGACAGAAACAGCCTCTGAATACTGACCCATGCGTATTAAAGAGCATTCAGATGAGGAGCTGGCTGGAGGGGGCTTGACATGTAGCATCAGCAGCTCTTTGAAGTGACTCTCATCCAGGATAACGTGGTACGAGCCGCCCGTCTCCCTGGTCAATACCGTACACACCCTGACCTCTGCTGACAGGCCGATTACTGAGACCCTCACCTTCAGAGACTTCAGAGTCTGACAGAGGAGGAACAGGGTTATAAATCACAGCATTTGTTTTAGATTTGTCTTGGAGCATGAGAAAGACACTAGAAATGTCAGTGGAGAAAGATTCACAGTAGGTTCAAATGAAATGCCAGATATGGAGTAAGCTTAGCAGCAGAACTGCATATCAACCAAGGCAATGACTATGCACCCCTAAGGGAGGGTTTGTGACTTCACCTTAATCAGTTCACAGATGTTGGCTGGGTCACATGTAGTGAGGCTGCTGAGGATTACCAGGATCTCCCGACTCGTATGTCCAGGCATGTGCCTTCATACAAAGACAGGAGCAAGTTCAGTGACATTCAGTAATATTACAGAAATGACAACTCACAATAACAACTAATAGTAATAATTTAAGGACTGCAACACTGCAGAACCTACTTGAGAGTCTGTATGGCCAGGTTGAGAGAGTTGTATAGGGACGGCTCGCCTACACACACAGTGTCCACTGCTTTTTTCAGAGCAACAATGTGTTTCTTTGGATTACCTGGTGAACAAAATGCATCACATTACATTAAAGCTGTACCCAGTCGCGGCGGCATTCGGGGTCCCGGCCACCGAGGCTACCTGTGCCCGCCTTGGATGAATTCTCGTCCCCAAAGAAGGACTAGTAAAACAATTAATATTAGCTTCCATGCACACACAAGTTGGACTTTTATCTACGAGCCACCGGCTCAGGTGTCTCCATAACGAGAGCCATTGAGAGGTAATCAATGCTCATGCCAATCTCTCATCTTGCACTTTTAAGACGTGTAACATTATTTGAATGTAAATTAGGTGCTAGAGTGCATAAAGGCATAAAAGAGTTTGATTTATAAGAAAAAGCATTATAAGCCCCAATGTATACATCATGTTGTATCACTGTTTGCCACATCTTGGCAGTGCCCCATAAAATAGCCGAGTTCCATTTCCTGATCTGCAGCTAGGTAGATTATATTTCCCCAGACTGGCAAAATATATTTACAGTCAATGACTTAACATATGTTTCCAGATCAGGGAAAGTTCAGCCTACCATGGTTGTTGCCCAGGATATAGAATACAGTCTTTGTGAGAAGCACATATGCTAAGCAGACCTATAGATAGGGAAGATGTGCTTCTTAATACACTACCTATCCTCTTTTGTGTTACCACCACTCATGGAAATCAAATGCTGCAGTTGACAGTGAAACATTTGAACAGATGACAGACGCTAAATGTAGCACTGGTCATAGAAGAGTGTAGCTCTGTCTAGACAGGGTCGTGGTTGCTGCTGACTAGGGCTGAAACATGAATCGATAAAATGTGATTATTAAAAGAGTTGGCAACGAATTTCATTATCGATTCGTTGTGTCGTGCGACTATTATGCCACTCAATAAGTTGCGGAGGTGTTTGAGTATTAAAAAAAAAGAGTGAGCGTGGAGCAGAGCGGAGGTAGAGGAAAGACCATCGGAGAGCTAGTGGAGGCACTTCCTTTTCCAAATCAATCATACGCGCGTGTCATTTACTTTGACGAGCGCTTTTACATAACTCCGCGGGCAAAACCCTCTCAAAAGTTCCTCTCTCGCGAGTAAAAGTCTCTCTCGCGCATTTTTAACCTGCTCACTCGCGAAGCTTCAATCTGCGCTCGCGTCTCTGTAACCTTCTCGCTCTCGAGTAGATTTTATTTTTGACAGTAAGTGGGCGGAGCCAGTCACCATCGTATCTCTACATCTAATTGGTTACAATCCTTGTCTTTGGATTGGCTCCATCTGAGGCATCACTAGCTTGAAAGTGACATGTTTTTCTCTATTTCAATGAGAAACCCTAACGTTGATAACATGCCCCAAGAACAAACGCGTACACTATTTGTTTCACTACACTCGTTCAAGTATGACATTGAGGGGTGCAGTTTGTGATCCTCACCTGCCAGGTCAGTCAGCTTCTCGGCTCTTTTATTCTTCGTGGTGATGATGCCCAGCTGTAGACACACAACAAATGTCAGGTCAGCCACTGCAAAAGTATGTTTTTTAACTTGTTTGTAGGAATTGTATGATTGAATCAAAACAAGTGTTTCTGATTGGGGACTGACAGCAGCAGTGCTATGGTAATGAACCTGTACATGTATAGCACTTTTCTAGTTTTATCTAGTAATAATTTGAAGTCCATCCTGTGTTTGACCGGGAGCCAATGGAGGTTGCGTAGGACCGGGGTGATATGTTCATAGCGCTGGGTGGAGGTGAGCAGACAGGCGGCAGAGTTCTGAACATATTGGAGTTTGTTGATAATTTTGTTGGGAGAGCCGTAGAGGATGCTATTGCTGTAATCAAGTCTGGAAGTTATGAAGATATGGATGAGAATTTCGGTGGTGGCAGAGGATAGGGAGGGTCGGAGGCGTGCAATGTTGCTGAGGTGAAAGAAGGCAGTTTTGGTGATGTGGCTGGGGTAGGAAATAGGGTGCGGTCAAGAATGATATCGAGGTTGCGGATCTGGGTTGAGGGGGTGACGATGGAGCCATCAATGTTCAGAGAGAAGGTCTGGGTTGAGCGGGTTAGGGAGTTTGGGCCGATGATGTGTAATTCAGATTTATTGCAGTTGAGTTTGAGAAAGTTCTGTTGCATCCATGATTTTATTTCAGTGATAAAGGTGGTGAGAGTGGAGTGGGTGACTGAGGTGATGGTCTTGGAGGAGAAATAGTTGGGTGTCGTCAGTGTAGCAGTGGAAATAAAGACCATGACGACGGATAATTAGTCCAAGGGAAAGGATGTAAATGATGAAGAGGAGGGGACCAAGCACGGAAACTTGGGGGACAGCGTGGGTAACTGGGGAGGTGGAGGATTTACAGTTATTTATGGCAATGAATTGATGTCGGCCTGAAAGATATAAGGTGAACCAGGAGAGGGCAGTGCCAGTTATACCAAGGGAGAACTGGAGACGTGAGAGGAGGATGGAGTGGTTGATTGTGTCGAAGGCTGCGCTGAGGTCAAGAAGAATGAGGATGGTGAGGAAGCCAGAGTCAGCAGAGAGAAGAATGTAATTTGTGATTTTCAGTAGGGCGGTTTCTATGCTGTGTTTTGAACGGAAGCCGGATTGGGTTCATAGAGATTATGGAGATTGAGGTGGGACTTCAGTTGTGATGCAACATTTCTCTCAAAGACTTTGGACAGGTAGGGGAGGTTAGAGATGGGCCTGTAGTTGTTGGGGATCAGGTCAAGACCAGGTTTTATTAGCATGGGGGTGACAGCAGCAAGCTTGAGTGTGTGTGTGTGTGTGTGTGTGTGTGTGTGTGTGTGTGTGTGTGTGTTGGGGGGCATCCAGCTGGTTGTGTATTGCAGTGATTTTGTCATTGAAGGATAGAAATGAGTTACATTTACTGGTGGTGAAGGAGGGAGATGGTGTCCAAGGGCTTGAGGAGTTTGTTGATGGGGGAGAAAAGAGTTTCAGGGTTGTTGGAGCCAGATTGGATGATGGAGGAGTAGTGAGAGGAGCAAGGTGAACAGTGGTGAGAGGCATCAAGGTGAACAGTGAGTCCAGTTTTTTTTACCAAGATGTTCCAGTTGACGGCCCTGCCCTTTGAGGTGTCGAAGTTGGTCAGTGTACCAGGGGCGGAGTGGATGAAGGAGACAAGTTTGGATTTTTTGGGGGCGATGAGATCAAGACAGGAGGAGAGTGCATCATTATAGTGATTGACCAGGGCAGTGGGGGAGGCAGTCGAAATGGGGGCAGAGACAATAGCAGCCAAGGAGGAGAGCGAGGGGAGGTTGATGGACTTGATGTTCCAGAATGTTATGGTGCGTCTCTGCTTAACATGGGGCGTGGGGATGTCTATGTCCAGGGTGATAGCCAAGTTATCAGAGATGGTGAGATCAATGCTGGTTAGATTGCTGATGGTAATGCCTGAGGTGCAGACCAGGTCAGGTATGTGTCCTTTTTTATGGGTGGGAAAGTCGACATGTTGGGTGATGTTGAAGTAGTTGAAGATGTCCAGGAGTTCTGTAGTGTTTGTGGAGTCAGATGAGTCGACTTGTATATTCAAGTCATCGAGTAGCAGAATGGATGGAGAGATGGCATAGAGTTGTGTGAGAAATTCAGACAGATCAGAGGGGAAAGCAGGGTTAAGTTTTGGGTAAATAACTGCAGTAACCAGGGGTTTGGGACCAGACAGTTTAAAGACAAGGTGTTCAAATGAGGAGGGAGCCGGGATTGTTATTGCACTAGTAGTGATGGCTTCTCGAACATGTTTGGCTATTCCACCATCGGGTGTTAAATAGAGCAATTTTGAGATGTGGATGAATTTTGACAGGCTGGGGTGCTTTGGTAAGGGGGCGGAGGCAGGCAACTCGCTCGTGTAGATTGCTGTGGTGATGACGCGCAGGAGCAGCGGCGATGCGCTCAGCTGACCAGAGGGAGGGGATGGAAAGAGTTGAGCGATCAGGCCAGGCGTAAACAAACTTTCTGTGGGAGGCTCTCTGGATGGAACTAGGCCAACGGAGGAGTCCAAGTGCTTTGATGGCTGAACGGAGAATCAGAGAAGTTGAACCATGCCAGCTGGTTGGAGAAGTGACAGGCACATCAGGATAATCCACAGCAGGCAGGTGATCGGAGCAGGCCAGTTGAGAGGCTATCCAGGCAACCCACCTCAGAGCAGTAGCAAGGAGTATGGACAGGAGTATCAGCAGGGAGCCGGCTGGCTCGCTGATAGCCGCTAGCTAGCGAGAGGCCGCCGTCCAGCCAGCTAGTTGTCCAGTGAGTAGACGGTAGCAATGAAGAGCAGGTGAAGTGACGGGGATGTCAAGACATTCAACAGCAGGCAGGTGATCAAAGCAGGACAGTTGAGAGGCTATCCAGGCAACACGCCTGAGAGCAGTATCATGGACAGGAGTATCAGCAGGGAGCCGGCTGGCTCGTCGGTAACCACCAGCTAGCGAGAGTCCATCAGCTAGCCAGCTAGTTGTCCAGAACAGTTCAAACAGGAAGGCAAACAAATCCAAGACAAAAAACGTTGCAGTAGAAAACAGAGAAAAATAGCTATGTTCGTTGAATGAACTTAACTACTGTACACTGTTAAATAAATAAAAATACCTAAAATTGTAAGTTAAAATGTGAATACTGTAGAAAAAACAAACAAAAACTGTGCCAGACGGAGCGGCGTTAGACTCGCCAGCGTCCCCGATGCCATGTCATGTCGTCATTTGCACCCATTCATACCTGACCTGCCCATCAGGACTAATTAACATTCACACACTGTGAAGTCAAACATGATTTTTATATAAAAAGTAAAAAAATAAAATAAAAAAATACAAAATATATATATATATATATATATATATATATATATACACAATTAAAGCTGCGAGCAGCTATGAGCGGGTCCTCGCTCCGCATGTCGGGGGTGCCGGCTAGTCGCCGCGCCTCCGACATATATATATATATATATATACATATATATATACGTATATATATACATACATACATACATATACATACACATACATACATACATACATACATACATACATACATACATACATACATACATACATACATACATACATATATATATATATATATATATATATATATATATATATATATATATATATATATATATATATATATATATATATATATATATATATATATATATACATACATACATACATACATACATACATACATACATACATACATACATACATACATATATATATATATATATATATATATATATATATATATACATATATATATATATATATATATATATATATACATATATATATATATATATATATATACATATATATATATATATATATATATACATATATATATATATATATATATATATATATATATATATATATATATATATCTATATATCTATATCGCCGCCGGCTTCGCCGCCGCCACCGGCTCCCCCTCCGACATATATATATACAGTTAGGTCCATAAATATTTGGACATTGACACATTTTTCATTATTTTGGCTCTGTACACCACAACAATGGAGTTGAAATGAAAAAACCAAGATGTGCTTTAAGTGCAGACTTTCAGCTTTAATTTGAGGGTATTTACATCCAAATCAGGTGAACGGTGTAGGAATTACAACAAATTAAAATGTGGCCACCCTCTTTTTAAGGGACCAAAAGTAATTGGACAAATTAATATAATCATAAATCTAATTGTCACTTTTAATACTTTGTTGAAAATCCTTTGCAGTCAATGACAGCCTGAAGTCTGGATTCCATAGACATCACCAGACGCTGGGTTTCGTCCCTGGTGATGCTCTGCCAGGCCTCTACTGCAACCGTCTTCAGTTCCTGCTGGTTCTTGAGGCATTTTCCCTTCAGTTTTGTCTTCAGCAAGTGAAATGCATGCTCAATTGGATTCAGGTCAGGTGATTGACTTGGCCATTGCAGAACATTCCACTTCTTTGCCTTAAAAAACTCCTTGGTTGCTTTCGCAGTATGTTTCGGGTCATTGTCCATCTGCACTGTGAAGCGCCGTCCAATGAGTTCTGAAGCATTTGGCTGAATATGAGCAGATAATATTGCCCGAAACACTTCCGAATTCATCCTGCTACTTTTGTCAGCAGTCACATCATCAATAAATACGAGGGAACCAGTTCCATTGGCAGCCATACATGCCCACGCCATAACACTACCTCCACCATGCTTCACTGATGAGGTGGTATGCTTTGGATCATGAGCAGTTCCTTTCCTTCTCCATACTCTTCTCTTCCCATCATTCTGGTACAAGTTTATCTTCGTCTCATCTGTCCATAGGATGTTCTTCCAGAACTGTACAGGCTCTTTTAGATGTTTTTTGGCAAACTCTAATCTGGTCTTCCTGTTTTTGAGGCTCACCAATGGTTTACATCTTGTGGTGAACCCTCTGTATTTACTCTGGTGAAGTCTTCACTTGATTTTCGACTTTGACACAGATACACCTACCTCCTGGAGAGTGTTCTTGATCTGGCCAACTGTTGTGAAGGGGTTTTTCTTCACCAGGGAAATGATTCTTCTGTCATCCACCACAGTTGTCTTCTGTGGTCTTCCAGGTCTTTTGGTGTTACTGAGCTCACCAGTGCGTTCTTTCTTCTTAAGAATGTACCAAACGGTTGATTTGGCCACACCTACTGTGTCTGCTATCTCTCTGATGGTTTTGTTTTGATTTTTCAGCCTAATGATGGCTTGCTTCACTGATAGTGACAGCTCTTTGGACTTAATATTGAAAGTTGACCGCAACAGATTCCAAACACAAATACCACACCTGAAATGAACCCAAGACCCTTTTATCTACTCCTTGTAAATGAAATATCGAGGGAATTACACACACCTGACCTTGAAACAGCTGATCAGCCAATTGTCCAATTACTTTTGGTCCCTTAAAAAGAGGGTGGCCACATTTTAATTTGTTGTAATTCCTACACCGTTCACCTGATTTGGATGTAAATACCCTCAAATTAAAGCTGAAAGTCTGCACTTAAAGCACATCATGATTTTTTCATTACAACTCCATTGTTGTGGTGTACAGAGCCAAAATAATGAAAAATGTGTCAATGTCCAAATAGTTATGGACCTAACTGTATATATATACAAACCAAGACAGCATACACAATCATCATCTTTCTCTACGTCAAGTACAGACCACATCACGCCAATCCCATGTCAATCCCATGCTGTTTGGCTCATTTCCTGTTTTGCCAGTAGGGGGCGCTATCACTAAGTCAACACACATGCATCAAGTCACTCTGCGTGACGTGTAGATGAGGTCACGCCAATCCCATGTCAAGCAGATGCTGTTTGGCTGATATCCTGTTTTGCCAGTAGGGGGCGCTATCACTAAGTCAACACACATGCATCAAGTCACTCTGCGTGACGTGTACATCAGGTCACGACAATCCCATGTCAATCAGATGCTGTTTGGCAGATTTCAAGTTTTGCCAGTAGGGGGCGCTATCACTAAGTCAACACACATGCATCAAGTCACTCTGCGTGACATGTACATCAGGTCACGACAATCCCATGTCAATCAGATGCTGTTTGGCAGATTTCAAGTTTTGCCAGTAGGGGGAGCTATCACAAACCAAACATGTATTGTGCTCAGGTCCAGCATCAAGCCTGAGAAGTTGTGGGCTGTTAGCATGCAGTACCTAGGATCTACCACACAGCATAGTATGCAGTTAATAGCAGGTACAACAGCATATGATGACAGAAGAGCAAAAAACGGGTGCGTTTTTGGATGCACATAACGTCGTGGTTTATGGGGCGATTTGGCTAAATAGCACAACTTAAGGTCTCGAGGGTCTTGGGATCGCTACGGCACCGAGTTTCAGTCGATCGGATAAGTACTTTAGGAGGAGTTCGTTAAAGTACGAATGCAAATTTCGTCAAAAAACAGCGAAAATCGTCAAAAATCGCCATATTTTGGTATGAATCGGACCAAGTATGTTGGAAATATTCCAAAAACGGAGTTTTTCACAAGATTCAAAATGGCGGAAAATCTAATTAGGCGCAACTTATGCCTCTGAGAGGCTTTTTTGTAGAGCAGGTGGAGACGGACATGTGTGAATTTTTTCAAGTCAATCGGACAATCTGGGCGAGGGGCGTCGCCGGGCCAACTTTGAGGGGGCGCTAGAGAGCAGTTTTTTTTTAGGCTAATTTGACGTCTATGTCGGATCGCTATTTTCACCAAAGCCTGACAGCCGTGCCAAATTTGGTGCGGATTACAATATGTCAGGTTGGGGAAAAAGCAGTCCAATGTTTAAAAATAAGAATCAGAAAAGAAATCCTTACAATTTCAATAGGGTCCTTGCAGGACTGTCTACGACAGTCGCTCGGACCCTAATAATTGTAAATTAATAAAGCAATTAGGGAGATGGAGAAGTAATCACAAATCGGTTGGTGAACCAGGCAATTGGTGTGGTGGTTAGTACAGACAGTCTTCCACGGGAAACTGGGCAGGGCTAAAGAGCCACAGATCAGAGGGAGCAATAGATCTGCAACAACGAGACGTCTACATGTCCGGAGAGGCAGCCGGTTTTTCACCTAAACTAAAACTACACTGTATGCTTATACGGAGCTTGCTTGAGATGGAGCTTGCTTCGTAAAAAATGGAATGATGACTGAAATGGCTTGAAAGGAAACCTAACTGAATAAAAGGAAGGAAAACGAAACAAGTTGTGGTCATTTGAGTGAAATCCAGTTTAAAATCTGAGGTAGATGAATCGGACCCTCTCAAGTGAGGAAACTGCAGAAGGTCTAAAAAAAAGGGAAACTTGACACACCATAGCACAGCTACGGGTTACATACCACAGTTTTTGTTCTGCTGGTCTATGTATTTTTTCCTCAATGACTCATTCATGATGGAGAACCATAAGTGCCAGAATGATCCCTTACAGTCAATGGTTTCAGAATGTAAATCTGCTGTTGTTTTGGGGCGACTGTGGCTCAGTGGTGAGCAGGGTCGTCCTTCAAATTAGTTAGTTAGTCCTGATGGACAGGTGGTACCTTACATGGTAGCTCCTCCCATCAGTGTATGCATGTTAGATAGTCCTGATGGACAGGTGGTACTCATACTACAGCAATAACTAATATTACTTTTATTACTGATTCTGTTCAAAAAATTATCTAAAATAATGACAACTTTGCATCACAAGTTATGAGTCAGGCACCTTGGCCAAACGTATTTGCCAGTGCAGCAATGGGGATGGGGAACCCTTCATAACTGTGTACTATAAACATGATGGTGCAGACCTACACTCTTTTTCTCCAATAACGTACCATGTTAAACAAGAGCTGATGGGATTTAAATGTAAAGTCTTAATACAGTTTAGTATAAAACATGCACAGAACCTATGAGTGTATAAACATACCTGACTGATGGGGTTTTGGTCAAAATATTCCTCGACAAAGGTTTCCATCAACTGAGGAGGAAAGGAAAAAAGGAGGTGCTTTACAGCTCATCATACCATATGGTTGCTGGTGTACAGTGTGATTGGTCTGCTCCACAATTTACCTTTAGAGAAGAGGTGAGGCGGTTTGGTTTCAAGTCCTGGTCTTCCATACTTCTTGAACAGTCAACTACCACATGGAGGTGTCGCATCTAGAAAACAACATCCTTTAACATCTTGAGGTTTTTGGTAATGATACATTATAAACATTATATTTTATTTTCCTAATAGTAAAATACACAAATCCCAAGTTGTGCTGAGTGTGTCCAAAGTAGTCCCTAGTACAGTTTTATGATGCCAAAATCATCCATCCATTATCTGAACCGCTTATCCTCTGCCAAAATCATTTCATGACATCTATTGCTTCTGTCCATCTGGGGAGAGGGATCCTCCTCTGTTGCTCTCCCGAAGGTTTCTTCTCTTTTTTTTTTCCTTTGAAAGGGTTTTTCTATTTTGGGGGGGAGTTTTTCCTGATTCGATGTGAGGTCCCGGGACAGGGATGTCGTATGTGTACAGATTGTAAAGCCCTCTGAGGAAAATTTGTATTCGTGATTTTGGGCTATACAAAATAACAATAAATATACAAAAATAAACTGAATTGAATTTCCGTGCACTGCACCAACAGACCAGTTTAACACTAACAACCAACTATTCCAATCGGTGGCCATGCATTGTTTGGTGCTGTGAAAACTGGTTGTTTTTGCCATATACACCAGAAAGGTTATTGCAAGCTGCAGTGCCATTCATGACTTATATTAGCAGTTATAATGTGAAAAAAGATCATCATTAGTTCAATGTTTTTAATCTTTGATACAATATGACCGCAAATTAATCGAAACAATTACAACAATGATGACCAAAAGTGTAAGTGTCTATTTTGCTGGCTATTTCTTTTTTAAATATATAGAACAATACAGATAAGTGAAGCCCGAGACAGAACTCACTCACCATTCCAAGCCTCACTTGTCCATGGCTCTCTATCACCCTATGAGGTAAACAAAGCAGCAGATAGGTTTGAAGTAACTTTTGGAGAATTACCTAATTTATTCTTAGGACTGAGCAGTACAGAGTTGAGGTATACAAAAAAAACACAGCAGCTAAAGGAAAACGTTCCACACACAATCTAGTAGTGCATGTCTTGACCATGAGAAGACAAATGCATTACAAAAGTGCCAGCAGAAGAAAACATATCTTCTTTACATCATAATAGAGGTGTCAAAATAAAAACAGAATGGAGTCTTAAGAATAACTAATAATCAAATCAATCACTTTCACTTGTATTTGTATGTGTCAGACAATAGGCACATGCACACAAACCTTTTCCTTTTAGACTGGAACAGAATCTCTTCTACTGTGGCTTTTAGTGAGCCAGATTCATCCTCCTTCAGCACCTCCCTGTAGGAGAACACAGACAGCCATGGTCAATCCTGTTTACATTGTACATAGATGGCCTAGGCTCATTGGTTAGTGTATATATATATATATATATATATATGTGTATATGCAAATAGTACTCTTCTATTTTAGCGCCTATTAGGCACTGGTCTTAATATTACTTTTTTAATGCTACTATATTTACCTTCTAAATTCAATTCAATTCAGTTTATTTTGAATAGCCCAAAATTACAAATTTGCCAATGATGGCTTTACAATCTGTACACATACAACATCCCTGTCCCAGGACCTCACATCGGATCAGAGAAAACTCCCAAAAAAATAGTAAAACCCTTTCACAGGGAAAAAAGGAAGAAACCTTCAGGAGCGCAACAGAAGAGGATCCCTCTCCCCGGATGGACAGAAGCAATAGATGTCATGTGACCAGAATGAACAATATATGGCATTGGTGTCAGTATTACTTCTTCCACACTTAATATGTATTATTCTAGTGTTCATATATGTTTATAACATACTCTAATTTTTTCTTTGGGATTAATAAAGCTCCATCTTAACTTCTTATTTAGTTTGGTTATTTATTCAATGCCTATTGACAACGCTTTGTCTAATTCAAAGTCTGATTGCTAAACAACAAACAAATCTTTTCTGACTATACCTAGAAACTAGCACTTTAGTAGCACTTAAATCTCACTTACTTATAGCACTTTGTAGCTTGGCTTTCTTGAAGAACTTGTACTTTCTTGTTTCTTGTTGTTCTGAGTTTGTACTCATGGTTAGATACACTTATTGTATGTCAGCTAAATGTAATGTGATGTAATTATTGGTTTGGCTATTCAAAAGGCACTGAATAAATTCAGGCTTTGACTGAACCCAAATAAGACTAATTACACCCTCTTCACCCGAAGTCTCAGTACAATAACAAGGGCTTAAATAACAAAGTCCCATGTTATAAGTACCTGCTATTGCTTCATTGACAGGTCTCTTAGATTGACTGCAGCGGACAGATTTAGAACCCATCATTGTATCCTCCATGAGGAGGTAGGGTGAGCCATCCCTTACCATTCAAACGGAACAACAGTCTATTTTATTTTCCTATGCAACCATTTTATTTATCATTGCATATATGTATTAGTCAAATACAATAGCAAACCTGTTCATAAAAACTGCAGTCTCCTATTATGCCCCTTATGGGTGGAATACACTTCAGGACTCTCTTAAGTTAGTTTAAGCTTCTATTGATGTATAGTGAATGCTCCTGCTTTAGTAAACATGTCTGCTTTGTCTTTATGGAATGTTCTTGTTTCACTGTTTGTGTTGGGTTAGGGATTTTACAATTTCTGATTATGTCTCTGCAGGGCACCAATGTGAAATCCATCCATCTAAACAAAAACACATTTCCAGTTGAAAATGTCATTAGTTCGAGGTCTTACCATGTCCTCTCATAGCCTCCTTCCCAGCGCTTGGTCCTCTCTGGTTCTTCATCCATCATGTCTGCCAGACATATATTCAAGTACAGTTAGAGCACAAGAACCTCCACATCAATACACTAGTCTTCTGCAGGGTGTCACACTTGAGATGTTATATTAAGCACAACTGTTTACTGGCCTTAGAGATGATTAGCAGCAGTACGTACATGTGGATAATTGTACCGAATATATCAGAAGACGCAAAGTTATAGTTTGTATGGAGTTAGTACATGAACCTGGAACAAAACCGATCACTGTTCGGTCGGGTGATACACCTCACATGTAGCTTAGTTAGTATGTAACGTTAATGGTGTGTGTGACACGGCCTTCTATCGCACTCATGAAGATATAAAGACAACTAACGTTACGGGTTACGCTAACGGGAATTACAAACAAGCAGTCGTACCTACAACACCGGTTTAATGCAGCGCCAGATGGTGCTACGGATATTTCTTCCGGAAAGAAACACGCTGCTTCTTCTTCTTCATTGAGGTTTATTGGCGGTCGGCAAAATAATAATTGCATTACCGCCACCAACTGGTATGGAGAGTGAATCAAGATGTCCAGTACTTGTATTATTAAAAATAAAAAAAACATTTCTAATAAATAAAACACAAAACAACTCCCCCGTCCCCAAAAGATAGGTCTCATAGTTTCTCAATAATACAAGGTATTTCTAAGATATTGAAATAGTACTTACTATAAGATATTCTCACTTGCAGAATATTGTTATATTGAACTCTACCTTTTCCTTCCAGAAGTTTCCAATTAGCTGTCTTCTTTCTTTCTCATATTTCTGACAATGTACAATAACATCCACTGTTTCCACAATAGTCACATTTGCCTGTATTGTGTTTTCCTACTTTTTGTAGCGTACTGTTAACCCCAGTGTGTCCAAATATAAGTCTTGATATGACTGTTTCATCTCTCCTGTTCCCTCCTGAACATATATTTTCTCCCAATTTCCTCTGAAAAAAAAGTTCCTCCTCCTATTCTGTCCTTTTTCTTCTGCCACCTTTCCATTAACTTATTTTGAATAATACTTTTGGTTTCTGATTTACCAAAGATGACAGCGATATTTGTGCTGCTATTTTTTTTTAGCTTTATCGGCCATTTCATTTCCTTTGACACCAACATGTGCTGGTACCCACAGAAACACTTCTGTCAGACCCATCATTTGAATTCTGTATAATGTTTGTTGTATTTCAATAAGGATATCTGGTCTACCGTCTGAATGACTGTTCTGTAAGCTGTCTAATGATGAACTGAAGAAGAAGAAACCCCTTTATTAGTCCCACACTTAGTCCCACAGTGGGGAAATTTATCCTCTGCATTTGACCCATCCTTTAAGGAGCAGTGGGCAGCCTCGTGAAGCGCCCGGGGAGCAACTGGGGGTTAAGTGTCTTGCTCAGGGACACAACGACATGGACTGGCTGAGGCGGGGTTTGAACCCCGGTCCTCTGATTAAAAGTCAGATTTGCTAACCACTGAGCCCTAAACTAATAATCCCTTCGTGATTATTTTACATAGTTTGATATTAAATTCAGGAACAATAAATGCACGCTTTGTTCCGTCTTCTTCTTTCTGTAGTCCTTTTCCCTTACCACTGGCTATGGTAGCAGTAGGTTGAGCAGAGCAGAGCTCTCCTCCTTGTTGCTTCAGGAGTTACCGGTGCACATTCATGATTTGATCTGATCCCATCTGAACTCATCTGAATCTGACCCATCTATGAACACTAGAATAATACATATTAAGGGTGGAAGAAGTAATACGGACACCAATGCCATATATTGTTCATTCGTACACATGACATCTATTGCTTCTGTCCATCTGGGGAGAGGGATCCTCCTCTGTTGCTCTCCCGAAGGTTTCTTCCTTTTTTCCCTGTGAAAGGGTTTTTCGATTTTTTGGGGAGTTTTTCCTGATCTGATGTGACAAGCATTACAAATAACTAGGGATGCAACGATACCACTTTTTACAAACCGATACGAGTACGAGTATTTTTATTTGTGTACTTGCCGATACCGAGTACCAATACCGATACTTCTTAGATTTGGTCTCCATGAAAGTGCAATTAATTTGGAGGCAGATTTTATTTTATCCTCTGCAGATTATGTCAAGCCTATAGTACAAAATGAACAGAAGGCTATCCCAAGCTTTAAACTTCTTGTGGAAGTCCCTCTAATGTCGGACCATAAAACGCCCCCGTGTCCGGGTTCATAATGTAAGCGATAATATTAGGGATCGAGCAATTATATAGGAAGCTGTGTTCCAAGTTATGTTTCCGGTGCTTTTATTGTGGAGGGAGAAACGGAAAGGAAAAGAGGAGTGGAATTGTGGGATATACGTGTGTGAAGGAGATAAAAAAGTGGTTCAAGTTACCCTGCAGCGTGTTTTCATTTTATTAGAATTACAAATATAGACACACAACAGACACTCGGCTACAATAATATCATCCGTAGCCACACAACAGCGTCTGAATGAGGCCGCTGCTAGCGCTACTTCTGGCGGACCAGCAACAGTTTGATTCAAACCGGCAGGACGGCAGTAATTTGCGTCGCGGTCGGTGTGAACGCACCATTACTCTACACACTTTGCCGCAGAGCCGCAAGAGAACGACGAAAGAGCCGCATGCGGCTCTGGATCACGGGTTGCCGACCCCTGCCCTAGACGTTGAAGTCAGGTAGGACAACAAATATTTTTCTCCACAAAGCGCGACCAGTTTGTTGTAGCGAAATACTGTTGAGTGGTATCGGTTCTTGGTATCGGCAATTGAAAATGAATACGAGTACGAGTATTTTAACGCAGTATCGGCCCGATACCCGATACCGCTATCGGTATGCCTTCAATGCTAGACTTCTTTCTTCACATGGTCTGTATAAAAGCAATAAAGTAGTCCTCTGCAGTGTGGCAGTTGGTTTATGACGTTTTGCTGCTCAGCTCATCTGAATTTTTACAAAATACCAATAACTTGCTATCTTCTGGCACTTAAAGTGCTCAGCTTCAGCGGAACAAGAGAAAAGTTAGACCACAAATAAAAGACTCTACATAGGTGTGCTCCTCTCTCCAAACCCCAGTCAACCTTTATTGATTCTACTACTACTACTACTACTACTACTAGACCAGCACAAATACTGGTGGAACCCAAGTTAAGATGTTATTTCAAACACAGTAATACAATGAGTTTATTAATAATTACTTTTCTTTATTGAAATCTTACATTCCTGGTTTCTTCCAAATGTATAAAAGATATAAGTTTGTAATTGCACACCAAACCATACGTTGCATATCAGTTCAGGAAAACATTCGAACAAGCATGAATTCCATTAATTAAACATTTGCGGAATAAAAATATATTGACTAGGGAGGATTTGTTAATTTGCTTTTGAATAACAATCAGAACTGAAATTCATTACATTAAAGACAATTGTTTACGGCCCAACTTAAGGGTAACAAGCCATCATGTATTTACACTCTAAATCCCGGAATGACAAAAGTCGATAATATGAACAAAAATTACAGAAAAAACGTATTAAAATGTAGTTGAAATTGTATCTTTATTTACAAGGGATGGTCAGTGATTCAATGATGCCAAGCAAATTCATGTCTCATCTTAGCTGTTTCATCATATTCTCGTAGCTGTTCCTTCATTGTTCATAAAACTGTCAGACATGTTTTTAAAAAGGCTATCAAAGAAGCACAATAACTGCTTCATAAAAGACACAAGTACTGAAACAAAAACATCCAATGTCACATCTCTGACTTTCTTAACGTCTAAAAAAGTAAAACATTTAATATGCCAAAATAGTTGTCATGAAACTCAGAGGTAAAACGACCATTCCATATTTATTCATCCCTTATGGTCTGTGTAAAAAATAAGCTCAGTTGATTGGCTTTATACAGATGGAATATAGAGGCAACAGTTCTTTTTTGTGGGGGTGGGGGAGGGGGGGGGGTCGAGGTTCATGGCCGGCGGTCATATTCGCTGATCTTTCTTTTGATGTGTGACAGTTTGGACCTGAGAGATTTACACCTCTTCTTCTTAAGGTGGTAGTCTGGGGACTGCAGAACAATTCACTTAACCCCTTCTCTATTTCAGTATTTCACTGTTAAGAACAACACTGCTGGAATTCACTGCATATACCTTACCTTTTTGAGATTCTTCAGTCTGGTGTATTCGTCCATGGCATCCTGAGATTAGAAAGATGGTGGTCAATGGCTATGCTGAAGCACCCTCCTAGATTCACACTAAAATTTGATTCATTCACAACCAAGATTTCTGAAACCACGATCCTGTGTTTTGGTGCAGAAATTCTAATTGCATCAAAATCAGAGTTGTCTGAATTTGGCAATGGCAGACAATTACATCACCATTGTATTTTCAGTAACATTATTAAACCGGAATTCAGTAAGTATAAATAACAATGAATCGCGACCTTAACATGGTGGAGGAGTTTGAGTAGCTCAGTGGGGGAGGGGGAGCTCGCCGATGAGCGTCTGGTGGCTGGGCCTTCGACCATGGGGCCCGGTCGGACTCAGCCCAAAGCAACATGGAGCAGCCACCTTGTGGACTCACCACCCGCAGGGACAAGCATCGGGGTTGGGTGCTATGTAGACCAGGCGGCTGGGAAGGTGGGTCTGGGTGAGCCAAATTCTGCCAGCATAGACAACTCTAGGGACGTTGAATGTCACCTCGCTAGCGGGGAAAGAGCCAGAGCTGGTGCAGGAGTTAGATATAGTTGGGCTCACCGCCATGCACAGCACTTGATCTGGAGAAGGGTTTGACTGAGCGCCGCCGTGTTCGAGTTTTCCCCGGAGAACGAGAGGGTCAATTCCCTGTGGGTTGTGGGGAGTAAGGCTCTGACTGTTGTTTGCATATGCACCGAACAACAGTTCAGAGTATCCGGCCTTCTCAGAGTCGGTGGGAGGGGACCTGGAAAGGGCGCCGCCTGCCAACTCCATAGTTCTCCTGGGAGACTTCAACACTCACATGGTCAATGACAGAGAAACCTGGCGGGGGGTGATTGGTAGGAACGGCTTGCCTGATCTGAACCCGAGCGGAACTGAACTCTTCCTGTGCTAGCCACAGTTTGTCCATAACGAACACTATGTTCGAGCATAAGGTGCTCATAAGTATATCTGGTTCCAGAATACCTTAGGCCGGAGATCAATGATCTACTTTGTATCGTATCATCTCATCTGCGGCCGTATGGCTTGGACACTCGGTGAAGAAAGGAGCAGAGTTGTCAACTTATCACCACCTGGTGGTGATAAGTTGGATCAGATCGCGGAGGAGCCGGCTAGAAAGAACTGGCAAGGCCAAACGTGTAGTGGGGGTAAACTGGGGATGTCTGGTGGAGGATCCTGTCCGGGAGGGCTTAAACTCCCACCTTTGGAAGAACTTCTCACACATCCCAAAGGAGGTTGGGCATATGGAATCCGAGTGGACCATGATCAAAGCCTCTATTGTAGACCCGGCCGCTAGGAGTTATGGTCGGAAGGTCATCGGTGCCCGTTGTGGTGGCAACCTGAGAACACGGTGGTGGACACCCGGGTTGAGGGAAGCCGTCAAGCTGAAAAAGGAGGCCTTTCTGGCCTGGTTGGCTCAGGGGTCTCCTGAAGCAGCTGAGATGTACTGACAGGCCAGAAGGGCTGCAGCTGTGGTGGTCACGGATGCTAAAACTCGCCATAGTTTTTCATAGTTAGGAATTCGGGGAGGACTTTCGGTTGGCCTCAAGGAGGTTCTGTCAAACCCTTCATGGGGTGCCGGACCCATTGCAATGGGCTATCCGGTCTCTGTACGACTGCAGTAGGAGCTGTAGTCTTATTCTCGGCATTAAGTCAAATACGTTCCCACCGGTCTTGTTCGTGACTTTCACGTAGGCTGCGTAAACTGAATCAAACTTGGCCTTCCACACTCACCAGGAACTGTGGACTGCCCTCAGGGTGCTGGTCCAGCTCTCTGCCAAGATCAGCCAGGTCCTGGTTTATGCTGTCCAGCTCAGCCTGCAGGCTCTTGTACTCCTGGTGTTCCTGGTCAAATTCACGTTTGTAGTTCAGACGCTCTTGCTCATCCACAATGGAAGGAAACAAACTGCAGACGAGAACAGAATGACATTTTGTTAATGCATTATGTGATAGTAGCCCTTACTAGTAATACCCTCTGTTACATACATTCGGCTACTCACACATAAAAGTCTTCCTCCTCCAGGTCATCTCCAGACTCTACACCAGCATCATAGTCCTTCAGCCTGGGCTTCAGGCCTCCCACAGAACTGCTGATGTCTGAGTCTCTGCAAAAAAGAATGGTGGACTTTCTATACAATGTCTTTGGTACTTTCATAAGTCAATACACATTCCATCCTTTCCGTTATTTTAAACATCACACAACTCTTTTCTCACTTAAGTTTTATATTCATTTTCTCACATTTTGCATATTTTCTAATGAATTTTTCACATTGATGATTACTTGTCAATAAATCTGTTTCTGTGTTTGTGATGATCAGATTCCAGATTCAGGTATTTGTCCAGTTAAATTTGACTAACAGCAGTGTTATTTTTTACTTTTCACACAGTTCACACATTCACACCCAGCAGCACAACCACTATGATCTGTTGACCACTGAGTTTAATCATTTAACTTCCATCACAGTTCCAGTATGAACTGGACTTCTGAACTCAAACTTGAAAATACACATGCAAATCCACTTTTCTGAATATGGAGACCTTTGTCCACATGCATACGTTAACTTTAATCAAAGTTATTGTCCTGATTGTGCATAATAGAGCAGTAGTGATACCTGTACTGAAAATGGTGAAAATGGATAGATGGATGGCAACATAACATACTCAAGTCCCATTCTTTTAATTTAATCAGATTTGGAATCTTCTGCAGATGTTGTTTTGCGCGGTTGTATGTTTTCGCACATTGGCATAATAAATGTACCAATAATGAGCATTCTTCTTGAACTATGGCAACAAATGTGTTACGTGAGGTCACAGTGTTCCTTAGCTTTGACCATTAAATTCCTATCAATTCATCCTCAAGTCCAAAATTTCCAGAAATTTGCCCATAGTGTTTTTGAGATAACCACATTTTTACATGTGGTGTAAAGCACTTTACAGATGTGCTCTCTTGCATTACAAAGTGGCAAATCTGCGCACCTTGACTTTTGCGATACTTCAAGCAATAAATGTGTCACAAAACAAATGTACTTCTTGTTTCACTCTGACCCATTTGATTTGTTTTGGTATTGCTCAATGGGCATTGTCCCTTCATATCAGTTCAGGTTAGCCTACCTTAAAAAAACCTCAGATCAGTGGCAGCAGACTGCAGTAACAAAAACCTACAGTAAACTCATTGGGCTTCATTTCAAGATGAGGGAAGTTAAAATAAATGGCCTTGGGAGGTGCACTGTATGATGCATAACTTACCCTGGAAGGTACAGAGGCTTGTTGTGGTCCTGCTGGTCCACATAGTCTCTGGACCCTCTCACTATGGGATTATGGTCATTCAGCTGTACCTCTGGGTCACCAGACACATTGAACACCTGAGGCAAGAGAAATGCAGTCATTTGAGTTCATTCGAGTTTGACAGAAAACGTGTCACTGTAGAGACAGACATAGTTTGAAGCTTAGTTTCCATCAAACTTGTGGAATTTATACAATTTTAACCAACCAATTTTCACAAATAAAGATCAGTTAAATATTTGACCGAATTTTCATCTGAATTTTACTGTGGCTTTTATATTATCCATTTTTTATAATTATGTATATACTAAAATATATAGTTATAAAACATCAGTTTTAGACTTAGAAACTCTTATGGGATTTTCGTTTTGCTTGATTTCAGCAGTTGTGTTACAAAGAAATCCATTTCTAAACTTAATTTCCCCGTTTGCTTGCCGGATGTTTTCATCAGGTTTTCCTGAGGCTCCTCTCATACTTGCTATAGCACCTTGTGCTCACCATATGATAAACCGTCTCGTTGCATGCAGCATTCACCAGGACCAACCAGTTCCTCTACTTCACCCCGCATGCCTGAATATCACCGATACCATCGGTAGCATCAACAAGAAGTCTGAGACAATTTCTCTCAGTCAGTACAATTGCGGAAATGTCAGGTCTAAATACATTTTTGGGAAGGTACTCTCAACCTGAATGAAAACTATGCTGGTATGGAAGTGGTTTCCAGGTTAACACTTTCATTTGTTTGATGATGTCACTACTGGAAATGGAAGAATGTTCTAATGTTCTTTTGTACATCCTTGAAAATACTCATTAGGATTTCAGCGTTGTTTAGATGTTGTTCCTTCTAATAGTTGTTGGATGAGTTTTTATTTTTGGAACACACCCTCCTGACAACACAGCACATCATGCTGCAAATAAGAGTGGCCTAACAGACCACACCCAGAAACTGAAACCATCCCTCCCTGCCCTATGACACACACAAACAATCGCTTTAAGAATGTCCCACAACAAGTAGTTAAGAGTGTGTGCCCAGTTTCTTGAAGTAAAATATATTGTGTATCTCAAGTCTCTATGTAAGTCCATAAAGTATTTTTCTCCAGCAACAAGTGTGTTACATAGGCAAGTTTAAAACAATCTGTAATTGGTTGAATTGACCTGATGTACTTAGTTTAGTCTTAGATTTTTGGATTAAGGTACATTGAGTTGATCCTGGCTTTAGCTCTCATACAAAAACATCTCTCTCTCTCTCTCCATTATTGACAACCTTCACTTCCTCCCAGAGTATGCGATCCCAGCCCCAGCGCCTGATCTTGGTGCGAGTCTTGACTGCAAACACCAGCAGGATGATGAGGGCAACAAACACTAGGAAGCCCAAGACGATAGCTATGACCTGCAAGAACATAGAGAGTCGTCAGTATGCTGAAATGACATCCACTAACATGAATAGTAAATAACAGGGCTGTCAGAGCTAACACATAATTCAAACTTATCAATATGGGATCTGAGTCCACAGAGAAAACCGGATAGCCACTGGCTCCATGGTAAAGGGTTAGTTCACCAAAATTACAAAGAAACTTTTAACACTACACCCAAACAACAGAAATTTATAATTTGGTTCAGGTATCTCAAAGCATTCAAAATGACATTTGAAAAATGCAAATGAAACCTGTCTGTCAAGAAACAGTGTTCTGGCTTCTAATTCACAGAAAGGTGTGAGCCACTATCATCTGCTATTGATCTCCATGCTTTAGAACATCACTGGTGAGCCTCGAATATTGTTAGGACTCCATCACAGAGAACATTCTGTCAACTACGGAGAGATGTTGTTGAGTGTGATAGATTACCTGCAGACTGAACTGAATTAAACTAAAGACCGTCTGGGTGGTAAGAGAAACATTTGGAAAGAATAATACATTGGCAAATGCTCAGCAATGTTAAAGTGAAAAGCAAGCATATCACACCTCTTGGGGCTCCACCACACAGTAATGGTAGAGGTACTGGTTGAGGAAGATGCCCTGGGCCTGGCTCTGGGTCTGATACTGGGAACACAGCTGCTGGACCTGGCTGTAGTAGACGGACCCTGTAGTCTGAGCTGTTGGGTTCACCGCCACCAGGTACACAATAGTAGCGATGATCATTAGAAATGCCAAGATGGCACAGATGATGATGGTTGCTAGGTAGAACTTTGATGAGCGGGCAGCATTTTGCCTCGAAACAACCAACACAAATATGATGAGCACAGCTATAAAGGTTATGCCGGAGATGGCGATAATGAAGCCTTTGCCAGCTGCAGGATCCATTTCTGTTCCTCCAGAGCCATAGGAGCCATAGGAGCCACCAGCGCCACCAGCGCCACCTCCATATGAGTTGCCATAAGCTCCCCCGTATGAGCCACCGTATGAGCCACCGTATGAGCCACCGTATGAGCTGCCATAACCTGGCATCAAGCCAGCACCACCTCCCATACCCATGAGGCTCATGTCGTAGTCCCAGGCCAGTGTGGAGGCCACGCAGGCAAACAAAGCCACACACATGATGATGATGATGATACACAATATCTTCATTACTCCAGGGGGGGAAGTCCAGCGGTAGAAGTGAAGCATATTCACTCCTTGGTAGTAGGGAAAGGCTGGGTTGGACGTGAGCTCGCTGTGCTTGTGTCTGCTGCTATGGCTGCAATAGAAGAGGACAGGTTTCAGAGAACAGACGGATGTTTGGATTCTGAACCATGTGGTTGTCATGGCCACTTTGTTAAAAATAGAGTAATGCGAATGCTGAACCCTCGCGGAACAACATGCAACAACATCAGCTCAAAAGCAATATTTAAAAAAAGCTGATAAGCATTTTTGAATAAACAACGCATTGAAACATCTGCACACATCTGCACACTGGACGTAGAGTGGTTTACAGTCAAAATACACAGAGTTATAAAGAAAACAATGGATTTCATACTGCCTATTGTACAGAACTTTTGAGATGCTGTGGAATGTCCTTCTGAAAATAAATTGTTTCAATGTGCAAACTAACTACAACAAACATTTGTTTGTTTCCTTGTTGAAAATGTTGACAGGCAGAATAATATTTTAGAAGGAGATATAATCTCTGATATTCGGATCTTCAGTAACTATAGTGCCCTCCAGGATCATTGGCACCCTTAGTAAATATGAGCAAAACAGGCTGTGAAATGTCTTTGCTGTTTATTTTCTATAACAAAAATATAACAAGTATAATTCCAGTCATATTTTAAATGTTTAAATTCACCTGTTTGATTAGGAAATCTTAATAAGTGGGCACCCGTGACTTCCTGTTTCACTAGGGTATAAATATGAGGTGACAGGCCAAATTCCCTTTGTCATTTATCACAATGGGAAAGCCCTACGCCAGGATTCTGTTTGTGGACTTCAGCTCTGCCTTTAACACCATCATCCCGTCTTTGTTGCAGGACAAGCTCTCCCAGCTGCGCGTGCCCAAAGCCACCTGCAAGTGGATCACAGACTTCCTGTCTGACAAGAAGCAGCACGTGAGGCTGGGGAAGCACGTCTCAGCCTCTCGGTCCATCAGCACCGGTTCCCCCCAAGGCTGCGTTCTTTCCCCACTGCTCTTCTCCCTGTACACCCTCTCACCCTGTGTGACTCCCACGTCACAGCTGTGAAGTCCTTCCGCTTCCTGGGCTCCATCATTACCCAGGACCTCAAGTGGGAGCTAAACATCAGCTCCATCTCCAAGAAGGCACAGCAGAGGATGTTCTTCCTGAGGCAGCTGAGGAAATTCAACCTGCCAAAGACAATGATGGTGCACTTCTACACTGCCATCATCGAGTCCATCTTCTGTTCCTCCATCACCGTCTGGTACGCTGCAGCCACTGCCAAGGACAAGGCCAGGCTGCAACGCATCATTTGCTCTGCCGAGAGGGTGATTGGCTGCAATCTGCCGTCCCTCCAGGACTTGTTTGCTTCAAAGACCCTGAAGCGGGCGAGGAAGATTGAAGCTAATCCCCCTCACCCAAGACACAAACTGTTCGTGTCCCTCCCCTCTGGCAGGAGGCTGCGGTCCATCAGGACCAAGACCTCACGCCACACCAACAGTTTTTTCCCGTCGGGCTCATCAACAGAGCCCGGGTCCCCCACTGACTCTACTGACTCTGTCACCCCCAGACAATTTCCCACTGGACACTCCCCGGCACATACCCTTATATTTAAATACACTCGCCACTTTAACACTACACTTGCCACTTTCACACAACACTTACATTCCATGCACTTTATCTTATTTTGATATTCTACTGTTCAATTGTAAATACTCATTCATCCATTTATTCATTCTTATTTATTGCACTGTGTTTATTGTTAAATGTGTATTGTTAAATGTTAAATGTATGCACCTTCCGCCAGGACAAATTCCTTGAATGTGAAAACAAACATGGCAATAAATGGTTCTGATTCTGATCCGACAACACAGTGACGATGTGCGACAAACAGCTGTTGAGCTGTACAAACATACAACAGCTGTTGAGCTGTACAAACTCGATCAAATACCCCCCAAAATAATCGTGGTTGATGTCAACTTCACTAACAACTCACGTCAATGCCGAATGACTATCAACTGCCGAGTCAATGTTTACTGTTAGTTTGGCGCTGGATACATACATATAGCAGTGTCCTGGACAAAAGTCCTGTTGTTTTGTTGACCCATCCATCTCCCCACCTGTCCCCCCAGTGTGTACAATCCGATCTTCATACTATGTCAGTTGCTCTGACTATCTAATAGTGACGCGTGGGTTTATATTGGAGTTAATGTCGGATTCAGACACCAGGGCACTGAGCAACCATTGGTATTTGACGAGTTGGGAGTGAGACCAGGTTGTCCCTTTAAGCAAATGCTGCTAATGTTGGAACCCTCAGCTAATACAGCGGTGTCTACCTTGAAAAGTAAAAGTTATATAGTGGCTGAGACACGAGGATGACTGAGTGTAGTAGTGAGGAAAAAATGTAGGTCACTTACTGTTTGCCAGCACTTGGCTGGTGCAGTGGGGTTTTGTATTTCTTGATTGGCATTATGAAATCCAACTGGAGCTCACCCTGCTAAAAGAAATATACAAAAATCAAATAAGTATTGATTTTGCAAAAACATAAGAAAAGTGAAAAGAAAAACATAAGGAAAGTGACTTTTATAGTATAATCAAAACCACTGGCCGATAAACTCCTTCCCTGTGGTGCCATTATAATATCCATCAGATTTCCCACCAAACTCAATACAGTGGTATCTGATCCTGATATTCAGACTTCTGTAACAACCCCAGCAACTTTATTTTACAAAATAAATATCTACCATTTCGTACCACTAAGGAGGAAAATGAAAAGATGATACTGGTAACTGAAATGTATTAAGAAATGTTTCAAAATTGTTGGTGTTGTGTTGTGCAGACTTTTCAAATTAATTAGCACTTAAAACTGTATTTGATTTTTGTACTGGTATTGACATGTAAGGCTGGGCATTGTTCATTTTCCCAATACTAGAGGATATTAATGGAAACCAACATCTAAATGACATCAAAGTGACACAGAATGTGTTATTCTGGTTATTATTGTTTTTATGTTAAACTTTTAAATGTATATGTGGGAAGATGGGAAGTACACTAAAATATCATTGTCCATATTTTAAGTAGAGTGCGATTTAATAGCTTGCTTCACTCAAAATAAATCTTCTAATATTGACCTTTCGGAACAGAAAAAGAAGCAAGCGGATTTCTTGGACTCAAGGTTTGTTGATGGTGAAACAAGGCAGCGGTGAGTGGGAAGAGATACTAGAACACAAACTGAGAAATTGATAAGTCAAACAGAGCCGGGACTAAATGGACTGTACTTGAACATCTCTTTTCTATTCTTCAGACTGTATGTCAAAATTCACACACATTCATACGCTGATGACAGGTGCCGCTAGTCCATATTAAAGGACGACCCTGCTCTACTAAGCAAGTGTCGACTTCCTGTGAAACTATACTTTTAGTAGTTGATAGACATTCAAAACCATTTAAAGTTATAAAGTGGCTTTCACACACTAGGGAAAGAAACAAACGCTAATCAAGTAACTGTGATTCACATTTGATAGTAAGCCTTTGAAAATAATAATTAAAAGAAAAACAGCTATAACAGACATTTGTAAAAACAAAATGCAGCGAACTGCTCAACCGAATAAGATGATCTCAGAAAGAATGGCGGAACTTAACCTGGTATCGTTACCACTTTAAGCTTGAACGTGTAAATACTCCGAAGAGTTCACCGGCTATTAATACCACTCAAAGTACAGTAATCATTCTTAAATCGACCCACCTGCTATCACGCGCGTGTGATCCTGATGAAGACAACCAGTCGCTGACTTGAACGCAAACAACACTAGGCGCGCGCTCCACCGCGCACTCAGTACAAAGCGACACGCCTACAGGTGTGTGTGTTCATCACGTGGGCGCTTCCCGAACAGGACGAACCGGTCTCTCTCGTCTTTGCTAGCAGAGCGACGCGGCGACGAGGAGAAAGAAAGAAACGCTGTCCGGTCTTTCGGGAACTCCACTCCCATTTGCGAGCTCAGAGTTTCTGCTTCGGCTTTCAACAAACAACGTAGTTGAATTGTTTATTTTTTTTTAGCTTTGACATTCATCACAATGAATGAAGCAGAGCTTGTATGGCAATATTTTAGTTTCATTATACATATGTAAATAGCCTAGATTCCATATCAATATCTTTGTTTTAAAATACATTTTAGAAAATATTTGTACACAATTTTAGAGCCAATGTTTTATTAACTGTTAAATATCATATTAGACATGAATGAAAACAAATGTATGTTAGTTGATTTTTTTTTTAAAAGAGAAATTTGTTAATGCTTATTTTGAGTGTGACAAATAATAAGGAAACCTTACTTGCTCGTTCAAATTTAAAACGGCTAAGTTATGCATGCAGTCCAGTTCATCCAGGTCACTCCAGGTCGAAAGGATGTGTCCCTGTTTTTGTTTTTTGCAATCTTAGAGAGAGGGGCCACACCTCTTTGGTTGTCAGACAGCCTCCTGTGTGCTACTGCACTACTACTAGTACTACTACTCAGAATCCACTGCATAATGACATACGACCCATTTTTCTCTGTGGTTGTAATTAGTAATTTATTTCACAATATTTTGCCTGTATTATATATTAGTAGAAAAAAATGTCAGACACAATTTTAAATAAAGCAATAATCTGTTATTTCAGGAAAAGGTTGTTATAAAGGGTTGTAATTCTTGGATAAACCAGACCAGAATCATGGTTAACCAGGTATATCATATACATATTAACTTATCAATCAGACTATATTCTTACTTGGGAAAACATTTACTTATGTTACACGTTTGTTATGCAAACTCATATTTCTACCAAGAATGAAATCAACAATAAAGTCACAGAAGGTACTCAGACAGGACTTTAGCTAAAGATGTAAATACAAGTTTATAAAAAGGTGCTTCTTGGTTATAAAGCAAAATGACATGATACAAAAATAACATATACAGAATCAATTAAACAATGTACAAGTGCCTTTACAACCCAATGAAAAAACAAACACCCATCTATTATATTCAACATTGTAATTTCAGTAACAGTTTATTGTGCCTCACAGAAGAAATGCAATGTAAAAAAACAATACCAGCATACAGGGGGCATTATAAGAAGCAGCTTAACCTCCATAACACATGCAGCATATGAAAGTAGACTTCTGATGATACCCGTCTACTGCAGATTTATGGCTCGGATCATAGCCTTCATTGCTATTGACTCCTTATTTACATCAGATTCATCTATTCAGGCAGAGTTTCTAGCGAGCCAGCTGTGAGATCCCATTTACACCTGGTTTTAAAGGAACAGTCAGACATTTAAAATGAATGGGCTTGGTCATGAAAAGATAATTTTAATTTGTGTTTAAATATTTATGGTTTACTTCATTGTTGCTGACAGCAAACACAAGCATCACATTAGGTGTCTAAAAATGTCCTTACATCAACGATTCCTTGATATGAATTCCAGGTGTGTTAATGGAAGCTTGAACTGCAGTGTTCAGTTGCTATTGTTTAAGTCCATGGCCTTGTTGTACTCCTGAATCTTCTGTTTCATATGCGAGAGCTTGTTCTTTAGGTACTCACATCTGTCCCTTTTTTCCAAATATGTTGGATCCTGGCAAGAAAAACAGAAATACATTTTTTTCTTTTATGTTTTGCTTTCTTTCCTAGTTATGGGATTCCTTTACATCAGGGTCAGGCTATTTGGGATAGTCAACATCAAAGAATTTAATTGGTGGGTTACTGCATGTTGAATTAAATAACACATACGTGTTTACTTCTTAGTTTTCAGTAAACCAGACAAACAATATTTTGGTGATGGTGCTAAATTTATTCTAACAGAAAGACATTTAGAAGTCATATAGAAATCCCATGTCAAGCATAGGAACAACTGTGTGTACCAGGCAGCAACCTGGGGGCGACTCCTCTGGTTGTATAGAAGTCTATAGAAAATACTTTACTTCTCTCTTGATTTATTCCCTCAGTGAACATTGTTTATGTCTCAATCTATAGTTTCAAGTCTTCTTCAATACAGCACGATGTTCATTTAGTAAATTATGGTCATTTAGAGTCAAACAGACCATAAAGCAGGGTATGCTTTAGGGCGAGGCAACCGGGGGATTAACAGCTCGCTGCCACTGCCAGAGACATATACGGCATCTCTCCTCTGCACGTGTATGGTAACTTCCGTTCACTGGTTGTTAAAAGCAAAGACGGCACTGGCATTAATCCAATATGGTGACGGCCAAATCGCCAAATAGGCACTCCACAAATAAATGATGCCACAACGACTATGTCCACTTCCTATATGCAGTCTGTGGTTTGTACTACTTAAAGGGACATTTCACTGATTTGGCATTACACCAATAAAATTGAGGAAATTATGAGACGTATTAGAAAAATACATTTTAAAATTGAATCAGGCCCCGAAACCCTGGAAGAAATGTGGAAACACGTGAAAAAAGGAAGAAACCTTCAGGAGACCAACAGAGGAGGATCCCACTTCCCGGATGGACAGAGTGATAGCTCTAACTAGATAGCATCTCTTAACCCAATGCCTTCTTTCAGTCTCCACAGCCTCTGTTTGTAAGACAGGCTTTCTGTTTGGAATTAACAGAAGGTGCTGAATCATTGCTGGTCTCTCTCATTTTTTCTATTTATAGGGGATAATTTTATCATTATGAGTAGGATAATTGTTTAGTTTCTTCTGTGACTTTTGAGGAGATTTATGAAATCTGAGAAAAGAACTCTGATGACGACACATTTATAACAGAAAGTATGTGAAACAAACTCGGGGCATCAAGCTTGAAAGATGTGGATGTTTAACAGGCAGGGAGGATCTAATAAAGGATGCTTATGATCTGACGCATGCTAGACACCAAAGGTCAGAATATCTTCGCCCCTGTTTAGATCCTTCCCTTGTCTCATGCTATTCCCCTAATTTATGGAGGTCCAATAATATCTGGAATAGCCCTTTAATGTAAGTAGAATTATATTAATAACTCCTGGTCAATAAAAATCAGTGGGGAAACCGAATTACCTCGCTAAGACCCGGCACAGAAAGAACCCCTTATTGAGGGATCATCAATTACATTTTATGATGTATACTTACAGCTTTTTTCCTTTGATATTCCATTAAAAGGCCACTGATCCGCTCCTTTTCCTGAAACACAATTAGATGTTATATATATATTATGTATTTAAGTGTGTTCCTGTGTGTCTGTGTGTGGGTAGATGACGTGTAGACAGGAGTCTGGGTCGTACCATTTGGCTGGATGGCCGGGAGGGAAGATTCTGCATCATGTCGTCCATCTCTTCAAACTTCTTGGCCATGGCCTGAACCTCAGCATGCAGCTCCTTGTACTCAGCGTACTGGTCATTGAATACAGCCTTGTACTGGTCCCTCTCTTCTTCTGAGTGGATGCTGGGGTACTTCCTGTGGGAACAGGACCGGAGACAACATATTTTCTTTGGCTGCTGGCTACATTCAAACTATAGCTGAATGTTTCTCAGACTCCAGGCAGAAGATTCTAAGGATGACAATATCCATTGAAAAAGTATCCATTAGAGTGAAAATATAAATATTTTTCTTACTGTCAACAAATCCCATGAAGTGACCCAAACCAGCAATGTTGACCATCTCCCCATACTTTCTGACTTATCCTAGCCCATCTGTATCTCTTAGCCCCAATTAGCAATAGCAATTTTCAGCTGATCAGTCATGGCCGGTGATCAGTTTCATATTTCTTTGCCTATCACATTTAAAGTTTGACCTTGGCACACAGTGGCATAGACAGTAACACAGCCACACACCCACACTACATGTTTTGGTGAATGAAGGAAGTTCACAAATTGCCACAACCGCAAGTCCAAATAAGCCATGAAGGGAGAAGATCTTAAAAACATCTGGAGGTTGCCTTGACTTGCACAGTGCGTTCAAGCTCTACTCAGTATGGCATGAGTATGGCATGAAGGTATATTATAACACTATCATGAAGTGTTCAAATGTAATCTTGTAAAATCGAGCTTTGGGCAAGAAACTTGAATAAACACATGATTGCCCCCTCGCGAATCGCCACCTTAACGCGGTGAAGGAGTTTGAGTGGCTCAATGATCCTGGGAGCTATGTTGTCCGGGGCATCTGCCCCTGGTAGGGTCTCCCAAGGCAAACAGGTCTCGGGGGAGAGCCCAGACTAAGAGCGGTTCAAAAAACCTCGATGATAAGCAGCCCAAAGACTGTAGCTACCTCGCCCGGACCAGGGAAACCGGGGAACCCTCCCGGAGCCAGACCCGGGAGGCGAGCTCGTCGGCGAGCGTCTGGTGGCCGGGCTTTCGCCCATGGGGCCCGGTCGGGCTCAGCCCGAAGAAACATCATGGTGCAGCCACCCTGTGGACCCACAACCCGCAGGGACAGACATCGGGTTCGGGTGCTATGTAGACCGGGCCGCGGGCCGGGCAGGGGGCCTGGGCGAGCCGATCGCCGGCGACATAGACTAGCTCTAGGGACGTGGAACGTCACCTCGCTAGCGGGGAAGGAGCCAGAGCTGGTGAGGGAGGTGGAGCGATACCAGCTAGATATAGTTGGGCTCACCTCCACGCACAGCGCTGGCTCTGGAACCAAACTCCTGGAGAAGGGTTGGACTTTGTTCTTTTCTGGAGTTGCCCAGGGTGAGAGGCGCCGGGCGAGAGTGGGGATACTCACGAGTCCCCGGCTGAGCGCTGCCGTGTTGGAGTTTTCCCCGGAGAACGAGAGGGTCGCCTCCCTGCGCCTATGAGTTGCGGGGAGTAAGGCTCTGACTGTTGTTTGTGCTTATGCACCAAACAGCATTTCGGAGTATCCGGCCTTCTTGGAGTTGGTGGGAGGGGTCCTGGAAAGGGCACCGCCTGCCGACTCCATAGTTCTCCTGGGAGACTTCAACGCTCACGTGGGCAACGACAGAGAAACCTGGCGGGGAGTGATTGGGAAGAACGGCTTGCCTGATCTAAACCCGAGCGGTGTTTCGTTGTTGGACTTCTGTGCTAGCCACAGTTCATAACAAACACCATGTTTGAACATAAGGTGGCTCATAAGTGTACCTGGTACCAGAACACCTTAGGCCGGAGATCAATGATCGACTTCGTAATCGTATCATCTGATCTGTGGCCGTATGTTTTGGACACTCGGGTGAAGAGAGGAGCAAAGCTGTCAACTGATCACCACCTGGTGGTGAGTTGGATCAGATGGCGGGGGAGTCGGCCAGTGAGATCTGGCAAGCCCAAACGTGTAGTGAGGGTGAACTGGGAACGTCTGGCGGAGGATCCTGTCTGTTCTCACACATCCCGAGGGAGGTTGGGGACATGGAATCCGAGTGGATCATGTTCAAAGCCTCTATTGTGGACGCGGCCGCTAGGAGCTGTGGTCAGAAGGTCATCGGTGCCTGTCGTGGCGGCAACCCGAGAACCCGGTGGTGGACACCAGGAGTGAGGGAAGCTGTCAAGCTGAAGAAGGAGGCCTTTCGGGCTTGGTTGGCCCAGGGGTCTCCTGAAGCAGCTGACAGGTACAGGCAGGCCAGAAGGGCTGCAGCTGCGGTGGTCACGGATGCTAAAACTCGGGCATGGGAGGAGTTTGGGGAGGCCATGGAGAAGGACTTTCGGTTGGCCTCAAGGAGGTTCTGGCAAACCATCCGACAACTCCATATATATATATATATACATATACATATACATATATATATATATATATATATGTGTGTGTAAAACTTTGGGTCGTGACCGAAAGAACGAGGTCTCGGATACAAGCGGCCGAAATGAGTTTCCTCCGTAGAGTGGCCGGGCTCAGCCTTAGAGATAGGGTAAGGAGCTCGGACATCAGGAGGGAGCTTGGAGTTGAGCCGCTACTCCTTTGTGTCGAAAGGAGTCAGCTGAGGTGGTTCGGGCATCTAATTAGGATGCCTCCAGGACGCCTCCTTTTAGAGGTTTTCCAGGCACGTCCAACTGGTAGGAAGCCCCGGGGAAGACCCAGGACACGCTGGAGGGATTATATCTCCCAGCTGGCCTGGGAACGCCTCGGGATCCCCCAGAATGAGCTGGTAGATGTTGCGGGTGAGAGAGAAGCCTGGGTCAGCCTGCTGGACCTGCTGCCACCGCGACCGCGACCCGCCATTTTCCCGGATAAGCGGATGAAAACGGATGGATTGTTTCCTTCACTGGCATCAAACAATGCAGTCCACACAATATATAATTTGTGTTTTCATATTAATCTGTAAAACCCATTGCCTTTTTTGATGTGAAAGAAACAACAAAAATCATAATTAAAAAACAAAACAATCATTGGAGATCATTTTACTGCAGCAACTCAATGTTTTAGTTCTACCACTAACATTGTCGACTTTGAAGTGATAGAAGGCTATGGTTTACTACTACATAATTATAATATCTTTGATTAAGAAGGCATTGGAGTACCTTCCTACCCAAATTCATTAGTATGTCAAATATGTACATTACAAATACA
Source organism: Cottus gobio (assembly GCA_023566465.1). NCBI lineage: Eukaryota > Metazoa > Chordata > Actinopteri > Perciformes > Cottidae > Cottus > Cottus gobio. Next base: position 26,352,528 of record CM042218.1, read on the forward strand.
TAATAGGTTGAATTTTGAGTCCTCCCATCCATTAATGCATTTTTGGAAAATTTTACTAAAAAGGGTTATACTCACGCCACATAGTCGGCTATAATGACAGGTTTAGGGATGTGTCCGGCTGGTATGTGACCTCTGAGAATCTCTGGCTGCAGCGCCACCAGAGGAGCAGCTGCAGGGTAGTTAGTAGAGTCCATGATGTCTGGCTGGAGAGTGGGGAGAGGGGTCTGCTCTGAGAACCTGGAGGCTGGACCTAGCTACAGGAGGTAAACAGTCATGCGTTCAGTTGATGTACACTGGCTGCAATCCAATATGTGCTCGGACAAAACCAATCCTTGATACTTACTATAGACAGAGGGGCCGATGATCCAATAGTTTTCATCTAGGTTTAGGGAAGAGGAGAAGGAGAGTGAATCTTTAGATGATCACAAGGTTCAAACTGTTATCAGCCATTCCTCCTAGAGAGGCTGCTCTAACGCTTTCTTTTGTTAAGTGAAGAACATTTCAGCAAAATGTGAAGAGAAATGTATCTATGTGTGTGTCAGACCTCCTGTGCCAGCCCCTCCTTCCTCATCCTGGATGCTTCATGCCTCCACAGCTTCAGACACACTCCGGCACTAATGAAGTAGAGCACCATGGTGATGAAGAGGAAGACGATGGCTGCCGTCTGGCCAGCCTCTGTGCGACAAAATGCCCCATTTACTCCGTTATTGAAGACCGGTACGTAGCATAGCCCCCCTCGTGTGGTGTCCCTGACATACAAGATCCCTGCTGCTAAATACAGCACCGCCAAGACCAAGTTGATGGAACACTCTGTGAGAGGCCACCATGAAGAGTCTAGGAGGATGGCTCTGTAGTATAAGCTCATGCCAAGAACAACCAAAATAACAGTCACTATCCATGTAAGACCAGCCACCACAAGGACAAAAGGTGTCTTGGGGCCTGTGTAGGAACCGCCCCCATATCCACTAGCACCTCCCCCAAGCCCCCCAAACAGCTGCGGCTGGGAGTATCCATACATATTGAACCACTCGTTGTCTTTATGAACATAGGCACAGACACAGGCGAACACTGCGGCTCCCAACAGCAGCTCCACACAGCCCAGGATCCTCAGCAGACCAGCCCAGGACTTCATGTAGGCGTAGCGCTGGTGGTACTCCTCCACCTGCTCCTGGTAGGTCAGGGCTGAAAGATTGGTGGGCACTGCTGATGCAGAGTCGAGGGCTTCACTACCCAGCAGCAAAGCGTCTCGCTCCCTCTGAGAGGTATAGCTGCCACCAGAGCCGCCGTAGGGGTCCCGATAGGACCCTAGAAGGGACGGGGATGGAGGAGTGGAGTTGGGGGGTGAGCAGGGGACTCCTGCCGTGGTGTGGCAGCTGGCGCTCTTAGTGAATGAGGGAGCAGTGGAGTATGGAGCAGGTAAAGGTGGTGGTGGTGGGGTGGCCCAACCCTTGCTGCCACGTTTACCGCTATTGCCACGGAAAAAGTTTTTGACAGAGGCGGGGATGAAGCGGTGGACTGGCTTAATGTCCATGACATCACAGTCTTCCTCCATTGGATTATCATCGCTGGAGAGGTACAAGGATGTAAGCCCAACAGCTGGCTGTTCAGGTAGAGGGGGAGGAGGAAGGGGGTCCAAGCTTACAGCCAGCGCCATGTCATGCAAGGGTTTCGGAGGCATAGGAAGATCTGGGTCCTGCCATAAGGAGCCCACAGGGACCTGGTCATAGTGTGGGATCTCTCGCACCCGGTCAAACCTGGTGACAGAACCAAACCCTTCTGAAGACATTGGGACCTAGAATCTGTGGGGATGATCATTCCAGGTTATTAAAACTTATTTTCGTAGTTTTGGACATAATTTATATTGGTTATAATATCATTGTACTCGTTAATGTCATTGCTGAGAGCTAGGATCTCTTCTTATAAGTAGGACTGTAACAGAGACCTTGAAGCTTCATTCATAACGTTGACGTTATTTCACTTTATTTCATAAAGACTAGGCGACACTAATATAGGTATATTCGTATTAAACTAGTTGTAGAATTTGATTGCAGTGGTGGCTCCATAGGATTGTTTAGCTATTCAAATACCAAGTTTTCACTGAGTAAAAATAAAAACGTTGGCCCCCACATGCAAAGGCATTAATATTAATGGGGTGAAACAGCAATAATCTAACAGCACCATGAATTACATCGACCAGCTTATTGAGCAGTGTGCTACCAGTGGCATGCTGTGGGTGATAATAAGATATGAAAGTAAACCTTCTCACCATTGTTGAACATTGTTTTTATATTCATGCTATTTTTTGTTTGCTCCCAAGTGTATTTCTAACCGCCAGGGTTGAAGCTGAAAGATGAAGGCTAAAATTGTCAGACACCACTGGTGTCTGACAAGTTTATAGGGCGCCATTGGGCCCACAAGGTCTCAGCACCTTGGGGAGTTATGGGAGACGGAGATTGCCCAGTCTCCACCCTGATGGACTTTGAGGGTCCTCGAAGTCCATGAGGGTTTAGTTTTGTCCTGCTGTCACATCGTCGAGTGTTTGAGTCTCTCAGACATTTTGAGCCCTTTATGAACCCTTTCTGTAAGTCAGCATTAGATGCAGATGTATTTATTACACAGATTTATTCATCAAACATTTTGTTTTGTTATTGAAGTCTTTTTGACAAAAACAAGCAAATAGAGTATTTGAAATGATGTCTCATCTCGTGAGGAAAGAGCCTGGAAGTTCAAGCCTTTACAGTCTCTCACACTCAACCACTTAACAGCTGACGTCAGTAAGTCCCTGAGGGTTCAGGGTTTGAGGCCTTAGGGGGGACTGGGCCGTGGAGTGCTGAGACCATTTAGCAGAGCTCTTCAACAGGGGGTCCTGCAACCCCTAGGGGGTCCGCTGAGGTACTGTATGTTGATTAGAACATGTATTTGTAATTTTTTTCCCTAAAATGTAAGTGTCTTTAAATATGCATTAACATGAATACAACACATTTTAGTGAATGGATAAATGGATACACATTCAGCTCTCTCACAGCGTGAGACGAGTATGGGGCTGATATGACCATGCCTGGCTTATCTATCCTGCTACTCATCAGGATCACACTTCTCACTAATGTGGGAACAGGCTGATGAGCATCACATGGCTTGAGGATTCATGGCGCCCTTGTTTTAAAAAAAAACATGAATCTGTCCATTATTTTAATAGTTCAATATTGTAAGAAAACGTATATATAACGTATAGGGTGCTGAGACGTTTTAGTGTGCTGAGACCTCATAGGGGCTGAGACCTTATTGGCGCTGAGACCTGGGCTGGTCTACTGTAACAACGTGTCCAAACGTGACCTGTATAAATGGTCAGTAGTAGTAAACGTTGTCGCTGTATGTGACGTTAGAAGCTCTTCACTTTAAACCGGTAAACATGTTCAATTAAAAATAAAAATAAACAGCCGCTGCGGTTTATATTGACAAACAACAAAGTCATCGTATATTGTTCGACGTTTACACGTTAAAATCTATATTCCTGTCATCATAACCAAAAATGACACTATTTGATATTTGGACGCTGACTCACCTGCGGATGATTCTCCGTCGAGCTTTCTCAGTGAAACGTGTGAAAACATCCCGTCTGGAACCCTCCCTTTGTTCTTCGACACCCTCACACTGATCCCAGGTCAGACCTCACTATGAACTCCGGCTTAACTAGGGTTAATTAGCAGAAAAGAAAACTGATCCCAGATCCCCGCCGCGGTGAAACTCACCTGGCCAGTCTGACCAGTCTCACGAGGCGTTCACTGTCTCCTCTCACATCCGACTTCCCACTCTCCGAATAGGGCGACAACATTCGCTCATTCAATTGATGTTTCTTTATACCTGTATTGTATAAAGTAAAATATGTATCTTTAATTAATCGGTGTGTTTGATTGATGCAATCTGTCTCTTATTCTTTTTCATGTTATTATTAATATACTCTTGCCCTTCCACATACAGCTACAAAATTGTTCCAATTCCATGAATAGTGTGTATCAATGACAGTCGATGGGAGAGTGCATAACACCATCAATAACTAATTAAAGATGATACATTGACTTTAAGTCACCTATAGTAGACTATAAGCACATGATATGACCACATTATCTGGCTTTGGAGAAATTCTGTCACAAATAAATAGTTTTTTCTCATATTCTTTGATGAGCTGTAAAAACGAAATTCCAAATAAGTAGACCAAGCAACTGACATTTATGACACAGTAGCAGGTGATTGAGAGGTAAACAGAGCACATATGACTTTACAGTTTTTAATAATGTTAACATACAGAGTGTGGAAGACGTACTCCGATATTAAGTAAAATTATTAATACTTACAATTACAATACCAAAATATTACTAGTAAAAAGTGCAAAAGTATTGTCATCCAGATATAATTTAAGAATTAAAAGTAAAAATATACATTATGCCAAATAAGATATATTCCATCATTGGATAATAAATATTGATGCATTAATGTCCATCCCTTTAATGTTGCTTGATGAATGAAAATTTGATAAAATTACTTTTTATATGTATCAGTTGTGTTTTCTAATTCTTTTCAGTATTTGTCTCATTTCCTGTTTTATTTTGGCACTTACCTGTTGTGTCCCGTTTCAGAGGGTGCATTCTGAGGCTGCAGTCGAATAGTCTTTTTTTTTATTAGGAGTGAAATGACCCGGAAGTACCTAAGAGGCTGCCATGATAAGTGCTTGTCGAATTCTCTAAATGCAAAGGAAAGAGCTTCAATGATTCCTAATGTAGGTCCTTTAGTTCAGGAATAATGCCACCCCACAATTTATTGCGGCGGCAACATTTAAAGTGACGCACCATTCGGCTGTTCACAACAACAAACGATCATGAAGACAAAGTTAGATCATATAAATAACCGTTGCTATAACTTGGATAACTTTTAATAATTTGTTGAACCTGCTGGCGAACTCCGAACGTTACATTGCTGTTACTGAAAACTTCTGTAAAGTGATCAAACTGCTGTATTTGATATTCTCTCTGGTGTTGTACTGCAGCCTCAGCCCTCATTCTTTTATTTGACTTCAGCTACAGAAGCTTTGATGAAAGAGTTAAACTGGACGAGCTCTTCAGTCATGTTTCTGATTATTATCTTTTGAATAAACTATTTTGTCACATTACAATAAAACATATCAAGTCAACACTTCTCGGTTAAACTGAGTTGTTCCATAAACTATTGTCTGCATTTCTTATGATCAGATCAGATTATATTCTGCATATAAACCATAACAACATAAAGGGATATGATACTGTTAGAAAAATAATTTACACTCGATGCCGGGTCTTGGTGGTCATATCAACAGGTAATTTATTCTGTTGCAAGAGAGGAGCAGATACAGATATACGTGTTGCTTTACTAATTGTACATCCACAACTGCTCCAAGAACAGATGGAAACCTCCTTCCTTATATCCCACTGTCATAGGAGCCCTCATGACGTCTTCGTACCCTTCCTCCCGCCATAGACAAAACAATGATGTGCTGTCTCCAGTGCTTCATATCATATGAATTCCCATTTGATAACAGTGCTTCAATCAGGGACATACAGATATCAAAGATTCCTGGACTCCTAACTGCCTTGCTTTGTATACGGGACATACGTCATACTTATGAGAAAGTTCATCAAGAAGTCACAGGCCATATAATATATAAGAAATAGAAGGAAGAAAACAATTTTTCCCCAACAGATACATTGTTAGTGGGAAAACGTATTTAATTCAGCCTGTTTGAAACTGAACAGAGACAGTTTGGTAGCTTTGTACTATGTGCTTTCACTTTCATATTCCTTCATTTATTTCTGTTCCAACCTCATTAATAAAGTAATAATATGAACCGGGTTGTTTAAATCATCTTTATGAAACACTGTAAGAACACGGCCAACGTATATGCACTTTATTGGTGTCCGAGATGGAATACAACATTGGGTGCATCCCAAGTCTCTCAATTGCATCCCCTTTTCCCTCACTTGCGTCCTTTCCTTGCGTCTTAGTCCCGCCCACCAGGGAAGCATAGAGAGCCGCAAGGAAACCAAGCGAGGAGAGAGGACACGAGGAAATATGTTTTAAGAGATATTAGACGTCCTTTCCTCTGAAGCATCAAGTGAAGCGACGTCGGTTTCTGACGACTGCAGCTCCGATCACAGCTGGATCAGCGGATCAGCTGTCAGTCGGCTTTAACAGCTGGAGAGACTTTTGACAGTTTTTTTAAGGTAGTTGTTTTCTGGTCCGGACAGTTTATAGCGAACATGCCAATAAAAATCCATTTAAAAATACTGATGATCGTATAATGTTGTCAAATGATTAGGGATGCACCGATACCGGTATCGGGTATCGGGCCGATACTTCGTTAAAATACTCGTACTCGTTTTCAATTGCCGATACCAAGAACCGATACCACTCACTACAACAAACTGGTCGCGCTTTGTGGAGAATGTTTTTTATTTGTTGTCCTGACTTCAACGTCTAGGGGGAGACAATGAGCCGGTACTTGGAGATTCTGTCAAAAAGCTCCTGTGTGTGAAAGTAAGTAGGCTACAAAAGGATAGATGATTGTTAACGGAAGAGTACAGCCATGTCAGCGATTTGGGCTCATTTTAAGGTAAATGACGATGACAGGAGTAAGGCACAGTGTAAAATCTGCACTGCTATGGTGTCGAGGGGAGGAAAAGAAAGTACTTCGTTTAACACAAGCAACTTGATAAAACACCTGAAGACGCACCATAGTGCTAAGTACAAAGAGTTCACCAATGCTAGTGGCACAAGAACAAAGCAACCAACCTTAACCGAGGTCTTGCAAAAGCGTGAGAAAATGTCCAAAGACACCTCAAGGGCCATACAAATAACAGAGGCACTTACCCACTTCATAGTGCTCGATGACCAGCCACTTTCGGTTGTCGATAATCTTGGATTTTGCCGTCTTCTCGATGTGCTAGAGCCGAGGTATGAAATGCCTAGTCGCCCCTACATCACAGATGTGATGTTGCCAAAGGTGTACGATAAGGTGAAAAATCACGTTAGGTCCTTGCTGTGGCAATTAGCTTCACAACTGACATATGGACTAGCAGTGTTTGTCCAATGTCTCTCCTCAGTTTGACTGCTCAGTGGATAGATGGAGCGTTTACTCTTCACCACATCACCTTGCACGCAAAACCATTTCGGGGCTCTCACACTGGCTATAGCTATAGCGAATATATTCGAAGAAATGTTACAAACTTGGGGTATCCCAAAAAGCTCCGTCCATGTTGTGCTACGAGATAACACACGCAATATGATAAAGGCCATGACTGATGCTGAACTCCCTAGCCTGCTGTGTGCTGTGCACACTCTTCAGCTGGTGGTTCACGAGGGCCTCCTCTCGCAGAGAAGCGTTGCTGATGCTGTGGCAGTCGGTCGCAAAATAGTTGGACATTTCAAGCATTCTGATTTAGCCTACTCCTGCCTGGAAGACATCCAGTTGCAGATCAATCAGCCCACAAAACGACTCCAACAAGACGTACAAACTCGTTGGAACAGTACCTTTTACATGATCCAATCCCTGGTCAAACAGAAATGGGCACTAGGAATATGTGCTTCTGAATACGATCTCCCTGACAATTTCATAACTAGCCAGTGGACACTGTTGGAGAAGACGGCATCTGTTCTGGGTCCATTTGAGGAGTTAACGCGAAGAGTCAGCTCTTCGGATGCTATGGCAGCAGACGTAATTCCCGCGATTACTGTGCTGCGGAGATTTCTGTCTAGAGAGACCGAGGAGGACCACGGCATCAAAACTATGAAGGGGACATTGTCTGCAGCTGTCATGAAGCGATGTTGCGACGTGGAAGGAACCACGCTCTACAGCCTAGCAACTCTCCTCGATCCAAGGTAGGCCTACGTACGTGTGTGTGTGTGTGTGTGTGTGCGTGCGTGCGTACAGAGCAGTGAACGCTAGGATTCCATGCAAGTTGCTTCTTGGCTGGGATTTTTTTGTGGAATTCCTAAATGGCCACACAATGACCCTAAATGTTGTCTGTTTTAGATATAAAAGTGTGTTTTTCTCTAACACCACCACTGCTGCAAATGTCAAGGAGATGCTGTTGATCGAGCTGCAGAGGCTGACTGCAGAAGAGGACCAGCAAGAAGATCACAGCCAGTATGAACCACCTACCAGAAACCACGCAGGGACCAGGCCAGCAGCAGTTTAGACTGCATATTTGATGAAATTGCAAATGAGCAAGCATCAGCAGCACTGACCCCAGCTGCTGTAGGGGTTACTGCACAATTAGAGACATACCTTGGGGAGGCCCCAATGGCCCGTGAGGACAAACCACTGCAATACTGGGAGGTTAACAAAGTGCGGTTCCCTTCTCTGGCCAAAATGGCATGCAGATACCTATCAGCACCGTGCAGTAGTGTTGAGAGCGAACGGCTGTTTAGCTCAGTGTCACATATTGTGAATGAAGGCAGAAACAGGCTAACACCTGATCATGCAGAGATGATTCTGTTCATAAAAAAAAAATCTGCCTCTCACTTTCCCCAAAAATGCATAGCCTAGTTCAGAGGTGGTAACATTGTGTGATAGTCATTTGACAAAGTAGTGTGTTGTTGATTCTTTGTTATAGGCCTGGTTGTTGTTGTTGTTTTGTGTTCACTGTTTGTCTTGCCACACTGCAACTGTTTAACTGGCGGCAGGTCAAGCACCTTGCTCTCTGTCAGGACCCCGGGCGGGGAGTCGAACCCGGGTCGCTGGAGTGAAAACCCACGAGTTACCTCGTGAGCCAATGAGGACCCGAATGCAGAGTATGGAGTCGTGTCTTAGTTTTATTCAGGAGTCAGAGGGAAACAGAGGCAATATCCAACAACGTCAATAAGGGAACAAGGGAGATAATCCAACAATGTCGCTCGTGGAACCCAGGGAATAATCCAACAGGGAAAAACAAAAGAAGCCAACAGGGAAAAAATAATCCAACGGGGAAAAACCAACAGTCCCAGTCACAAAAAGTTTAACACAGAGCGCTGGCGCCAGGGAGACAGTCCTTACTCACCCAAGCCAGGATTGGCACACAAAAGAGGATCGGAAAGCTTACTGAAGACAGACAAACAAACAAACAAACAAACAAACAAACAAACAAACAAACAAACAAACAAACAAACAAACAAACAAACAAACAAACAAACAAACAAACAAACAAACAAACAAACAAACAAACAAACAAACAAACAAACAAACTGCTACGGGAGGGCAGCAAGCACAGTATCTACGATCAAACGTCGCCGTGACGAGTCCAGTCTGCTGCCAGGTATTTATGTCCTGACCCCACCTGGTCTGATTGGGGCTGATTGTGAATGACTCCCAGGTGTGAACCTGGAAAGCTGGGCCACCACCCTCACCAGTCCGTAATAGCGTCCTTCAACCTCTAGAGACCGTCAGAGGCCCATAACCGGAGTCCCGAGTCGTGACACTCTCCACTTACCTTTTCCCCTATACTTAATAAATATATATATATATATATATATATATATACTGGTTAACTTAAGGAATGTGTGTCTGTGTTCTCGTTATGTTGCTTCCCAAGAGCCGGGTCGTAACAATTACACACACACACTCACACACACACACTAAGAGAGAGAGAGAGGTGGAGAGAAAGAGTAATAGTGCCACATAGGTTAAGTGATTGTTTGTGTACTTGAGCAGGAGACTCTTTTGATCCTTTTGTAACTGAAATGTGCTAATCCAGTAATAGTTCTGTTCACTTTGTTAAGTAGACTGTGTTAACTATGCAGCAAATTGAATTGCCTTTATCTGGTTATATTTGCATTTTGTCTAATGTGATTACATTGTCTCTTTGAAGGCTTTTTTTGTTGTTAAAACCAGAAAGCTCTGTTTATTTTTGGCTTGGGATAGCCTTCTGTTAATTTTGTACTATAGGCTTGACATAATCTGCAGAGGATAAAATAAAATCTGCCTCCAAATTAATTGCACTTTCATGGAGACCAAATCTAAGAAGTATCGGTATCGGTACTCGGTATCGGCAAGTACACAAATAAAAATACTCGTAATCGTATCGGTTTGTAAAAAAGTGGTATCGGTGCATCCCTAATGGTGGTACTACTTATATTAATGATAAATGGAATTAATTAATTTAGGCTCAATGTTTAGGCCAAACTTGAATCAAACCCAACACTCAGCCTCACGTGACTGTTTCCTCTCTCCAGCTCTCTGATTTGAATTATATACATAATCAAAGTTATTGAGGGAAATAACAAATCACAAAAAATAATAACATTTGTATAAATGAAGAAAGTTGTTTGAGGTTGTTTTTGATATTCAGACCTACAATAAACATATTTTAACCAGATGGTGAATCAGAAAACAAATCTAATATATAACTTGAGTTTAATCTGTGATAGTCTCTGATGAACAATGAGGGGGCGTGTCGAGCATTAAAACACGTCCTGGAAGCTTGCGCTCGTGGCTCCTCGATCATAGGATGCATCCCAAGTCTCTTAATTGTCATTTCCTCGCTCCTCGACTGAACCGGAAGTTATTCGGCGCCGCCATATTGACGGCCATCCCAAAGCTCTTATTCGAGGAGCGAGGAGGGATCGAGGAGGAGCCATGATCGAGGAGCCACGAGAGCAAGCTTCCAGGAAGTGTTTTAACGCTCGACACGCCCCCTCAGTTTTCATCAGTTATGTGATTGGACGCTGCAGCTGAGCGGACTGATCGCTAGAGTTTCATACCAGAGTGAAGACGATTACAGATTAAACTCAAGTTATATATTATATTTGTTTTCTGGTTCACCATCTGGTTAAAATGTTCATTGTAGGTCTGAACAACAAAAGGACCTCAAACAACTTTCTTAATTTATAAAAACATTATTATTTTCGTGATCTGTTATTTCCCTCAATAACTTTGATTATGTATATAATTAAAATCAGAGAGAGCTGGAGAGAGGAAACACTTCTATCAGTCACGTGAGGCTGATCATTCCCGAGTGTGGGGTTTGATGAGTTATATAATTCAAGTTTGGTCTGAACATTGAGCCTAAATGAATTAATTACAGCATTGAAAAGAACCAATGATATTGGGTTTTTTTTCATAATGATGTCAATCAGAATTTCAAAACATACAGACGTAAATAATGAATAAATAAGACACATTCTGCCGGTAAAAAAAACCTGCGCATATAAGCAGGACACACAATAAATACCACACACTGTAAATCATACTCAATGCAGTTTAACAGATAACAGAGCAAACAGCTCCACTCTGACAGTGATGATAACTGTGTATTTATTAATATAAGTAGTAGTTTACCACCATTAAATCATTTGACAACATTATACGATCATCAGTATTTTTAAATGGATTCTTATTGGCATGTTGGCTATAAACTGTCCGGACCAGAAAACAAAACCGTTAAAAAAACTGTCAAAAGTCTCTCGAGCTGTTAAAGCTGACTGACAGCTGATCCAGCTGTGATCGGAGCTGCAGTCATCAAAAACCGACGTCGCTTCACGTGACGCTTCAGAGGAAAGGACGTCTCATGTCTCTTAAAACATATTTCCTCGTGTCCTCGCTCCTCGCTTGGTTTCAAGGAAAAGACGCAAGTGAGGGAAACAGGGATGCAATTAAAAGACTTGGGATGCACCCATAGCCTCCCGGGCCTACACGTAGGTCTTACCTGGTTAGCTACCCCAGAAAACCTTGAGGACTCATAACTCTATAGTTGTAGCTGGTGAGAGCCCCACAGAGGGAGCTCCTCGTTCACATCACTGTTATGTGGTATGTGCCATTTGGTGAAATCTTGTTCAGTAAGGGGTTTGTGTTAGGTGCCCCACCAGTCCCACAGACCTGCAGCTTTCAGGAACCTTGTCGCAGATATGAGAGCAGAAAAGCTGAGCACTGCTTCTCCGTGTTAGTTCTGACTCTAGGAACAGAAAGTAGACCCGTCCCAGATGGCCTGAGGGGTCGGGATGGTTCATAAGGTAGCAGCAGATCACTAATGTATTTAGGTCCTAAACCATTCAGTACTTTATAAACCAGCAGCAGTCCATGTCGTCAGCTAAATGACATGTAATGTAATGTAATGTAAAGACACTTAACCCTAATTGCTCACCGTTGCTGTGTCTACGGTCTACTGTATAGCATGTAAGTCGCTTTGGATAAAAGTGTCAGCTAAATGAAATGTAATGTAATGTAATCTTAAAGTAAATTAAAGCTGCTCGCCACTGTAATCGGGCCCTCGCTACACGCACGTCGAGGGTACTTGCTGGACGCCAGTTGACGCGCTCTGGAACTTGCTTGACCGTCAGACGCTGAGTATACAGTTAGAGGATTTTTCATCCGTGGAGCAGCGTAGTCATGGAATTTTGCAGTGGCTTAAACCTTGAATGTTTTGAGTCTGTCTGATTACTATTTTAGATGAATGCCTGTAAACATTAGTTTTTTTAAGCTTAAAATGTCATACATGTGAATGTGCTCCTGAGTTTGTAACACAACAGACATAGTAAATGCAGGTCTCTAAAACAACTCCATGTTTGTGCTGGATGGTCTGGCAGTAATATACTCACATTGGCGAAGACAAAAGGACCTGCTTTCTTTTGCAGATGTTTTGATGATGACCTCACAGGACGTTTATCAGATCCACTTCAAATTTAGGTCAGTACAATCTAAAGACCTTTGTGATTAAAAAAAAATAAAATGTAAAAGCTTGAGGTTTCATGGAACGGCGTGGACGTGGTGTGTCGTCTATTTCATATGGTTCGACATCATACATCAAGCTGTTGTAACTCAACTGTACTTTGTCATGACTGTCCCAAAGTTAACATGCTTTTGAGGGTCATTGCTTGAAGACTTCTCTATGCCAATATATATATATTATTTTTTTTAATCTTTTTTTATTGATTTTACAAATAACTCAGACAGAAAATGTGAACATGGCTGTCCCAACAAGGTTAGCATGTACAGGTTATTACATTCAGTTTAATATTGCTTGGGGATAGTGTAACTGATGAACTGGCACTGAGTACAAGAAACAAACAAACGAACATATCGCTCTGAGGAGATACGAGTAATCCGCTGACTCAAGTACAAGGCAAAAAAGGCAAAAAATCCCCGATACAGCCACAATACCAACACAACAAATAGAAAATAATAATAGAAATAAAAAGAAATAATATGGTAAAAATGGAGAGAAAAAAAAGGGGGGGAGGAGAGAGGAGGGAGGGGGTCTCTGTCAGTTTACTTTTTTAATTTCAGCATCGTTTAAGTACTTTATGAAAGGTTCCCAAGTCTATTCGAAGGATTCACTGGAGTCTCTGAGTGAGAATCTGATTTTTTCGAGTTTTAGATTATTTAGGATCTCAGTTAACCAACTGTTATGTGAGGGCGGGAGAACGTGTTTCCACTTGAGTAGTATGAGGCGTCTAGCTAAGAGTGTCGTAAAGGCCAGGATGCGTCGGCCTTTGGGCGGCAGATCAGTTACTTCCAGCGGCTGTGTTCCAAATAGAGCTGTGAGGGGATCAGGGCTTAGTGTTATGCCTAGTACCGTCCCAAGTGTGTCGAATATTTTATCCCAGAACTCTTTTAATTTAGAACATGACCAAAACATATGTGTATGGTTGGCGGGTGATAGTTTGCACCTGTTGCAGCTGTCATTGGTATTCGGGTACATTTTGGCTAGACGGGCATTTGTATAGTGAACGCGGAACAAAATTTTGCATTGTAGTAGCCCATGTCTTGCACAAATAGAGGAAGAGTGGGTTAAGGCCAGAGTGCGAGCCCAGCGGTTGTCAGATACTGGTTTACCAATTTCTCTTTCCCAGGTCTGTCTCAGATGAGATGTCTGACCCGGATTAAGGGAGTCAATGGAACCATAGATAATTGAGATTGAGTGTTTTTGCGCTGGCTCTAGAGTAAGCAAGGAGTCAACCATAGATCCTGGAGGGTGATTAGGGAAGTGAGGATATTCCGTTTTAATAAAGTGTCTAATCTGCAGAAAGCGGAAGAAGTTAGATTTAGCCAAATGGAACCTAGATGACAGTCCTGCAAAATCAGAAAAGTGCCCATCTTTATAAAAATCTCCAATTTGACGTAAGCCTTTGTCGCGCCACGCATAAAAGGTGGGGTCAGATGTTGAAGGTGAGAATAAGTGGTTTCTAGAGATTGGAGCCAGAGCAGAGGGTTTGTTCAGCCCAAAATGTTTGCGGAATTGTATCCAGATGTTGAGAGTTAGTGACTAGTGGGTTTTCTGAGATTCCAGGAGTTTTAAGTGGCAGTCGCGCCGTGATGAGGGAGTGGAGGGAAAATTTGGAAGAGGCTAGTTCCATTTGGGCCCACAAGGGGCTGTTTGTTTGCCCGTCATCCATCCAGTGACGTATCGTATCAATGTTGCAGGCCCAGTAGTATTGAATGAAATTGGGTAAAGCTAATCCGCCTGACGCTTTGGGAAGTTGTAGGACTGCTTTCTTAATACGAGGGGGTTTGTTAGGCCAAAGAAATGAGGAGATAGTCTGATCTAGTTGGCGAAAAAATGATTTCTTCATCAAAATTGGAATATGTTGAAACAAATATAGGAATTTGGGGAGAATTACCATTTTTATGAGGTTGACGCGGCCAATTAGGGACAGGGGGAGAGCAGACCATCGTGTCATATCGGACTTACAATTGTCAACAAGAGGGCGAAAGTTTTTGTCGAAGAGGTCTTTAATTAATGGTGTGATGACCACCCCTAGGTATCTAAATCCTTCAGTGGTCACCCTAAATGGAAAAATGGATTTTGGTAGTGTCTTGGCCTGTGCATTTATGGGGAGAAGTTCACTTTTATGAAAGTTTAATTTATAACCAGAATATTTACCGAATTTGAGTAAAATGTCTTTCACAACTGAAAGGTGTCACGATCAGTGGCAGACTCCAGGACAATGTGGAACATTGGCAACTCCTGGTGGCCAAAGAGGGGGACTTGGTCAAGGACTCTTTTGGGTTCACGTGGTTTTGGGAGTTCTCACCTGTGCCCTATCATGCGCCCTCACCTGATTACGGGTGCTCACCTGTCCCAGATCTGCTCGTTAGGAGAGCCACTTTAATTGCCGGTGGAGTATAAGTACCAGTGTGCTGCACTCGTTCTTCGCTGCAATGTTAGTTAAGACATCTAGGCAAGTGAGCCTTCAGCCGAGTCCTGGCTGTTTTGGTGTGGCGGTTCTCAGCCGCTTTTGGAGAGGTGCTAATTGAAATAGCCATACGTGAGTGGACTTTTTGCATGTTTCTTGTGGAACTATTCATTTTTGTAACCTTTTGATCAGCGCTGCCGTTTGTGGAACTATTCATTTTTTGTAACCTTTTGGATGAACGCTGCCATTTGTGGAACTATTTATTTTTTGTAAACTTTTGGATTAACGCCGCCGTTGGTGGAGCTTTTTAGTTTGTGACTGTTTTTGGATTATCATTTGTTGGAATATCCCTGTGTTCTCTTTTGCCCGCTGCCATATCCTCAGTGTTTGGAGACTGTTAATAAAGCACCAAATTGGCAAGTTACCGCAACTGGGTCCTTGTAGCTCTCTTGCCAGCGCGCTGACCTACGAGGCCAGCGTCCCGGGTTAGATTCCGGCCTGACAAAAGGGATGAGACGGGATTGGAGACATATAACAAGAGGTCATCCGCATACAGTGATAGTTTATGTGTGAATCCCATCCTGGAGATACCCTCAAATCCTTCCTCCCCCCGGAGCCAAATGGCTAAAGGTTCAATAGCCAAAGTGAATAGAAGGGGCGAGAGGGGACAACCTTGTCTGGTGCCACGGCATAAAGTGAAAGGGCGGGATTTTACACCGTTAGTGACAATGGTGGCAGTCGGAGAGTTATATAGCAATTTAATCCAGCCTATAAATTCTGGACTGAAGCCAAACCTTCCCAAAATGTAATACAGATATTTCCACTCAACTCTGTCAAAGGCTTTCTCCGCATCTAAAGATACTATGACCTCAGGGGTGTCATGATTTGGTGTGCTGAGTATGTTAAGCAGCCGCCTCGTGTTGTGTGAGGAGCTCCGTCCTGCCATGAAGCCCGTTTGGTCATCGGAGATCAGAGATGGGAGAGCTCCCTGCAGACGTGTAGCTAGAACCTTGGCTAAAATCTTCTGGTCAACATTCAAAAGGGATATGGGCCTGTAGTTTCTACATAATAGAGGGTCTTTCTCCTTTTTTAGGAGACAAATGGTGGCTTTGGATAGTGTTGGGGGCAGTTTTCCTTTTGTAAATGATTCATTATATACTTTTGTTAGCAGTGGGGAGACTAGATCAGAGTATGTTTTGTAAAATTCAACTATGAACCCATCCGGGCCTGGTGATTTACCATTTTGTAGTACTTTAATTGCCTCCTGCACTTCCATAATTGAGATCTGAGCACCAAGATTGTCAGGCGTGGTCTCACTGATTTTAGGGAATGAGTCCAAAGGGTTGTGCCCCCTCCAAACTTCAGGTGGGCATTCTGATGAATAGAGAGCTGAGTAATAACTCAAAAAAACCTCATTCACAAGCTTAGGTTCAGTCACCACAATTCCTGAGGGGGAACTGATCCTAGGGATCAGTCTAGAAAGCGCCATAGCCCTGGTCTGGTGAGCCAACAGCTTACCTGCCTTATCTCCCATTTCAAAATAACGTTGCTTCGAGTGTAGCAGTTGCTTTTCTATTTTAGCTGTTGATAGGAGGTCATACTCAGCCTGGAGCTTGATGCGTTGACTGTAAAGTGCAGGGGTAGGAGTGTTAGCATATTCCGCATCAACCTCGTTGAGCTGGTCTGCTATCTCTACCAACTTGGCTGACTGCGATCTTTTTGAGTATGAGGCGTATGAGATAGCTTGGCCCCGTAGGTAGGCCTTACATGCCTCCCAAAGAACTCCACTAGCAATGTCGGGGGTGTCATTGATCTGTAGAAAAATTGAAATTTCTTCTGAGAAGAGTCTTTTAAATTGCTTGTCAGATAGCGTTGTGGGACACAGTCTCCACTGTCTTGGTAAAAAACTGTGATTAGGGAAACATATGTCAATTGAAGTAGGGGCATGGTCTGAGATCACAATACTGTGGTAAGTACTGGAGTTGGTCCAGTGTAAAAGTCTATTGTCCATGAGGAAAAAGTAAATTCTCGAATACGTGTGATGAACATGAGAGAAAAAGGAAAAGGCTCTTGCGGATGGGTTAGTGGATCGCCATGGGTCACTGAGGCCAAGTTGTTCTGTAAATGTCTTTAGTCTTTAAATGTCTTCTCGGATCACCAGGTCCTTGGTCTGATGTCGGTGAAAGCACACAATCACCGGTCTGGGTCTGTCTCCTTGCCGCGGTTTAGCTGCAAATGTTCGGTGAGCCCGGTCCAACTCTGGGGCGGTCTCCAGCACATCGACTCCAAGTATCTCCACCAGGGCGTCAGAAAAGAAGCTTGTGGGTCTCGGTCCTTCAATGGATTCCGGCAGCCCAATAATCCTCAGATTATTTCGTCGGCTACGCCCCTCCAGGTCCGTGTTTTTAGCTTTGAGCTTGGTACATAGCTCGGTTAGCGTGGCGCATGAGGACTCGAGGGCCCGAAAGCGGTCTTCGTTTAAGTTGCCGTTAGTCTCCAAACTTGCGATTCGCTCACCATTCACGCTCACTGTGGCTTGAATCGCATCTAGTTTTGATTCAAGAGACGAGAACGAAGCTTTGAGTTCGACAGAGAGGGCAGATGATATCGACTTGCGGTGTTCCTCCAGCAAGCTAGTGAGGTCCGACATGCTAACCTGACCAGCCTGGGGCGTCGGGTCATCTTCCCTCCTGCTCGGCTTACTTTTGCTGGTCATGGTCAGGATAAAGGACAGTACTTGCCTTTGTACAAGCTATTAATTTACTTTTTTGGGGGAAAAAAAAGGTTGTAATAGAAAAGGTTACGGGAGAGTGCGACGCGTGCGACTACTCCATATCCCTCTCCACCGGAAGTCCCCCTATGCCAATATTAACTCATAGCCATAGCGCCACCTACTGGGAAACCATGGCAATTTGGCCTAGAAATTAAAAAAAGGATACGGCAAAATAACACAAAACTGAAAATGGCGACTTTCCGTACAGTTTAGAGCATGGTCCCCAGAGACTTTCTTTTCAGTGTACATGTGTTACATATGCCTACCAAGTTTCATACATGTAGGTCAACCATAGAGCTGGGGCTGCTTAAATTAATATTTTTAGGGGGGTGCTCTCGAGCCAAATTGTCATTTTGAAGCATTAATATCATATCCTGATATGATACATCTGTGCCTTTAAATGTGTGTGGCAAGTTTAGTTACGTTTCAAGCATGTTTAGTCCCTCAAAACACCTTTGTTGTTTACAGTTAAGAATGGGTCGCCACGGCAAGAGCTTTGCAAAAGCTTTGTGGGCCGGCATCATAAAAGTCTTACGTTTGTGTGGAAGTAATTTGATGTTGATTTGATTGACCTACTAAGAGAAGCAAGCCAAAGTATAGAAACTTTTACTTCCTGTTACCAGTAGGTGGCGCTATGACTCTGATTATAAATTGGCCTGTACATGTCTTCAGGCCTGGCGTCTTTTTTAAGCATGAGAATTCTGGAAAGGATCTGATCATGCCTCTGCAGATCAGATCCTCAGTTACATCGGTATATTCATTCATGGCGAAGGATCGAACTTCACTGACTCAGCACCGTTCAACGACCTTACAATCTTCACAGTGATGCATGATCAATGTCTTAAGTCTCTTCTGACAAATTTTGAGAGTAATCCGAATAATCTGTGAGGAGCAGGGTATAAAAGTAGAAAACATCTTGCTGACACTTGGTGGCGCTATCACTAGGATTCAAAATGATCATATGGATGTCTTCAGGGTCAGGGCATCATGACATATGAGAAATATGGAGCAGATTAGATAATGTTTTTCATGGAAAATTGTGTTTTTTGCCGCTACTCTGCACTCACATGGAAAAAAAATGAGCAGCACCCCCTAGTGTTTGAATATTATGAAAGAATTAGGGTATGTTAAGAGACGCGATGTTGACACGTGCTACAAAGTTTATGAGGATAGGGCAAGTGACTTGGAAGTTATTGACGTACTAAACCACGTTCAGTTTTTCACAAAATTCAAAATGCCGGAAAATCTCGGTAGGCGGAGTTTAATTCCACGATTTACTTTTTTGTAGAGCAGAACCACCCGGACATGTGTGCCAAATCTCAAGTAAATCGGTCAAAGTTGGCAAAAAGCGTGGGCTTTTACAACTAAAGGGGGCGCTATAGAGAAATGTTTTCCGACGTTTGCCCGACACCCAATTCAGATTGGTATTATTGCAGAGTCAGATTGGTGTGGAAATTTTGAAAAATGTAGGTTTAGCCCAAGGACCTATTTTCCCGATTGCAATGACCGCAAATATTACAAATAAATATAATAACAATAAACATTAGAATAACAATAGGTCCTCTGCTCTGACTACGTCGGTGCTCGGGCCCTAATAATAAACATTAGAATAACAATAGATCCTCTGCTCTGACAACGTCAGTGCTCGGGCCCTAATTATTTGTTGGACAAGAAGCCAGTGCAAAGCTCAGAATTGGAGTGATGTAATCCACTTTCCTGGTCTTAGTGAGGACTCGGGCTGCAGCCTTCTGAATCAGCTGCAACTTTCTGATTTACTTTTTACAGAGACCTGTGAACACACCGTTACAGTAGTCAAATCTAGTGAAGATAAATGCATGGACAAGTTTCTCCAAATCCTGTTGAGATATAAGTCCTCTAACCCTCGATATATTCTTCAAGTGATTTTGTAACTGTCTTGATGGCTGTTCAGGTTGAGTCTGAATCCATAACTACACCTAGATTTCTGGCTTGGTTTGTCTTTTTTAACATCAGTGATTAAAGCTGAGCGCTGGTTCATCCTTGTGACCAAAAACAATTACTTCTGTTTTATCTTTATTCAACCCTAGAACACTAACGTCAGGTGATTTTCACCCGTGCGATTGTGGTTATTTTCATTGTGTTGATTTTGTCTGAGTTGTGTGTGCACACTATAGGAGGGACCAGCAGAGGGCTCTGCCTGTGCTTATAGAACGAGGGTCACGAGGGATTCAGTTCAATTACATTACTTTTTTTTGTATAACCCAAATCACAAATTAAAAATTTGCCTTAGAGGGCTTTACAATCTGTACACAAAAAAAAACTTTAAGGGGAAAAAAAGGGAAGAAACCTTTTGGAGAGCAACAGAGGAGGATCCCTCTATCAGGATGGAAGTACAATAGATGTCATGTAACCAGAATGAACAACATAACAGAGTTACAACACATTCAATGAATATGACAGAAATGAGTAGTAGGCATGATGAAAAAGTTACAACCAACAAAAACAACAGCAACAGTGGATATAATATTTAAAACTAATAATAATAATACAGCAATAATACATAATAGCAATGCAACAAATAATAATAATGATAATAATAAAAGCAATAATTAATAATAGCAATGCAACTAATAATAATCATCATTATAATAGCAGGAGGTCTCGGGCAGGACCAGGGTCCGGATAAAACCCTGATCCATGACAACCTGTGAGGAGACTCTGAAGAAGTAGAATTAGTAATGTTCATTAATGAGACATGATGAGTTCATCCAGAAGGAGAGAACAGGAGAGAGGGGCTCACTGTATCTTAAGATGTCCCCCAGCAGTCTAGTCCTATAGCAGCATATCTAGGGGCTATACACCTGAGCCAGCCCTAACTATAGACCTGAGCCAGCCCTAACTATAAACCTTAGCCAACCCTACCTATAAACCTGAAACAGCCCGAACTATAAACCTGAGCCAGCCTTAACTATAAACCTTAGCCAGTCCTAACTATAAACCTGAGCCAGAAAGCTTCTGCCCTTTTTCTCCCCATTAACTGATGTGAGTTCCCAGGATAGAGGTTGTCATATGTGTACAGATTGTAAAGCCCTCCAAGGCAAATTTGTAATTTCTGATTTTAGGCTCAAAGAAATAAATTGAATTGAATTGAACACTGATTCTCACTTGCTGAAGGTTAGCCGCCGCACCCTACTTACTTCTTCATAACCTAAGCCACCACAGCAGTGAAGTATGGTGCCCCAGCCATAACTGAACTGGGTAGAGCCATGACTCTGAAGGGATAAAAGAAAAAGCGGTAGTCACCCCTCACACCACATTGCCAGTCATCAAGGAGCACAGGGATGGTTGTATCATGTCCATGCAACACAACCGTCACACACACCACCCTTTTCACCAGTCCTGTGACATTCTGTTGGGAAAAATTGTTTTCCTCTACACACATATATACATATACATTATATATATATATATATATATATATATATATATATATATATATATATGATATGGCCTTTGACTCCTATGTGAACGTTCCCTCATTGATTATGACTTGTGTATTAACTTTCACCTAATTATGACTTATGTCCCTTATTCAGAGCAAGCCACTAGGAGTCCAGAGATCTCTGATATCTGTATGTTCCTGACTGAAGACAAAACACATCATTGTTTATCATATGGTGGGAGTGTAACAGATGTTAATAGGGCAGGGAAGAAGTCAACTCAGTTGATTTTTCCAGAATGAATTTACTCCTGCAGAAGACAATAACACATAAACATTGTCCTCTCGTCTCTCTCTCTCTCTCTCTCTCTCTCTCTCTCTCTCTCTCTCTCTCGCTCTCTCTCTCTACATCCGCTTCCCTCAGCACAGACCCTGAAGAGGAGCCTGACATATTCAAGAGATAGAACGGATCATTGACCACACAGCTGCCCTAGATGCGTCACTAACACTCACCCCACCAAATAAGGCCGCCGAAACTGCAAAGCTGTGTGTAGAGTATGCATGGGCCACAGTCGAAGGATGTCACTCTGCACTTAGGCTTGGGAGATGCACTCACAAAGTGTGTTTCCTGGATAGGGCTCTACCAACCACACATCCTCAAGAACAGCTGTTCAGTATGTCTGATTGTGGCTTTGCCAGGGAGAACCGTAAAGGGGAATGGCCGACGATTGGCCTTTGCTGTCTCCAACTGGGTCCGAATCTGTTCCACCACCTTTAGATGAATCCTTTGCTAAATTTAGTCTGCCTCTCAGCATGAAGTCAACACCCTTGTTCTCCAGTCTCGGAATGTGGAGAGCCTGAAAAGACAAAAGTTCCTCAACACGGCAGCCGACTGAACTCCACCCTGGCCTTTGTGCTGCCGTTGTCAATCCTAAAGGTGCGTCACCGCATTATCGGCTTCCTCCACTTCCTCCTTCACAAGAGGTTGGGTAAAAACAGCTGCTGCGTTTAAGGGCTTTGACACTGAGCAGCCATGAAACGTCATACTCTGTTCAGACCAATTCAACAAGATGTCATGGGACTTCGGGGAGGTGAAGAGGGGAGAGGAATGTGCTCTTTGAGAAATATAATTTGTCTCTCAAAACACAGCATCAACAATAACGAGGCTGCCATTGTGTCGAGGGGGGGCCACGAACATGCCGGAAAGAGATTTTTTTTCACCAGCAGAATCTCGCGAGGTTTGACTGGTTAGAAAGAGGGCCTTGATGTTCTCGTCCATTACTTTTAGCCACGTCATGACAGGCACACGGAGGGTTGTTTGATACACACCGCATTCAGAATTGAAGTACTCCAGGACGAATTCATCCTTTTGCTCAGACTGCTGCCGGCTCGCACGGTAGTACCATCTACCACAGGGGTATTCAACTAAAGTTCTGCGAGGTCCAGTTCGAGAGAATTTCCTCATGCAAAGGTCCGGAACATCACAATGTCAAATTTGTGCCATATGTATTGAAGTAGCTGTGGGGTGAGGGGCGTGGCTAGCTCGCCTGCGGCGGAGAGAGAGAGAGGGAGAGGGGCAATCAGGGGGATCAGCTGTGCGGCTTGTAAAGAGGCACAGCTGATGCCCATGATTGTGGGGATGCATGGGCGGGGAAGGGAGCATAAAAGCTCCCAGAGCCACGCAGAGTGGAGGGTAGGCAAGACGTAGTGAACGCCTGTGTGGACATGTGTGTGTAGACATGCCAAATAAAACCCGTAAAAGACGAGAGCTCGTGTCTGTCCTCTGTGAAGAGCTTCGGGAGACCCACGGTAGGTCAGAACCCTGCCACAGTGGCGCCCAACGGGGACTACCGACGGGGGGGAAGCTGCGGCATAAACTCCGGCTCCGGCGACGACGGAGGCGGCGGCGCAGACGGCGGCGGGCGCTCCGGCGACGACGGAGACGACAGCGAAGACGGCGGTGACGGCTCGGGCAGCGGCGGGCGCGGCGGTGACGGCTCGGGCAGCGGCGGGCGCGGCGGCGACGACGGCGGAAGCGGCAGCGGCGACGACGGCGGAAGCGGCGTCGCAGACGTCGGCGGGCGCGGCAGCGACGACGACGCGGACCCGGGCGACGCAGACGTCGGCGGGCGCAGCTCCGGCGACGACGGAGACCGCGGCGCAGACGGCGGCGGCGGGCGCTCCGGCGACGGCGGCGGCGCAGACGTCAGCGGGCGCGGCAGCGGCGACGACGGCAGAGGCGGCGGCGACGACGGCAGCTTCAGCGGCGACGCCGACGGAGACGGCAGCAGGAGCGGTCGCTCCGGGGGCGGTGGAGGCGCCGGCCCACGCAACGGCGGGCCCGACGAAGGAGCTGCCGAGAGACCGCCAGGGGCCGACTACGGTCGGCAGGCAGACGGCAGAGACGGCGGCGCGGACGTCGGTGGGCGCGGCAGCGACGGCGACGGCGGAGGCGGCCGCTCCAACGACGGTGGGAGCGTCGGCTGGAGCGGCACCGGACCCGGGGGTCCGGGAGGGACCACCGCCGGCGAGCCTCGAAGAGCCGGCGCCGAGGAAGGGAGGCCTGGCCCGACCGGATCGGCGGGTGGCTCCAGACTCGGCGGGCCGGGTGTGCTGGACGTGCGGCCGGCAGGGGCACCTACAGCGCCACTGCGCCAAGCGGTGCTGGGCCTGCGGACACCTGGGGCACGTCTGGCGGACCTGCACAGGGATGGAGGGGGACCGGGGGAGGCGGGACGGCCGAACCCAGTACCCCTCGCTGAACCCGGAAGCGGCGCCCTGGCCGACGCCCCAGTTCCGGACGGCCCGGCGGAGAGGGGGGTCCCGGAGGTGGGGATGGAGTCGCCCGGAGTGGGGCGAGCCACAGGGACCCCAGGGGACAGCGATCCAGACGGCCCTCATGATACGGAGGGAGCTGGAGGATCTCCGGAGCCGGCTCTGGAGGGTCATCGAGGACCGGGGTCCGATTAGCCAGCTGGGGCAGAGAGTCCGGGCCGGGCGAGCCGCTCGGGCCCGCACGGACAGCCAGCGGGCGGCGGCCCGGCGGGAGTGGTGGGGAACCGCCTGGGACCCGCGACCCTAAACTTTCTCTCTCTCTTTTGTTGCAGGTGGTCGCGTCGGATGGAGGGGGAGAGCCGGTTTTGTCCCGGGAGGAGGCGGCGTGGATCGCGAGGGACCTGCCTCCCGGGGCGCTCGATCGCCCTCTGTTCGGGCCACGTCCCGCGCCCGGACCCCCACGGATGGAGGATGCCAACGCCCGGACCACCCGTTGGCATCTGGCGGAAACGCAAGTTAATTCCATGGTGGTCCATAGGTCGGGGGTGCAGATGGTCGGGGCTGACTCCCGCTTCCGCTCCCAGTGGGAGGGAGGGGGGGGGGGGGAGTTGGTTAGGCCGGTGGCTCCCCGGCCTAAGTCGGGCGGTGGGGGTATGTGGGGTGAGGGGCGTGGCTAGCTCGCCTGCGGCGGAGAGAGAGAGAGGGAGAGGGGCAATCAGGGGGATCAGCTGTGCGGCTTGTAAAGAGGCACAGCTGATGCCCATGATTGTGGGGATGCGTGGGCGGGGAAGGGAGCATAAAAGCTCCCAGAGCCACGCAGAGTGGAGGGTAGGCCAGACGTAGTGAACGCCTGTGTGGACATGTGTGTGTAGACATGCCAAATAAAACCCGTAAAAGACGAGAGCTCGTGTCTGTCCTCTGTGAAGAGCTTCGGGAGACCCACGGTAGGTCAGAACCCTGCCACAGTAGCCAACAGTTGTATTAACGTCTATATGTAGTCAACAACTGACTGTAAAATAAATATAAAGTTCAATTCATTAACATCTAAACAATATTTAATATTACAGATTTCCTTGAATAATTATAAATAATACATACATTATCATCTCTTATTTCAAGGCAAATAAAGGCTGGATTTAAAACAGAAAGCTTTTGAAAAACGTGACTATATAAATTAAATGAATAAATTAAATAAATCATGTTAGAAAGATTAATTTAACTGAATTGTCTTGCAGCTTCAAATTCAGTTTATTCGGGCATCTAGTGATGTCAATCCAAAGAGCCAAGATATTATATCCTTGTTTTCTAAAAAGAGAAATGTGTGTGCATGGACTTCATCTGTGGTTATTAACCCACTTGTTTCAGCTCATTTCTCCTCTCTGTTAACATAATTCATGTGTCAGGGTTCTGATCATATTGGCCTTTTAGGTTTATTTTTCTGGGCCTTAATCTCTGAGTCGTTCCGTTTGCTCTAAAGATCTGAGCTTTGTCTCGTGATGTCTTCACATCGCTGCTTTTAATGTCACTGAACATGAGACATACCGCTCTTGAACTGGTTGTGGGAATAACAAACATATAAGTCTGTCCATTGTTCAAGGCTCTGGTTTAGATGTCCACATTTCTCTTTTGGAGCACCAAGTGAAACAACTTCTCTGACTCACGTACTTCAAACTATCAGGTCTCTCCCGTCGCTCCCGTGTGTGCGAACGTCTTATGGTGTGTTCACACCGAACATTTCGCGTCGCGTTACTCGCGTGAGTTTACTCGCTCGACTTTATGTGGTTAATTTCCGTCAACGCAAATTCGCTTTAACGCGGGCGGGGCTTATCTCCGTGGCTTATCTCCGTAAAAACAGTACCGTTTCCGCCATCCACCATTAAACTAACCACTAGTTCTGCTTTAACCTTCTTGTGGAAGTCCCTCTAATGTCGGACCATCAAACGCCCCCGTGTCCGGGTTCATAATATTATCCGTAGCCGCACAACAGCGTCTGAATGACGGCCGCTGCCAGCGCTACTTCTGGTGGATCAGCAACTGTTTGATTCAAACCGGCAGGACGGCGGTGATGACGCGCAGAGCTTCTCAACGCTGATTGGCTTTCGCGACGCGAATTTTCGCCCGAGTTGGAAAATTTCAACTCACGCGAATTTCGCGCCAAACGCGCCGCGCCAAACGCGCCGCGCCAAACGCGTCTAACGCGCCGCCCGGCGAAATTTCGCGTCTGTCGCAACCAAACGCGTCTGTGCATTGACTTTACATGTAATCTGGTCGCGCGAAAAATTCGCGTCGCGTTCGGTGTGAACACACCATTACTCGAGTCGAGGGCGGGGCTTAACGCAATACACACATGTGATTGGTCGAGTAGGATCAAGTGACAGGATTTTCAAGGCGTGTGATTGGTCGGAGTGTTTCCTGGACCGCTGAATGAGAGCCGTAGAGGCAGGAAAAGCTGCACCGGTGAAATAGAAGCGATCCACCAACAGTTAATAATTCGGTAATAATAATTGGTTTTCGGTCCAGGGTCCAGAGACAACGGCGTCTGGGTCCGGACCCGGACCGCGGTCCGCCAGTTAGTGACCCATGATCTACCAGAAGCCGAAGATCTCGTTTCACAAACACTAGCAGACCTTGCTTTTACAGAAAATAACTCCTCTTTCATCCTCGTCTGCGTTTCTTTGTCTTTAGTCGCAGGCTCCGGCTGTGGTCGGAGGTCGCTCGAAGCCACCAGATTTAACACAGCCCAATCCGTTGAGGTAAGTGTTGCTTTTACAGTCTGGCGGCCGTAAGATTCCCCCTCTTCCAACTGGTAGAGATAGAGTTCACTCGCGCTATAGTTGAACACGTAGCCCCAGACGCCTCCCGCTTCTAAAGGCCATTGGTCCTGAAGAAGATGAGCCGGTGGTGTCTGGATCCGGCACAAATACAACAGCCGTTTCTTGGGCGCATCCTGAAGTCTTGTAGTCGTCACAGGAGTCTCGCTGATCACGTTTAAGGTTCTATCGGCCATGTTTTAAACTTTTTTGAAAAGGGTCCTTTTTATTCACATTTTTATGTTTAATTTTCAAGACCACTCCTATTCCATTCTAAGACCGCCCCTCAATTATCATTGGTTCACGCCAACGCCGTCCCCTCGAAGCTCATTGGTTCGCGCCAATGCCGTCCCCTCGAAGCTCATTGGTTCACGCCAATGCGTCCCCTTGATTCTCATTGGTTCGCGCCAGGAACGTCCCCTCGAAGCTCATTGGTTCGCGCCAAGACCGCCCCCTTGAAGCTCATTGGCTCATCGCTCATTGGACTGGGGACGGGACTAACACAGGCTATCCCTTGCATATGTCTCTCTTATATGTATTCAAATACATTTCATTTGTGGTTTACTTCTGAGAAATTGAATTACTAAATCCTTTTAATTCCTGACAATTTGCTATTAAACTCCATTAACAAATAATCATTCAGTCCTTTCTCCAACTTGACTGTTCACCTCTCAACCAGCTACAACCAGCTACTGGTCTCCCAGTTTATCACTGGTTAACCAGTTTGAGCAAGCTTGCCCACAAGTTAAATCCAGCAAGACCAGCTAATAACCGGCTAAAGTTTGAAGATGGGTTTAATTAGATTTTACAGTAGGGCGTGACGTGTGTTTCTCTAACAAAGTCCTCTCTCCTCGCATGGTTCCCTCCATCCCTCCGGGCTCTTCATCATGGATGTCTAAAGGGACGCATCACAGGTGGGCGGGGGCTATATGCAAAGAAAACCCGCAAGTGAGGGAAACGGATGTCATTAGGTTCGTTCGAGATGACCCAGTTCTGCGCAGAATCGATCGCCGGCGATCGGTGCGCAATGCATGCCGGTTAGATTTGTGTCCGACTTGATCCTGACTTGCTCTGAAGTCATGCACACGTGGTCAACGATAATCTCACGAGAGCGAGGCGGCTGCAGCAGCTCTCCACCGACTGCGTGGCCCAGTGCATGATGGGAAACGCCTGGCTCTCGCCACATTAGAGAGCTGATTGGCTCTTAGATTTGACAGCTTTCACCACGTGTTCGGAAAATTCTAGTTGTATGTGTAGTTGTAATACTTAACGCTCGATTGTTGACTAATAGTCTCATGTTTAATCTGAAAACATACCATGTGTGTTTGATTCTAATAAAGTTTAGTTTATATAACACATTTCAAAACCAGTAGTGATGTATTTCACAGGCAGGCATAAAAAGAACAAATGCTGCAGCGACACACACACTTCTACATGAATATATATATATATATATATATATATATATTTATAAACACATATAATTTACACAATATGAAACACATATGAATACATCCAAACGTGATCTGTAAACTACAAGTAGGCTATAGATCGCAACTAACAGAAAGTAGTTTTTTCTTTAACTTCTTTGAAGTCAGCTGAAAACTGTCCGACTTGACCGCAGTTTCTTGTCTCCGCCCCCTGCTGCTGCCGCCTGCTCTCGTCTGGATTCCAGGCGAAGCGCAGCTCTTTCGAACGAGCCTATTTAAGAGACTCGGGAGGCGCCCAATGAAAAGCGTTCCATGACCGCACAGCCACGTACTACGACCTATCACGTGTCGCCATGTACTTCCGTGTTTTAGGACTTGTCAAACTGTGATTGGTTGATATCAGCAGTACCGTTTGAAGTGACCGACATCGCTGTTCCTGTAGCTGTCTGCCGGTAAAGAGCAAAGAGGGACACAAAGATGGAGGTAACTCACGCTGTCCGCGCTTTTGTCAAGTCCCTGCTGCTTCTGCTGCTGTGGTCGAAATGTGAGGGGAGAGAGTCGGAGCTCAGCCACGTGACCTGCGGGTCTCTGCTCAAACTGCTCAACACCAGACACAACGTCCGCCTGCACTCCCACGACGTCAAGTACGGCTCAGGTAACGCGCCATACATATTATACATACAAGAAGGCTGAGGCGGGTAGTGTATATATATATATATATATATATATATATTCTGTCTTGGTCTTGGAAAAAATCTTCTGTTCACATGCAAGTCCCCCATGCTATGATGATAATTATGGTAATGATAAAATGATTGTCTATAAGCATGTATTGTACAATAACCTCATTCCCCCACAAGAAGCCTTAGGTCTCCACACCTGGATCTGCTGAGCTCGTGGTTTAGAGGTGTTCCTACAAGGAAAGGAGGCGATCAAGTGGACAGTTAGAAAAGAAAAGAAACGCCTGGTAGTGAGACCGGAAGAGTCTGAATGCTAATAGCCTCTGGCTAACACTTGATACGTCAACCATTCCAAATTGTCCTGTAATATTCTACAAATAAGAGCATACAGAAACTAAATGCACTTGCAATTGACAAAACTGTCATAACATTGATGTAAATGTAATAATAAAGTAGATATAATTAGAAAGTCATCACCAGATGCTGTGCTGATATACAGGAGTGAATTGTTTGCTACGTCTTCTCTGCTTAACATTTAGAAGAGACCTGGACCACCAGCAATGCTATATAAACCAGCGGAAGAGTAGGGCCGGGTCTAGGGGACATACGGCCGCTGTGGCTCAGCCCCTTTACCCATTTGCCGTTGAGTGACACACTGATGTGCACTGAATGCTGAGGTCAGAGTTCATTACATTACATTTAGCTGACGCTGTTATCCAAAGCAACTTACATGCTATACAGTAGACCGTAGACACAGCATCGTTGAGCAATTAGGGTTAAGTGTCTTGCTCAAGGACACATCAACATGGACTAGCAGAGCCGGGGATCGAACCACCGATGCTCTGATTGAAAGTCGGACCTGCTAACCACTGAGCCACAGTCACCCACAGTCCATGTCTGTATGTGACTAATAAAGTCTTAAATCGTACCTCTGGATCTTCTAGTGATTCTTCAAAATAAAAGGTGTGTGTGTGTGTGTGTGTGTGTGTGTGTGTGTGTGTGTGTGTGTGTGTGTGTGTGTGTGTGTAGGCAGCGGGCAGCAGTCTGTAACTGGAGTGGAGAACGCTGATGATGCCAACAGTTACTGGCAGATACGTGGGAAGCCCAACCGCCCGTGTCAGCGTGGGGCAGCCGTCAAGTGTGGTCAGGCCATCCGCATCACACACATGAAGACCAGTCGAAACCT
This sequence comes from Cottus gobio, assembly GCA_023566465.1. Taxonomy (NCBI): domain Eukaryota; kingdom Metazoa; phylum Chordata; class Actinopteri; order Perciformes; family Cottidae; genus Cottus; species Cottus gobio. Next base: position 26,382,735 of record CM042218.1, read on the forward strand.
CCACACACACCGCTTCAGCTCCCCCCTGTCCAATAACCAGGTCAGATATTGACACCTTCCAGGTTTTGCTTGTGTTGGCTCAAAATAGTTTTTGGTTAACAATAGGGCTGCAACTAACGATTATTTTAATAATCGATTAATCTGTTTATTTTTTCGATGAATCGGATAAAAAACAAAAAAGCATTACTTTTCAACCCTTTATTCAAAAACAGAACTGACGGTGCAAACATTTTCAAAAAGTGCACAGTTTGCTCCTTGAACATCCCTGAGCTGTTAAAGTAATAATAAAAAAAGAAAATAATGGACTAACACAAACATACACATGTATGCTTTACATCTGCCAAATATATAGGCTTTGATTAAATAAAGTGCACAAAACATTTTGCACAAAATTTAGTTTAAAGGGACCTGAGCTGTCAAAACAATAAATAACTTGTAAAAAAGAAAAATACTAATCAGAAAACTTAACACTCAGACGCGCACACACTCAAACTCTCACACACACACACACACACACACACACTCACAGATGCGCACACACACTCACACTCACTCAAACACTCACAGACACACACACTCACAGACGCGCACACGCTCTCTCTCTCACTCCCTTTGTTCAGACACATTGCTCTGGTCTTAGGAGCTAACACTGACTTGTCAAGCTAATAACGAGTAAACACCAGAAGAGCTGCTGGAGGGATGTTACGTCTTCACTTCAAAACGGAACAAAAGCTGCAGACTGGCCGCGGCTCCGGAGCCTGCAACCGGAAGTACCTCTACTAGCTGCCGCTACCACGGGTTGACCTCCTACTGTGCTGTTGAACGGCCTTACCTCCGTGATGTGTTTCAGAACAAAGTTACGGTCTCTCAGTTGGTCTCTCCTCGACCTCCGCTCCGCGCTCAACTCAACTTTGTTTTTCATACTCAAACATCTCTGTGACTTATTGAGTGGCGTAATTATCGCGCGACACAACGAATCGATAATGAAATTCGTTGCCAACGCTTTTAATAATCAAATTTTATCGATTCGTTGTTGCAGCCCTAGTTAACAATGAAGCTCTATGGCACAGAGGAATATTATGTATATACCAGGCTATTCTTTTCGTAGAATACATTAACTGTGGGTTTGGGTCTTCCTGTCTGTGTGACCTGCAGGAGGTCAGCGCCTTTGGTGAGAACGGCGAGGGGGATGACCTGGACATGTGGACGGTGCAGTGTGACGGTGATCACTGGGAGCGCGACGAGGCGGTGCGCTTCAAACACGTAGGCACCGACGTCTTCCTGAGTGTGACAGGCGAGCAGTACGGCCACCCCATCCGTGGCCAGCGTGAGGTGCACGGCATGAGCTCTCCAAACCAGCACAACTGGTGGCGCTCCATGGAGGGCGTTTTCCTCCAGCCCAGCCAGGTGCCGCTGCGCCATGATGAGCTCTGACATTCTCACTGGGACATGTGAATCCCTGTTCATGTGGCTTTAAGCTCTCTTGGACCAAACAATATCATGTGTGAATGATGCAGAATACTGGACTCTTCTCTGTACATGTACACTATAAGAAGTTATGTCATGTGTTCTTTATATAAGTTTTCTCCTTAAAGAGTTTCATAAAGGAGAAAATATTTATTGAAAAAAAAAAGCATTGCATCTACCCTGGGGCCCTGAAAAACCCACATTCACAGTTGTAATGTATAGTTTTACCGTTTCAAATGACAGAAAATGTAACGATATCTAGTAGTTGTAAATGTCAGTCATCAAGCAAAACACCAAACATTATAAAATGATTTATATATCATTGAATGATTGAATGATATATAAAGTGAAGATGGTGTAAAGTGAAAATGCTTTCAAAGGTAATATGAATAAAAGTCCCCTCCCCCTTCGTTGCTCTGCTGGAAACGCTTCCTGCTGGGGAGTCGCTCGGCTTGGTTTCAGATTTCAGATGAATGTTTTTTTAGGCTGCAAGTCTTCCATGAAAACCACTTCTGACCAGACTTCTCCGGGCTGTACTTTGATGAACCAGAGTCCAACTGTTTTTTTTTTTTTACAAGTTCACAGGTCCAATAGGATTTGCCCCAGGGTCTCCTGAGCCATTTGTCTGCTTTTCCTGAACACATTTTCTGTACTCTGAGCAAAGCATTAAATCCAAACCTAGTCTACTAGATTTCTCACCTCAAACCCCACACCTGAGTGTCACATGTCCCTAAAAGTCTTCTGAACTCTGTCTATATGTAATGTTACATTCTAATAACAGTTAATGTTAACACAGCTGACACGTTTTAAAGTTACTGAATTCTTCTGAAAGGGGCCCTGTGGAGTCGTTTTGTACACAAAAATATGTTTATCCTTTAGCTTTGTATTGTAAACGGTAAAAGATCCACACGGATGTGTGGATCTTTGTACAGATGTGTATCTGCCAACCTGAATACTGAGAAGCTCCAGGTGTGTGTGAGCCCAGCAGCACGCCACTCTGGATCTGGGAGGAGTCTACTCGATGCCGGCAGGCTTTCCAGAGGGGGACTTGATTCAGTTGGGCAGTTGATTCAATCGTCATTAGTAATAATGGAGGACTTCTTGTGTATTTGGTTGTCTGACTGCATTCCTTGTGGGTTTTATAACCTATTTATCTAACATTTTCTTTGGTTATTTGATGCAGATAAAAAGTGTAGCATGCTTATGATGTGTTTTCTGTTACATGTAAAGGTTTTACGGTTTTACACGCGTCTGTGTCAAGGTTCAATTCAATTCAGTTTATTTCGTATAGCCCAAAATCACAAATACAAATTTGCCTCTGAGGGCTTTACAATCTGTACACATACGACATCCCTGTCCCGGGACCTCACATTGGATCAGGAAAAACTCCCCCTAAAAATAGTAGTGAAAACCCTTTTCACAGCGAAAAGAAAGGGGAAGAAACCTTCTGGAGAGCAACAGAGGAGGATCCCTCTCCCCGGATGGACAGAAGCAATAGATGTCATGTGTACAGAATCAACGTAACAGAGTTACAGCACATTCAATGGATGTCACAGAAATTATTCATGTAATAAGTTGTAGGCATGGACCATGACCCAGATGACCGCGTTCCACGACAGCAGACGGAGGCAGAGACAAGGGGCATCAGCAGGGCTGCCTTGGCAGGGAGCAGGACCGGCTCCAGACTGCCATGATCCATGGAAGCTTGAGGAGTTGAAGCAGAGGCTCCCAAGAGGAAGTAGAGTTAGTAATGAGCATTAAAGAGACATTAATTCATCCAGAAGGATATAGAGGAGAAAATGAGAGGGAGAAGATGAGAGAAAAGCTCGGTGTATCCCTAAGATGTTCCCCAGCAGTCTAGGCCTATAGCAGCATATCTAGGGGCTGGACCTGGGCTGCCCTGAGCCAGCCCTAACTATAAGTACTGTCAAAGAGAAAAGTCTTAAGTCTACTCTTAAATGAGGTGACTGTGTCTGCCCCCCGGACTGAAAGTGGAAGCTGGTTCCACAGAAAAGGAGCTTGATAACTGAAGGCTCTGGCCTCCATCCTACTTTTTAAGACTCTAGGAACCACAAGTAGCCCCGCATTCATTGAGCGCAGCTCTCTGGTGGGACAATATGGTGCTATAAGCTCCCTAAGATATGATGGTGCATCACCAATTAAGGCTTTGTAGGTAAGAAGAAGGACTTTAAATACAATTCTCTGTCTTACAGAAAGCCAGTGGTTATGAATTGGGCCAATGTCCAGGGGAGTTGTGTGTGTTTTGATGTATGACAGTGATGGGTAATGGTGCATATTGTACTCTTGTTACTTAAAGGAATCCAAAAGTGAACAGGAGAAATAAACATGACTGTTCAATTGACCTTCCTAACTAAGTAGACTTAACAAATGTCCATCTGTGCTCTATAAGTTGTTCGGTGCAGACCTTACTTTAAAGAACTGATATACGTTTACGAGACTTGAAATTAAAAAGACAAATAGAACTGATTTACAACGAGCTGTGACACAGTTTCAAAGAATATATTTCTTTGAAGAATTTCTAAATTCGAGCTTCAATTTTTCAGCTTTAGGGCCATATTATCTCTTTACCCTTGTGCCTTAGGACCATTGTCTCAGCTCTCATTATATAGAGAGCTGAGATTGTTCTGCAATTGTTGATGTAACACATGGGTATGTATCTCATATGCAAGTGCATTAAAAAGGTGAATTTAATAAATTATATAAAATCAAGAATAAATTACAAATAAATGGTCAGGACCCCCTGTTGAAGAGCTCTGCAAAATGGTCTCAGCACTCCACGGCCCAGTCCCAATGTCCCCTCTCAGGCCTCACACCCTGAACACCCTGATTGTGTACAATTGTGGGTATTTATTTGTATTCCCTGATTTAAACGTCTTCAGGCTCTTTCTTCACAAGATGAAAAGTAATTTCAAATAATCTATTTACTTGTTTTTGTCAAAACAGCTTCAGTAACAAAATGAAATGTTACATTTGTTGCAAACATATTATATATAATCTCTGCATCTCAGCATTCATCTGAGTTCATGTTTTATGTTCCATCTTTAATCCTTAATGTTGCTGTGTAAATGTTATTTATTGAGCTGGGCCCCGTTCCTCGTACCTGGCTTACTGAGTAAGCAGGATCATTTTCAGGATAAGATTATGTAACTCAGGCTTTTCGGTTCCACGAAGCAAGTTTGGCAAAATCACCATAGCAACACATCCATAACTTGATCCTGCTCCAGCACAGGCTAACTTCAGTAAGCTGGATAAGCTTGCCACTCCCATGGAAACAAATGGCAGCTCCCTTCCTCAGAGATCCCATTGATGATGGAGCGATACTAGTTAGATTAGCTTTTTATAGGAAGAGAGTTCTATGAGATCGTCAAGATCCGTTATCACATCATGGTGACTTCCTGTACGAGCATCACATCATGATGACTTCCTGTCCGAGCATCACATCATGATGACTTCCTGTACGAGCGTCACATCATAATGACTTCCTGTAC